>OW388296.1:56402431-56945866 GCA_936450465.1 Gibbula magus | reverse complement strand
ATATGCTTCTTTCAGAACTTATTTAGTAAATACAATTGTTAAACGTCTATACCCTTATTACACATCTTAATTCAAGTAATTCAACACAACCAGTTACACTAATCAAACGTCACTACACTGGAATGTGATAGTAACATGTGGTTAATGGATATTACTTTATTTTAGATCTATAAACATTATCACAACCCTCATATATATCATTTATATAAATAACAAATATTACTTAAATATTTATGTTACTGTTGGTGCTAAGCATAATAAACTCCTTTGACAAATGAAACCAACATAGAAAGCAATCGGACGACGTTGTGAAATCTCAATCAAAATGAACCTACCTCAAAGTCTTGGTTGGAACCATAATTGTGTCGTTCAGGGAACATAGAGACATATATTCTCAGTAGCATCAACTTTTGGCTTCATGTGCACTTCGAATGACCAGAAACGTGTGCATCAACAACGTGTAAATAGACAAGAGGATGCTGGCGAAAAATGGCGGCCACAGGGATACACATCTGTTCTTAATTAACTCTCCCGCCCAAACTGACCGATGTAATCCGACCCATTGGGGACATTCTCAAACATGTTTAGGAAAGTGTTTAGCCACTGGTGCAATGTCTGTCTAAACACGTTTAGAAATGTGTTTAAAAGCTATTCATGTTTTAATAACAGATGTAATATCGTTCTTGTGTTTCGCTATTAAGCACTATCCTAAACATGTATAGCATTAAACATGTAACGGTGGTGTTTAATTGCTAAACGCGATTTTTACAGTGTAGGACGTCACAAAATAAGCCCAAACTGGCTTTTTGAGGCTTCTATCTCGTCTAGTTAAGGAGATTCCAAAACGACTATTTCTTCTAACTTGTGTTCCACCGAGATATGAGTAGATAATGTTTTGAGAATTCATATTTAGTTATGTTGGGTTCTGAAACCATTATGTAACGCTGTTTCAGTCGTATTTAACGCCCGTCGATTGAACTATCTTGAATTTTTAAATGGGGTCGTTTCTTTTGCATGTGAGTTTATAATCATACATTACTGACATATAATGTTTTAACAGACATTTTCCCCTCGCATTTCATTTCCACAAATAGACTCCAATAACCACCCCCCCTTTTTTAAAGGCCAGTTCCCCTTCACTCAATGAGATAATAAGTGATGTCAGACATGACATATGAACTAGTTACCCTTTATTTGTTTACCACACACTCATACAACGATTCAATCAGGGAATCTCTTCTAATATTCTAACTACGGTATGTGTAAACAAGATGACGATCGCAATTGGGTGCTTATCTCGCGTGATTAGACGTTAGTTTGAGATCGGTCAGTTGAACTGGACATGCCTTTGATCTCGCTTGTTATGTCCGTGCAAGCAGGGAATGGGAGTTCGGACAAACACTGACCAAAAGGGGTAACTCGATAAAATCAAGCGGTCTTTTAGCACTGTTTGGTTACAGAGGTTTTATAGTGGTCAGATAATGAAGACGTGATTTCAACGCCGCTTGACCAGTGGCTAATGTAGGCAGAGTAGATAATGCGGTGTCCAGTTGGCGTTTGTTGCGGTCACTTGGCGTCTGGGTGATACGAGGTCCGAATGGTCAATTTTAAATTCTGAAGGTTATGGTCAGTGTACGTTATATCGGTAATCTCAGTTACCATCTATTCTATACCTATCATGAGTTACTGTTTTAAAAATGTAAACAATTGGATGTAGTTGCATTTACATTGTCAATATATATTGTTAATACGTATACAGTGTTAGTTCGTATCTTGCAATGTTCTCGTCCTGGAAAAAAACCCTATAGAATTGGGTCTTTGAAGTACATTAAGAAGTGGTATACATAAGAACAGGAATTAGATTTTTTGGTACCTGATGAAAGAGTGAGCATATATACTCCGAAATTTAAACGTCGTGTATTTTCACATTAAAGAAGTAGTTATCCAGAAAATCTTCCTGTTCCTATAGTATTATTTCAGCTTTTATAGTTGTAAGTGAGTGTTATTAAAATATTTTTGAAGTACCGAATCAGATATGATCCAAATAAAATATTTATGATACATGACTATTTATCTGTTCAGTGTTGTCCATATTAATTCTATTCAACGTATCAACGTACATGTACATGTGAAAACGTCAGTACAATGTTAGTCCTGCTCCATGACAGTCCAGATCCTTATTCATCCAGATCCTTATTCAGCAAGTCTAGATAAACTGAATGCACAACTGGAACAGGTAGTATTGAAATATATAAAATCATAAGGATGAAAGTACAGTAATACAAAGAATTTCATTGACTTAATTTTAGTCAAGTACAATGTATATGATTGGCATACGTTTTCTACTGCTTATTTGCATGATTGACATATTCAATTATTAATACAACATAATGCTTCTTCAGTCTGTAACCACCAACAATTATATTACGTTACAGTTCTTAGTTGTTATCTCGTACAAACAAGAGTACCTCCTCTGAAATAGTATTATAAGAAAAGAAGGGAGAGAGGTGAATGGACTATTGAATACAAGCACTATAAATCTAAGAGAGGGACAGTGAGAAACAGAATGAGAGAGAGAGAGAGAGAGAGAGAGAGAGAGAGAGAGAGAGAGAGAGAGAGAGAGAGAGAGAGAGAGAGAGAGAGAGAGATGGGGGGGGGGGGGGGGGGGGGGGTCATACAGTGCTTCCCACTGGTCAGATAGCATACACGCGTTACCTCGACAGAAAGATGTCTATATCAACGACAGACGGTCAATACGTGCTCCTTCTTGCAAATGTTTTCAATTATTGTTGGAAGATCTTTGTATTTTACCTGCTAAATAGCCCCGTTTGATGTTTATAGCCTATTCAATATTCCTCTTTCTCGTTCAGGTAACTATGTACAGTTGTAGGAACAAAATGCTATAAGTTCCACATGTTCCAAGAATGCAGTCGAAATAATTGAACCTGTGTATTCCAGGTCTAGATTCCAGAGAACCTTGTCATTCGTAAACGCTTTTAAATAGATCTTTAAATGTATTTATATATTTATAATTTAGTTTCAAGGGTGGGCATGTGGAAATGGCAATGATCTAACATGTATGACGCATCATTCAAAATATATAGCTGAAGCCAGTGTTTCCACTATTGATGACGAATCGTTAGAAGTTGAAAATCACGTAATGAGGCTGAAGCTTATAATATCTGTATGGAACCATGTTGATCATTAAATTTAAGTATTCGATGTCACAATTTCATCAATCTGCCAAGCTCACCAAAAGCAGCACACAACTGAATGACGTTTTTGTTGATTCGCAGAAAATAAAGTGCAATGTTGTGTTTAAAAAAGTTACTAAGATGAAGCAGTATGTCATTCGAAGAGCTAACCCCCATTCCCCCCTCCCAAGTTTATCGCTGAAATTGATGAGCACTGAGCATTTGGAACCTTCAAAGTGAGGCAATGGTTTTCTGCTACTCTTTCATTCCTTAATTAGGGTTTTTAAATTAATATAGTTTTATACAAAGGTCATCGTATCTACTAAGGATCAAGGATATCTCAATACAATTATCTGGACTAGTCTCTCGTGATAACCTTAAATACCAAGAGCGAAAGACACGAATATAAGGAACATATTTAGGTTATTCAAAATTTACATTAATTGACGATTATGACAAATTTACTCAGATTACCACGCTTGCTCTAAGTTAAAAAATATAATAGAAACATCAAGCCAAAATTTAATTAACCATACCAATAAAAAACAACATTAACGATTCTCCCATGTTTCCTCTTGATCACCAGGACAAAACCATCAATCACAGAAGAACGTCCCCCTTGTTTAACCGTCATATCACTTTTATTAGAGCCCTTAAAAGCTCTTGTAGCTTCTTAATGAAAGCATCGTAGCTCTTGATCGAAGCATGTCGTATACAAACTCCTTGTATGTTAGCCCACGAGTCGAGAGCCAATGAACTAGGGGCTAAGAATCGTTAAGAGGAGGATATTTGGTTTTCTGAGTGGAGAGTCACTGAAGAGTAGTATTGGACTACCGGACCTACTTGATTAACCCTCATCTATTGGCAGTAACGCTTCTTCATCCTCGTGCCATGTGTTGGGGATTAGAGAAGGGGGTCGGGTGGTGGGGAGGGGGTGACTGAGGGGGCATTGGGGACAATGCTAATGCTGTGGAGGTTGTGAGGGGGATAATCTACGGCTGAAAGCCTCTTAAGTGTCCGCTGTGCAGACGCATTGAACATAATGGTTGTCTTGGTTGAATATTGATACTGACAGATGTGTGTTTGTGTTAGTGTTTGCTTCTGTATTAGTGTTTTCATTTTATGTGATATATGACTAATATGTATAAAAGGTAACTTTTCAAAGGGCTGCTTTAAAAATATACCAAATTTGATACAGAACACGTAACCGATTTCTGGTATCAGTACTGGTCATGATGTATACCGCTCTACATACAATTTAGAACAACATTTTCTTTCATTGTGTAATGCTTATAAAATATGACCATCTAAGTTTATTCGGGTTCGTAATATAACACATCCTTTAATTAAGACGTCGAAACTCAGATGTTCTGATGTGGTAATGTTTTCCATAGACAACCCAGACATAAACCGATCTTACATGCACCCATTTCCAAAACCATACATCTTGAATTCTGTCGAAAGACAAGATTAACACTATGGTCAAAGTTCTTTGAAGAGCTTAATAGAATGATACACTCAACATTCGTTCGAAAAGTGAAACTGTGTTTGACCGACTGCTGAATAAAGCTCTCCAGATATATGAACATCATATTGCTCATATTGACTGTCAACAGGCTATTCTTATCTGTGAAAACATAATACCAGGAATATCGGCAAATAGTCCTTCACCATGACAGTGTATTATTAAAAAGTATTTATAATATGTCTAGAACACTCTTGTAGCAAGTCTAAATATTCCCTTAACTATAATATAAAATAACCGGGAAATGTTTCATCACTGCAGCGAATTACCCTTGTGAGATCAATGAAAACAGAAATCGAGTTTTCGTGCATTTTTAATATACATGTCGAGTGTGGAAAGACAGATTCCATTAATCTAGTCCTCAGATACATGTATTTTACTAATGGCAAGTGCAAACATAGGCTTCATTGACCCCCGGACAATCGTTAGGATTGCGAGAGAGGACACACTTTCCTCCACTGTATCCTTTATTTTTGCAATTATTGTCGCAAGAGGCCCAGAGAGTGCCTGTACCCGAGCTGCTCCATCTGGAACATCGGCTCCAAGTATGCCAACAGAGAAACCCCTTCACTTCCGGAACGACGAAACTCATCAGAATCAGAGAACAGAGCAGAATTGGTACCAACTGGTTGGACTTCATCTGTAATTAAGATTTAGTTTGAAAACATAGATAAAACGAGGTGGTATACCAACTGGCAGGAATCGAAATCACGTACTCTCTTTCGAGGTAACACGTTAATACTAACTGACCAAAGGGCAGCACTGTATCCTCCCTCCCTCCCTCTCTCTCTCTCTCTCTCTCTCTCTCTCTCTCTCTCTCTCTCTCTCTCTCTCTCTCTCTCTCTCTCTCTCTCTCTCTCTCTCTCTCTCTCTCTCTCTCTCTCTCTCTCTCTCTCTCTCTCTCTCTCTCTCTCTCTCTCTCTCTCTCTCTCTCTCTCTCTCGGCTTCAAGGATTATAGCCTGTGACTAAAACTCGTGTCATGCGGAGCCCGGTTTTCTATTTTCGACCGCTTTATTGAGTTATCTCCCCTTGAATAAAACAATTCAAACCTTAATAGCTCGAAAACTAAATAAGATATGTTCACAAGATCTTCACCAAAATGTGGGAAACAACATTCCCAATCGATTTCGACCGTAATAATATATTTTGTGTTATTTCCAAAAAACTTTAAAATGTGTGTTTCGCGGTTTTGAGGGTACGCACCTTAAAAAATCTTATCCTAAATAACGGCAAAACATGCATATAAACAAATATTGTAAACTGAAGGGCAAAAGAAAGTATAACACTCACTTGTTTTCGGTTAATTCAATATTTTAAAGACATGAGATGCATTTGATTAAGGCACGATACAATAACTCCTTACGGCAGTAATTTGAATGACTTAATTGGTGACTGTTTTATTTTTTAACTAAAGAATCATTATTTAAAGTAGACAGGGGTAGGAGGTGAAATTTAAACCAACATGACCCCTACCATGTTCAAAATGTTGTAAATGTGTGCAGGACGAATCACATTTTCTGATTTTGAAGATTATACATATGATAAATACAACTGAGCCATATACTTTCTTTTGCCCGTCAGTGTATATTGAAAGCTGAAAGACTTCTGTTTATATGAAGTTATGAAACAAAGCTCTATATCAAACCGTTTCACTATTTTTAAAATTGAACTTTTTGAAAAAGGGGTTTTCGGCCTTTGCATTTAAAGAGACATAACTTTGTCAGAAATCGCCCGATACGTAATTTGTTTCTTTCAATCTGTTTTACATGGTTATATTTACAAATCCTCTACAGAACATTATCATATAAAAATTGACAGTTTGCGCACAATTTATAAAGTTTCCCAAAAAAGGAAATTTGATGATTTTGCGATTTTTCGAGGGGTATTTTCTTTGGAGAATTAATTTTCTTTAATAAATGAAGATACAATCATGATTGATATATCATTTTAAAGCAAATAGATATTTTATTAACCAAGTAGTTTTAAAGCATGGATCTATAACGATTTACAAGTGACAGTCCATATAATATTGGTTTTTTTTAAAAGTTCAAACGAACATAAGTGTTTAATCAAATAAGTAATTAACACATAATGTATACGAACGTATGGACAATTTCAAGAACAACAACTTTTATGTTGAACCTAAGTATTCATCAAAAATTTGATTTGAAAGTTGAAAGAATGTAGTTTAAAAGAGCCCCCTAAACCATTGGGCTATTTTCAGCTGTTAACCACCTACAGCCATTTGAAAAGTGAACTTTTTTAAAATAGATATATTTTAGTGCTCGCATTCAAAGGGGCGTTTCTCTGTTGAGAATGAACTTATGTCAAATTTACTTATTGTCATCTCTTTCTTATAACCAATTTACCAATTACATAAGTTTTCATTATCATATAAAACTTGATAGTTTTGGCACAATTTGGGCATTTGCGAAAATAATTTAAATTTTGAGATTTTGAGCATTTTCGAAGGGTATATTTTTTGGAGAATTGTCGATCGTAAACCATTGAAGATAGCGAGACGTTAAATAGACCATGTTTAAATAGAAAGGTAATTTATTAAGGACAATAACTTTCAATCATGTATCTGTTATAGTTTACATGTGACACGTCATAGATGATTGTCATTTTTCGAAAATCGCCATTTTCAGCAAAGTTAAAAGGATCATAGCTGCTCAACATATTGCGCTATTCAAATTGTATCGACACTTTCGGAGTCACAATGTCAAGAAAAGCAACTTTTCTGTTGAAGCCTTTCATCAAAAGGTTGACAGTTAAGCTTTGAACATCGTAAATGTTGTCTAGCATTAATTATGTTTGCAATCTAAATGATGATTACATCTACATGTACTTAAGTGAAAATTAAAGCACAACCTTTTCTTTGTATACCTTTAGATGAAAATATTAACCATTTTATCTTAATCATGAGAAACATCATGTAGGGGTCAATTAATGTAAGGAGAACCCATGATACAGAGGATATGGTAAGGTTGTGGACCCTGATAGGAAGAAAATGCCCGATGGTGCGAAGCATCCGAGGTTTTTTTCTGACTATCAGGGTCTACAACCTTACCATATCCGAGGTAGAATGGATTCTCCATATTATCAACCGTTGTTAAGTGTAAAACAGTCTTTTTAATTGTTATCGTGTTATATTGAGGATCCCTGGTAAATAGAGTCGTTCATAAAATCCTTGTTGTGGCAGTAGACAGTAGCCTTACACGATGCGATAAGCCTGCATCCATTCAAAAAAAGTTATCACTATTGAAATAAAACGGTGCGACGTATAAAGCGACAGTGGTGTGGAACTCTTCAGTGTGAGAGGTAGATTTGTAGGTCATTTGAGAGTTCAGACAAGATAATTGACCATTCTATCATGGATCCATATTCAAAACTCCACTTTGATTGTTTAGGTATCACTACAGCCGATGGCCACTGGAATGGAAATGGACTCGCATGGCTTAACCGAAAAATGTACATTCTTTGCAGAACTCTTTTTATTGATTCGGGAGTATTATTTAGCCATTGGTAAGTATTATTTACCTTTTCGTGAGATCAATTTTTTCATTAAGAAAAACGTGCTAGAGCGCCTTTAAGTACTTTATATATTGATATATCTATAGAAGTAGAGTTGATTGAGCCATCATGTGTTATGCAATCCAGTATAGTTTTGCACTGAACGGATTATATTTAATAAACTGATATTAATTCAATAGTTCACGGTAGATCTCTACATTGTTGTAAAACACGATATGATTGCGGATTCCCTATTTATGTTTTGGAATATCAGTTTTAAACTCCTTCAATAATTCAAGTACAGTCAATATTTCCCTGAAATGAAAATCCACGGTCATTGCCACTACTAGCGACCTAATTACACTTTGAACGTGGTGTTGGACAATTGTTACACGACCTCGAGCTCACTCAAAACATTACTCACCAATAAAGGATCTCAGCTTCCATATTTAATTACCGTTAATGAATTTCTGTACTCTTGGTGTTATGAATGTACTGGAGAAGAATAGATAGCGATAAATGTAAATTTTGAAATGTTTTATATTGATATATTTGCACATTTACACACTGATTAAATATCAATAATTATACTTCCAATATACCTAACCTATTTTGACAAGTATATTTACCATATGGGTAAATTAACCATCTGAAGTGACGAATTTTAAAATCTACCTCAGTTGTTAAATGTTCTTGCAATTGTCATTTGTAGCATGTCGTCATTAGAACGACAGTAGAACTTCTGCTGATATGAGGTGTATACATCTAATTACATATAACTTATTTCAGTGGTAGTTTGTAGGTTTGAAGTGAAATAAGAACAATTAATGTTGAATAAATGAGGTTGTTTATCCATAAATGAGCGTTCTTATTTGACTTTCATTTAATTACATATAATTCCAATCAAATGTTCAATGAAGTGAAATGAAGTAAGACTTCTAAATAAGAATTTCGTAAATGTGAACAGAAATGGCGACTCGTAGTATGTGCTTACTCCTTTTTCAGGTCTGAAGTATATGCTTATTCGATTTACTTTTTGTAAAACAATCTGAGACCAAGTACACAAGACAAATAAACATATTAAATAGATAAGAATGTGCCTCATTTAAGCAAAAAATATTACTTTTGTCATATGTCCAATCCTATGCCAGGACCCTTTCAATGCCTAACAAAGTTTTATGTTGTCAGTTGTCTCCAAACCCTAACCCTTTAAAGGCGTTGGAGCACGCTATTCCTAATGAATTGAAATAAAGTGTTGTCACAAAAAGGTTAATAAGTGTTACCAATGGCTAAATAATACTCATGAATCAATAAAAAGAGTTCTAAAATGAATGTAATGGTTTGGTTAAGCCACTCGAGTCCATTTCCCTCCGAGCGGCCATTTAAAGTGTTCACATGAAAATGGCCGCTCGAATGTGGTACAAGTGTTCTGACTGACGTAGCGAGAACTAATCACCCAATAATATAGTTTTGAATATAACACTATGACGGTATGGTCAACAATCTGTCTGAACTCTCAAAATCGCATGACACCTACAAATCTATCTCTGACACTGAAGAGTTCCATAAAATGCTCCCTTCATACGTCGCCCCATTTTCTACCAATACGGATAACCGTTTTCTATATACATGCGGCCTGTCGGGTCGTGTAATAGGATGTTTTACCCTCTAACGTAATACAATATTGTACCATCTTTAATAATAAATGGCAAATCTGAGAAAAAATAGTGTGCAAATAATTATAATAATTTGAAACTAACTGTAACAGTAAACTATCACTAACGAAATGGACACTAAGGGAGCAGTAACGGAAAGACAATATTCCCTCCAAATAACATTACAGATACTAAGTCCTACGTAGGAGATAACCCTACTATGTCCTACGTAGGAGATACTAAGTCCTACGTTGGAGATACTAAGTCCTACGTAGGAGATACTATGTCCTACGTATGAGATACTAAGTCCTACGTAGGAGATACTAAGTCCTACGTAGGAGATACGAAGTCCTACGTAGGAGATACGAAGTCCTACGTAGGAGATGCTATGTCCTACGTAGGAGATACTAAGTCCTACTATAAGGAGATAGTTTGACAGATTTTTTTTTCACCGTGACACTTATACGCTTCCGTAGTAATTGTCAAGATTTTGTCAAAAATTATCAAATGATCTTCTGCAAAAGATGAAATTAAAAGATGAAAATAAATGCAGTTTTTGTAATAAAGAGAAAGAAACCATAATTCATCTATTTTTTGATTGTCGAATTGTTAAAAACTTATGGAACAAAGTTAAAGAATGGAGAGACGTACACTGAAGCGAACATAAAGTTTTCCAAACGAAACATTTTTCTTGGATACCCCGAATACAGAAATAGGGTATTGAACATGATAATTACAAATGTGAAATACACCATTTTCAAAGCAAAACAATTTGGTTTGAAACCAAACTTCACATACATTCAAAACGATCTGAAGAAAATATATAACATTGATAAATACAACTGTTATTCGAATTGCAACTACTCAAAATATATGAAATTTTGGTCATCCTGCCATTTACTATTCAAACATTAATCACTTCTTCTTTATATGCCTTTGTTACCATTGTAATTGAAAACTTGATACAACCTGTGCATACTTGCATGTATGCAAAATTCGCCTATATGTAAATGTTGCTATGTAAATTGTCATTTCTTTGTAGTTTGAACCTAAATGTATATGTACCTCAAAAAGAAATAAAATAATAATAAAAAAAAAAGATTTTGTCAAAAAAGCAATATCATTAAACTTACGTTTCTTTCGTCTTGTCCTGTTGACTGTGTCAAGAGCATGCGCTAATGATAATATTGCATAAATCATTACTCGGTATTTATAATAGTTTAGAACACGTGGCGTTGTATTCCATAATATTAATATATTGTAACATATGGCATGCTTCCTTCTCGAGTAATACCTTTTTTCTGTTTTCGAACATAAATCATTGTCCCGTTCAGTAACAGCGAGCGCTTAATTTGCTTATTGATCGCTCAATGTAGCGCTCAAAGTAGCGCTTCTTCTCTCTTGAACGTCATAGTGCAAATTCCTTGAAGTTCGCTCGCCTTGCTACGTAGCGCTACATTGAGCAATCGCGTTCAAGAAAGGTTTCAAAGTAATCGCTCATTGAGCACTTACTTTGAAACCTAACTTGAACACGGCCCAAGTGTTATGTTCGGGTAGGTGCAAAGAACACACACTGTTCGTTAATCAATGCTCAGGTGCTGAAACGGTTGGTGTTGACATCATGTACAACTGCATTCAGAGAAAGTTTTCGACTATACCTGACAGTGGGTATCTTCAAAAGGCATATACTATGATATGTACTAAATATATGTACGTGTGTATAACAAAATCTCTGTATTGAAAAATATTTGTTTGAATTCTCTTTGAACCCTTTGAATTTACGCACTTAGATTACGAAAGGTAGAACTTGAACCACAAACTCCCCATTGAAACCTGTATATATCGTATTATATTGATAAAACATATATATCATATGCAGCATGGTAATATAATATTTGAGGTGAATTTTACTTTAGGCTAGATATAAATAACCTGCTAAATTAATTGAGAAACGAATTTCTTCCTGTAAGTCATTGTCAACATTCATCCATCGAACTATATATTTCACTTATGTCCATCACATACAAAGCAATACTTGCTAAAATTGTTCTTTATCAAATGGGACTCGCGTATGCTATATATGTTGTATTTATGTCGATATCTTTCTATATGTCTATACTCGACTTAGGAGAATACACTTTGACTTGACTTGACTTGACTAAGTCCAGTAAATTATATGTACGTATGGGTCCAGATACTTAGAAATGAAACAGTCATAGATTAAAATAAAACACATAGCTAAGTTGAAACACTTACCAAACCTCAAGGCAAACACCCAATGATAACATGTTAACACTTAATCAACATTATTTTTCATATCATAATATATACATAAATGAAATTTTGAAAATTTCCGTCCTTTTGTCTCTTGACTTTCGGCCAGTTTGATGTTTGGACTCGGCCTTTTTGACTTTTATTTTAACTCACCAGGCCTGGCCGATGGGCTAATGGCATTGCATGGCGTCCGTCAGTCACGTCCACTTTTCGACTTCTCCTGAACCAGTGCCTCTATGGAACTGACTTTTAATGTACAGACTCCTTGGCCAATTGGGATCCTAAATTGTAGACAAAAAATGCCCTAGAGAAAATATAACTAAACGTCATTTTTCTTCAAAGACATCAGTTTATAAACTGCGCCGACTGTCCGAAGACTGCCAGTATCAAAAGGGTTATGAGCGCAAAAAAAATAATTTCAAAGTTGAAGTTTCCTTCAAACTGCGCATTTACATATGTAACTGAACGGTGTGATTTCTCTCACAGTTAATTGACACAAAATAACACCCCCTTAATGTTGATTCAGTTCACATTGTTATTTTGTCATGACCTGAAATATGTTTAAAAAATACAATGATTTTCAAATGAAAAATATTTAACGCTACGGCGGCCTATAGAAACTCGCGATATTTCGCCTTCGTGCTGCTTCCGCTGGAATGCAAATGGCAGCTCGCATACACACGCAGAGCTAAACTAAAAATTAGTTTGTTAATTCCCCAACCCTCTTTACACACGTCATGTGTATGGGACAGTGAATAAATTATGTAAATGGGCATGTGACTCAAACTTCATTTCAACTTTCGATGAACGTGTTTTGGCACTGCTTCAGTGTCAGTGTTAATGCATTTCGCCACACCTCACCGTCGGCGCTAGTAGCACGTTATTTTTGGCACACTATGTTTTCTCAAAATTTCCATTTATCATTAATTTTTATACAATATATTGGTACGTTATTAGGAAATTCATCTCATTACACGAACCGAAAAGACGTATCCATAGGAAACGGTTATCCGTATTCGCAGAAAATGGTGCGACATATAAAGCCAAAGTGGTGAAAGGTAGCTTTACGACATCATACAGCAAGATGGTTGACCATTCCATCATTGTACCGTATTCAAAACTCTACTCTGAGTCAATCAGATCATCAATCAGATCACTTGAAATACCCTCGAGCGGCAAGTTTAAGGTGAACACCTTAAAATGGCCGCTCGATGGAAAATGGACTGGTGTGGCTTAACAGTTTTGAAACTCTTTTAATTGATTCAGGAGTATTTGACATTGATAACAATTTTTAAAAATATTTTTGTGAGATCACTTTATTTCAGAAGGGAAATTGTGTCGTATCGTATTATTATGTATATTATTTACATTTATCTGGTAGTTTGTGTTTTTTGTAAGTTTATCCTAAACTTCATCATACGCAGATTATCGATCGAAACCAATTAATATCGTGACAGCTGCTGAATATCTCATGTGACTCTACACATAGGTGTTTAACACAGGCAAACACACGGAACCCTCAGGGCGCAGCTAACACGTTGGGAATCATCATAATATTCCGTAATTGCATATATGCTAATGGCACACACACATGGGGTAGACAGCGGTTGTGAGTCATGTATATAAATTATTTCCACGAAGAGTGCAAGTTCATGTCTATCCTAAATACAGCATTATTTTACGTTTATAAAATCTGGTCAAACAACCTGTATTTTGCTTTTGCACATATCAAATGGGACTTCATGAAATTTGATTAGTGATAACTGGCTTGGTGTTGGTGGTGTAAGCGATGAGGTTGTTGTTGTTGATGATGATAATGATGACGATGACAGTGATTTAAATATAAGCTAATACTTTCACACATTAAATAATGAAGTTAACCACAGACATCGCTGTCCCATTCAATCAGTTGCGTCAACCAACTTGGCCAATATCGTCTTACTGACACACCATGGCAGTAATTGTTACTAAAACTTGAATACCTTATCAAACACAACCGTTGCCACCCAGCGTTGCAGAATACCCACAATTACCTTCCCTGCACGTGCGGACCCCCCTCAAAGCTGATCCTCCGTCCCCCTTGGCGTCTCTGACAGATCAGCTGATCAAAACAAGAGGTGGGGAAACATTCGTCTCTATTTGAAATTAACCCTCTCCCAGCCGACATCACGGAGTAGTCCCCATTGGTTCTCACCTTGGCTCGGAGAATGTTAATGCTCGTGAATTCTTTTAAAATGATAAGCCTTACAATTAGGGGAAAGCTATCCCCCTTAAGGAACGTTAATATTGAATGGATGTAAATTATAAAGACATTCCTCATTCGCCTGATTTCCTATGCACGTATGAATGGTTTTTGGATTGTTATGCGGGGATTCGACCACCTTGCCCGCCTAGGGAGACCACACTCGATGTTGACTGTTCTAGAGCAGGTTAGGAATGTTAGATGCAGATATTTATGATCAAATCCGTTGTTCACCTGACACTTCCCTGATTAGCTGCAGAGAAATAAATTATAACCATGTTAAAGAATTTTACTCTTGACCTTGATCATGACGAGGCTCTTCAATTAAATTCAAAATGTTATTCTTTGTTGAAAACTGATAAAGATTAAGCATTACATTATTGAAATTTGACCATCGATGGATTTGCGTAAATATTGCATTTGTTTTCTTCTTCACGGAAAGTACGTTGATATATAAGGTATATTGAATTTATGTTCTACTTCGTAGAAAGTCCGTTAATATGCAGGGTATACATTTCATTCTTTTTCTACTTCATTGAAAGTACATTTTATGTAAGGTATTCCATCTATTTTTCTACTAAAGCGAAAGTGCATTGACATGAGAGTTGCACCAATTACAACATTGTAACGAGTATTAGTTGAGTGTAATTCCGCCTCTTACGATGGCTGCCAAAGAAACAAGGCATTGTTCGTAAACATTTCCCGTCCTTAATAGGCAGAGTCATCGTTTCGATGGTAATTTCTTCTAGTGCTTCAACATCTTTGTGTAATCGGAAGAAAAAAGGAAACACAAAGTGGAAATTTGCCCATGCCGACGTCCGATTAGGACTTGACATGTTCTGACAAGCTTAACCAATAATTGGATCAGTGGGTCAAAAGAGTGGATTTTCTTTGTTGTGGCTACTGATAGAAAGTATTTTATAGATTGCCCGAGGCTCTTGAAGACCTTAAATGACCTAGCGTGTTTTCGCAATGACTCAATACTGTTTAATAGTTAATAGAGGTGGCGAGAGCATGAAACATTGTGGTACACCTCGAGGACTATTCAAGGATTCCGTTCAGACATTCGGATTTGCAAATCTGATTAGTGTGATGAAGTTAACTTAAAGAATAAAAGTAAGTGAGTGAGTTATAGTTTAACTGTGTAACATTGTAGCCCTTATCGGCGAGAAATTTGATTGAATTAGATAGTGAAATTATTATTAGTAAAAGCAAACAAGATAAAGAATGAAGGCCGCCAAAACATCATCAAAGTAACACAACGTGTTAGTTAAAGGGGCAGTAGCACGTTTTTTCGCTGAAATAAGTCGATGAAATGTATTTAAAAAATAATGTTACCAATAGTAAAACACCATTCTCTCTTCGGAAAATCAAGTTAAAAATGAGTGTACATGGTTCCGCAAAGCCATGGGAATCGTTTTTGTCATTCAAAATAATAAAATGTGTTCACAATAAAATCGCCGCCATGCAATTTTTGCTTTATACGCAACACCGTTATTGCCACTACGAATAATTGGTTTGTGTAATAAAATGCTTTACCCTCTAAAGTAAATACAAATGACATAAGCTATAATTATAAATGGGAAATTTGAAAATATAAAATTCGCAAAAGACGTGCTACTGCCCCTTTAAAAGCTGGTTTGGAATATATACAACTTATAACTTAGCAAAAAGGTTTAGAGAATAAGAACGTGTATGAGTTTTCAATGGATCGCAATGGACGAATGCTGTTGTACAACTAAAAGTAGTAGTGGTGGTGTGGAACCTTACGGTACACCCCGAGTCTCTCGCATTTCTCTGTTTAATTTTAAAATGCGTGTTTCTCAGAAATAGGAACAGATCAAGTTTTGAAATTTCAAATGTAGTTTAGTTGGCTTCTGAAGACATGTATCTTTGTTGTCGGTTTTGTTTATCACTCATGGATTTAATTATATTATGTTAAGTATGGTAACGTTTCTTTTGTATTATGTATTATGTATGTTAAGTATTTATACCTTACGTATTCTTACGTACACTTTAAGTATTAGTCTTCTATTCCTCTCCTAAATTTCCAAAAAAGTATGCTCAATCCTCCCCTATTACCAAACATTAGACATCGGCGATAATTCGAAATCATCGAGGAATCTTTGAAGCAGAAAAAGGGATGTATGCAGAATGCACATTCATTAACTCACCTTGAATCAAATCATTGTTTTGCGGGAAAGCATGCAGCCTTGAGGTAAACCCTGCGGACTGATCCATATTGTTTACCTGTTTCCATAAACTCTCTTTTATCATATATAATAATGCATGCTATGTCAATAATTGATTGACATAACATTCATTATGTGTTTATCATCAATCGGAGCGATGTTAACATGGATGAATAATGATTTAAAACCACCCTTTCTCTTTTACTTATAAAGCAATTGAAGTCTCCAAAATAAGAAAAAACCCATAATAATAATCATGTTAATAGTGATGGTGACAGCATGTTACCTTGTGGTATACTGCAATAATTAATATTCCTTGTTTATCTCTAAGTTTGGACACATAGTTTAAATAAGAAATACGTCAATGCTATAACCAATAAGTGATATAGTAAAACACCTTAATACAAGGCAGCTACCTGTCATTCACAGGACTTTCTATGTTCTCGCTTATAGCTTTTCCCGTTTGCGTTATTAAGAACACCAGTCGGTTAATCATAACCAGTGGCCTCAATTGATGATTTAATCAATTTGTCAAAATGTCTGAAGTAACATAGTCAAACAACACTAATTCTAAAAGTAAAGAACAGATTCAAATTCCTCGTCAATCAACGTTGTTTTTAATGATTTCAACACAAAGTCATGTTTCCCCCCATTCACAATACTTCTTATAGTGATTATAGTATCAATTCTGAAATAAACTATCTGACACTGTCACTCATAGAGAAACGACCTCGTCCCTTACTGAAGAACTGACGGCGTGAAAGAACACCCTGCCACTCCAAAGCCTCTGTTGATGGAGTTGTTACGCCCAGCCCCACCCCCTTACCAGTGTCATGACCCCTGCCAGTAGGGGTGCTTCTCTGTTAACTGTCACACTTATCCGCTATTCCGGCTTTGTCAGTGATAATTACATTTCACGAGGGCGCTATTACATTGTCACCCGATCTTCCTTCAAGCGAACTGATACACTGGCAAACATGTGAAAAAACACACCTATGACATAGAAACTACCTGGATTATTTAACCCTCAAGCGAAGAGCGATGAAATGTAGGTGCCGAGTAAAAAAATTACAACCTTTAGTCTACAGTGTGTTTGAAATAACATTGAGGAAAACATTGTATATTGTATAACATATTTCATGAGTTAGTTTAAGTACGAGAGACGTAATTTAAGGATGCGATATTTTAGAAATAATGCTAAGAAATCATGTTGTACCCACATCTAGCTTATACATGTATGTGTATTAATACTAAATGCCATCATTCCATTCTGTGGTTGTAATAACTGATAAGGATATGTACAATAGTATAAGCATCTATACCGAAACGTCTTTAAAGTGTAATACAGAAGTTGATTAACAGAAAACTCATTTCTGTCCTTTTGTAGCTAGATGTATAGCGACGCTTCCATGAATAACAAATATAAAGCAAAAACACGTAAAAATGAACCTTTAACCATAGGCATCTATCACCAAAGGGTTAGAAATTTGCAATACTGCCCGAGTTAGGAAATCTCGTTGTTCACTTCCGCTGACTGGAGACACAACGAGGCTTAGCTGTAGGCCGCGAGAGTTCAGAGTGATTGTCATATAAAAGATGTCATTCTTTGTAATAAGGGACTCGAGGATCACCTAGCATCGCCTTGAGGACTTCCTTAATCCCCAAATAATCGAGGGTTGCTTCTGTGGGGGTAATGTGGGTTGTCAGGTGGTTGATGATTAAAGGACAGGGGCGACTTTAATATGTTGAAGAGGGAGATGTAAGTTAACCTATAATTGCCTCTAATGTTTCCGAAACTTTATTTCTTCAAGTACGCAGAGGCCTTGTCAGTCACGTGTGCAGATATGTTCATACGTGGGGTTCATGGCCTTTGTTTTCTAAAGTGGTTTTGACAACGTTGAATAACGGAATGATGTACTTAATGATGAATTTAACCAATTATTTATTGTAACATATTACAAATTCATGTAAAACTTTTGACATAGGTTACACTCTATTCGCACTAAGTAAAAGAAACTACAACTACTAAAGAATGACAGTATAATATGAAAACATAACTGCCAGGATAAGAAAGTTTAGGGAGCTTTTTTAAATCACAATGAACAAAAACTAACTGGTTTTAATCATTCGATAACGAAATATATAACTTGTGTTGTTTACCACCTCAAGAACGGTTATTGTAGAATAAAAGTTTGAGATTTGTTTATCATCGAACTTCACTAGAACTCAGACGTAACAAGTTGAACTTATTTCGATGCTAAATACTTGAAGGGTACAACAGTACCCGGACATTGAGTTCAATATTCAATAATCTCAGTGAGCACAGCATCTTTACATAACGGTACAACCGTACCCGGACATTGAGTTGAATATTCAATAATCTCCGTGAACACATCATCTTTACTAAAGGGTACAGCCGTACCCGGACATTGCGTTCACTATTCAATAATCTCGGTGAGCACATCATCTTTTCTAAAGGGTACAGCCGTACCCGGACATTGCGTTCAATATTCAATAATCTCAGTGAGCACATCATCTTTACTAAAGGGTACAACCGTACCCGGACATTGCGTTCAATATCCAATAATCTCAGTGAGCACATCATCTTTACTAAAGGGTACAACCGTACCCGGACATTGAGTTCAATATTCAATAATCTCAGTGAGCATAGCATCTCTACTAAAGGGTACAACGGTACCCGGACATTAACTTCAATATTCAATAATCTCAGTGAACAAAATGGCTTGTGTTTAATATTCAATGATTTCAGTGAGCACGATATCTTAACATAACGGTACAGCCGTACCCAGACATCAATGATCTCGGTGAACGAAATATCTATACTCAGGGAACACTCGGACCTAGACAGAAACAATCAGTATTCAGTATATACAGTGAGTAGTATACCCTCACACTGATACACAGTCTCGGTCTGTGCAGTACAGACGTATTGAGTGCATGTGGGGCATGTGGTTTGTCACCCTCCCGCCGACTATCAGCACCATGCGAGGGGGACGAAGGGGAGGGTGCTAAGTGGACTCTACTGGCTTTGTTGGGTCACGCACTCAGACACCGGGTGTTTATACCGGGTACTTGCAAAAAGACGGCCTTCTGTGCACGTAGTTAATGATGTTTTGTTGTGAATATTCAGTTTGACTGCAATGGTGCAGATGATGTTGAGGCACTTCCACATAGCTGATGACCTGCAACTATCACTTTAAAGAACAGGATGCAGACACTGTACAGAGCAACAGTAATAAGGGACTGTTCATATAAGTGACTGCAGGGAAACATCGGGATTGTCTTTCCTATGATATTTTCAAACATCAAACTCAAACTGTTAAAACAAAATAACCCATGCCTTAGTTATTTCCAACGGTTTTCAAGACTATATAAATATATTTGGCAGATGCGATATTTATCTCGTGTCGTGGTTGAAGTTAAATGTTGACGGGTAGTGCAGGTGAACTATATAAGTTAAGTATAGTTCCACACGGGTGTCCCAGGGTCATGTTGCACAAAGACCAAAGTGAACCGTAACTCACTAAGGTAGTCTTAGTGCAATGTTAATATATGACTCTAAAGTTACGTTATTATTTAAGTTTAGTGCCAGATGTACAAGATTAAGATATCGTTAATTTTTTAAAAACATTATTTATTCATATTTGCTGTACGTGTAAATTACAGTTATATTAAAGGTATATTGATACTTTGTCTATGTCCGAGGTTACTAGACACGAACATTACAAAATTCTAAAGCATTCTACATCAATTCCGTAATTGGAGAGAGGTGTCCAATTCGTAGGACACTGACCGGAACTCTCAGGTAGATTAAAACCAGCGAGTTTTAGCTTCGCCATTATCACATTCTTGTTTTCACTTGCCTGTAGTTTGTTCACCAAACAAATCGCCTGGCCGAAGTTAGTGGCCGAAATGAGGACTTGTTTGGTCAAGCGGTCAGACGGCAACATTGTGTATATGAAATGTTGATTGAAAACACACTTACCAGGTGTAGGTAGCCTGGACGCTGCAGGTGTAACGAATTAGTACAGGTGGAATGCACAAACTGAGGTACACGGTATACCTTTACTGTTACCTGTTCAGAATATGAAGTAGTAGCCCACCAAGTTAAGGAATAATTTAAGGATTTGTATTCAAACATATTTATTCAAATGAATATATTGGGTAGAAGTTATTCAAACTGGTGGAACCTTCCCCAATTTACAGTGGTGACAAATGTAATGTTATTATAATAATTAAACACTAGAACAACATATACATATAATAAAGAATACACATAGAGAGATGTTATATTCATGCATTTACGAAGTGAGTAAGTAGAGTGATTGAAAAAAAACAAGAACTGATCCTTTACCTAATGTACAGTGCAGTGTTGACAAAAGGAAAAGTTACGTTAACTACACGTACAACCATTTATATAGAAAGATGTTGTATACATGTATTTATTATTAGAAGGCAAATATGAAGACGATGACAAAAACCTAAATAGAAGGCTTAGAAGACCAAACGAAATCTGATAATATGAAAAAGAAACAGATTCAAGAGAACGGGATAGACGTTGAACGATCAGCTCAGATGGTTTATAAGTAGAGCGCCCGTCCGTGTTTCCTTGTAGCACAGTGTTCAGCAATCCTCGTATATTGGAAAGTATGTTCATCTTGTTGATTAGATTATATTATTTTTCAAAATCGTGCATATTTACCAAAGTGCTTATTAGTATTAGCAAATATGGTTATGTTTAAAATTCATAAATGCAGCCTTTGTCCGATTTATTATGATTGAACACAGTGTGACGTTCGTAACGTAAGATTTAGTTTTCCCGATGGTCGAATGTAAGTAAAACGAAATTATGTAGGCCTACATGTATATAAAACACAATATTATATAGCAGAGGGTACAGATGAGGGCACGTTTTCAATAAACGTCGAGACAAGGATGGCGTAACATGATTTACCTGCCTAATTCCCTGTCTCACCTGCACATAGGAATGCCGCCAGGTGAGCTACCTGTACATGGACAGGTAACTCAGGTAAGTCTCAGCTACATACCTCACCTGGTCTTCATGTCACGTACTCTCACAACAAACCATTGCTTTTCCATAAAAGCTGTAATTAGTGTCGTATGGAATAACGCCACGGCTTTTGTGACGTAATGCGGACCCCACGCGTCGTCGACGCTTCCCTGCGACCTGCGGTGATAGTCACACTGCAATAGGGATTGTTTCAAACAATGATATCAGATTTGATTGATATTGTAACCTCTCCGCTGAGAGTTTATTAAATATTTTATTTATCAATTTGAATGATAATTAAGGTTTAATATATGAATTGTGAATCATGTAGGATGTTGACATTTGAAAATACTTTCACTAATGAAATATGGTCCTAATTTGAAAAAAAAGCTTTCATAAGAGTCTGCGCGATATAGGCCTGCCTGATACGATATCCATTACTTTCTTTGTTAATCTCATAAGTCTTTTATTATACAACAAGTCTTCCAAGAAATGTTTAACAATTTTCTGAGATGGAGATAAGATTCAAGTATAATAACTGCAGTGTCCCATACATGTACAATTACTAATAAAAAAACCCATAAAATTAAAAATAATGTACTCGTCTAGACATATTAAATGATAAAACATGATGAAACTGATTAAATGGTTGTAGATTATTTAGTTTGCATCGTTTATAGTATTCATACCGACTCAATGTCTGTCTTCCTTTAATTTCGCCATGTAATAACTTGTAAATGGAAAAGACAAGTCATGTTTTATGATAACTACAGAAATATTTTATTCAGAATGACTTATGTGACCGCAAAGCAAGCACCATGTCGCCGATACAAATATGTTGGCCTTTGTACTTCGGAATAAATATTCATTGATGTTTATTTATTTTGTCATATTTTCTTGTCAGATGTCAATCAGCTTGAAGGGGACAATGTCCCCTGGGTTTTGTAATGGTATGAACCCACTTACCTCACCGCTCAGACATTCTAAATATGTGAGCCCCGTGGGTTGATCATTTATTTGCGTAAGTTCGGATCAAGATTTTCTGGGTTCGAATCTGTCCAAGGGCTAGGGAAGTTATCACCGGCAGTGAATAGCTCTTAATCAGACTAACGTACAATCATTTTGTCATTTGTAAGTTAGTGAAGTAACGTTCATCGCTTGCTGCTTCGCAGGTTTCAGTGCAATGCATATATTTACATCAATGTTGCAACCTTTCGTTCGGACTTGATTACGTGATAAACATACCTTAAAATGGCACATAACCAAGATACACATGTATATCTTCTTTTAAATGTTTCGTTGTTAAGAAACGATAGTGGAAATGGCACATGTACAGTTTGGCTAATTTACATTGTGGCTCGCCTTTGCCTCTTATAAGTTTTATATTGCTCACATATAGAAAGCAAACATAATCTTTAATATCCTACGTATTTGATTCCGTTCTCGATAAAATAGGGAATTTTCATATAAAATACATAGTCACCTATATTCTTCTCTGAATAGTAGTTATCAGGCCCAGGGCATCACAAAGTTACATGTACTAGGTCTGGTCCTTGCTCGCCTTGAGACGCTATGCAGAAATTTAGCGTACACAGGGTTAATAATCTTACACTTAAACTCTGAAAAAATAGGTATTCTTAAATTATTACCATTTTATATTCAATATTGAAAAATACAGTATGAGAAATGAGATTTTGGTTGAAGGCTTAAGTCACATATTATTACCCTTTAATACTTTTACTTTCACATCAGATACTAAGCAGAATGAAGACAATATTCATGAATATACAACTACAGAATAAAGAGGTTGTATAGCCTATGAAAAATAACGGTTTTGTATATCCATGAATATCGTTTTCATTCTTCATCATACCAACTTCTATAGACTGCTACTAAGCACATCACCCTTCATACATCCGTTCCCAGGTACCCAGTTAAACAGCTAGGTGGACCGAGGTCAGTGTGGATGAAGTGCCTTGCTCAGGGACGCAATGCAGTATGAGAACCAGGTTACACATATTGGTGTCTCGATCGGGATTCAAACTCGGACCTTTGGCAGTAGAGGCCAACATCCCGATAACGTTAACTTTGCTATATCAAAATCACATTATTACTATGACATGCAACAACACCTCACTACATGTATATTACATATATCTATAATATAAAAAAGTCCTCTCTGTAAGCATAATCTCTATACGTATATCATAATGTAGTATCATAGCCATGAAATAACACATTGATGACGCTGTATTATGTCATTTTATTTCATTATTAAGATGTAAAAATGGTTATGCACGAACACCTCTGGGACACAAAGAAACCACGATAACAGGTCATTACCAAAGTAAATAAATGCAACATCATCCGTCGGACTCAATGATACTATACTGTTTGTATAAATATGACGATCACTTAATCCGTTTATGATGTCATTCTTATGACAATGGGTAACATTGTCATGAGATAGTGACTCTCTGACGTCATGTGTATGTTGTGTATATATGTCATTGCTTTACACGATAAAACCTGTCTGACATCATTTATTTGCTACTGATGCAACGCAGTGTCTTTTTACACCATTTTATGGTACTAGCTGTTACCATTGCCATATTCAACACTATACTGCGACACAGTGTCATGGTTATGGTACTAATATCATTGTTATACACTACTTTGAAGTTATGGTTATATGATGTTCATTATACCGTTATTATTTATACATTGCCTTATTACATTAACAACACACTGACGCCATATTTTACCATTAAGCTCAGCACGAATTTATCAAATTTGGCAGCTATAGGAATGTGGTAACTTTTCAACATCATAGCCACTAGATAAGCTAACGCCGCCGACAAAGCACGAGTTGTTTGGACTTGTCATGGGTTATCAAATTATATCCTTAATTTATATTTATGTTATTTTTACACCGAATAAACTATCACAATTTTAACGTCAGCTTCAGAAATAGATATACAGAAATAACCCCACTATTTACTCCGGTGCCTCTGATAAGCGAAAAAACAGGATGGCCCGCTCGAAAGTAGATGGACAGAGGATAAAACGTTTGGGTCAAACGGCTTGAATATGTTTATAAGCAACACATAACTTAAAGAGTCGAACTGCATACATATAGTTTGTTTCGTGAAGGACGGTAGGCACGTTGCAACATTGTTATATATTGTCATGCATATACTTTTATCTTAAATGTTGAATGTAACAGGGTGGTAGCTTCTAACACTCAATTGCAACGGAAAATGTATTTAAATGGGATACATTTGAACCATTGAAATAAGTGTCACTTAATTCCCGGATCCGGAGATAACGTGTGATATCGGCGATTTGTACTCAAATCTGTCATTCAATAGGTTTACCCTGACGGTTATGAGAGTATACTCCCGCCTTACAGCGGTCTGTCTATCCGTCCATCACAAAACTTTGTGCGGAGCATATCTCCCAAACTAAACATGCTAGCTTCACCAAACGTGCTACACATGGTAGCCATGTTCTCTGGTAAGTCTGGTTGTGCCTTTCCAGGTTTAGACGGATTTCTGAATTATATTTTTGGCGGTTTCAATGGAAACATGACCAAAACAGTGAAATCATTTTGTGCGGAACTGATTTCCCAAACTATACATTCTAGCTATGTCAACCATGGTGCCTAGATGTGCCTTTGGGGGGTATGACCTACACAGAGGTTAGTCATTCCCATGCGCTTTTCTATTTCAGTAATGTCAAACTTTACTTGAAAGCGGCGGTATGAAAGCTGTGCTCGCTTTACACTTGTTTTAAAATGTGATTTTTAAAGATATTAATGCAAAAGGCTACAATATCATAAGTTATAAATATCATTTTATATATTGTATTTTTCAATTATTCACGATGTAATATTTATTCTAGCATGAGATGTTTGTATATGCTTGGATTAGACTCTCGTCGAACACGATTTTTGTGATGAGCGATTTACCGCATCTACATATTGATTATATTGAAACAAACAATGTATCTACAGTAGCACTCGTTTCCTAATTGTTCATATTGCATGGTTTATTGTAGTCTTGACCAATCTCAGTTGTTACCATGGACCATTATTATATGAATGCCGGTTGAACTACTCGTGTCATCAGTATTATAACAGCAATATTATGACGTCGTCAATCGACACATTGATGACGTCATCGTGTTGCCGTGGTGACAATTGTTTTCTTGCGCAAGGACAGTACACACAATCTTACTGGAAAGTACTCCAAATTTGCAGGGAAAGTACACCCAATGTAGGGAATTTATTCCAAAATACAGGGAAAGTACACCCAATCAGCAATCTGCAGGGAAAGTACACCCAATCTGCAAGGAAAGTACACCCAATTGGCAGGTAAAGCACAACTAATCTGCAGGGAAAGTAATCCGAATTTGCAGGGAAGGTACACCAAATCTGCAGGGAAAGCAACCCTATATTATCTGCAGGGAATGCACACATCATCTGCAGGGAAAGTACACCTTATCTGCAAAAAAGTCCACCCAATTTGCAGGGAAAGTCCACTCAATCTGCAGGGAAAGTCCACCCAATCTGCAGGGAAAGTCCACCCAATCTTCCGGAAAGTCCACCCAATCTGCAGGGAAAGTCCACCCAATCTGCAGGAAAGTACACCCAATCTGCAAAAAAGTACACCTAGTCTGCAAGGAAAGTTCCCCCAATCTGTAGGAAACTACACCCACCTTGCAAGGAAACTCCATCCAATCTGCAGGGAAAGTCCACCCAATCTGAAGGAAAGTACACCTTATCTGCAAAAAAGCCACCTTATTTGCGAGGAAAGTCCACCCAATTGTCAGGGAAAGTACACCAAATCTGCAGAGAAAGTACACCCAATCTGCAAAGAAAGTACACCCAATGTGCAGGGAAAGTACAAGCCATCTGCAGGAAAGTCCCCCCAATCTGCAAGGAAAGTCCATCCAATCTGCAGGGAAAATCCATCCAATCTGCAGGAAATTCCACCCAATCTGCAGGGAAAGTACATCAAAACTGCAGGAAAGTACATCCAATCTGCAGAGAAGTACACCCAATCTGCAAGGAAACTACACCCACCTTGCAAGGAAACTCCACCCAATCTGCAGGGAAAGTCCACCCAATCTGCAGGAAAGTACACCCAATCTGCAGGAAAGTACACTCAATCTGCAGGGAAAGTACACCTTATCTGCAAAAAAGCCACCCAATCTGCGAGGAAAGTACACTCAATTTGCAGGAAAAGTACACCAAATCTGCAGGGAAAGTCAATCAAATCTGCAGGGAAAGTCCACCCAATCTGCAGGAAAGTATACCCAATCTGCAGGAAAGTCCACCCAATCTGCAGGGAAAGTCCAGTCAATCTGCAGGAAAGTCCACCCAATCTGCAGGGAAAGTCCACTCAATCTGCAGGAAAGTTCACTCAATCTGCAGGGAAAGTCCACCCAATCTGTAGGAAAGTACACCCAATCTGCAGGAAAGTACACTCAATCTGCAGGGAAAGTACACCTTATCTGCACAAAAGCCACCCAATCTGCGAGGAAAGTACACTCAATTTGCAGGAAAAGTACACCAAATCTGCAGAGAAGGTACACCCAATCTGCAGGCAAAGTACAACCAATCTGCAGGAAAATACACCCAATCTGCAAGGAAAGTCCACCCAATCTGCAGGGAAGTCCACCCAATCTTCAGGGAAAGTCAACCTAATCTGCAGGGAAAGTCAACCCAATCTGCAGGGAAAGTCCACCCAATCTGCAGGAAAGTCCATCCAATCTGCAGGGAAAATCCATCCAATTTGCAGGAAATTCCACCCAATCTGCAGGAAAGTCCACCCAATATGCAGGGAAAGTCCACCCGATCTGCAGGAAAGTACACCCAATCTGTAGGGAAAGTCCACCCAATCTGCAGGAAAGTCCACCCAATCTGCAGGGAAAGTCCACCCAATCTGCAGGGAAAGTCCACTTAATCTGCAGGAAAGTCCACCTAATTTGCAAGGAAAGTCCACCCGATCTGCAGGAAAGTACACCCAATATGCAGGAAAAGTCCACCCAATCTGCAATCAAACCCAATCTTCAAGGGTTGATCAAGGAACGTTTCCTCACGACCACACATTTGAATTCCTTTCAACGTTACCGGTGACTTCAGAGAAAAAAGGTCTAATAAAACGGTAATGATTTACTCAGGTCTTGTATTCGTTTTCATCATTTAGAGTGCGAAGTAGTTAAGGGTCCAAAAGGTCAGGTGATGAAAGGAGAGAGTTAAAAGCCGTATCAAGTTAGTCTATGACGTGAATTAAACACTAACTAAGGTATACCCTGGACACGGATCGGCTACATATAGCCTAGGTGTTCGTGTTGAAACATTAACACATGCTTGGAGAACAACCTACAGCATTCATTGTAAATATTTATATGCTAAATAACGCTACCTGTATTCCAGACCTGTATTCTTTGTCCGGGAGTCTTTGTGTGGACACGTCTCTCAAGATCAAAGGTAAATTGAATAAGAAATGTTTGACCTTGTACCTATAAAATTTCTATTTGATATCTAAATACCACATATATCATCGTATCTATGATATGTGTATATATAATATATATACATAAGAATTCTATATGTCGCGGTTAGCACATCTTTCCCGTAAGTCATCGCTTACAGTACGTGCTATTGATAAGATTATTTTCCAGATATTATAACATACACCAGTATCTGATACAACATGATCACTCGAAACTTCATGTTCAACTCTTAGGATAAACGTTTGTCATCTTAAATTTCTTCGGTGGTATTAATTGATTTAGAAGCTTAATATGATATTAATATCTATGAGCAAACAAATACAACCAATACAATCAATACATGATACATGATCTTGTTATAGTATAGCACAACACTTGTTACTTGTATAACCTTCCAATTTGCAGGTTCTTCACTATACCCTCTAAGAAACCACAGGGACGCGTGATGCTGAAATGATTTTAGAAGGACATATACATATATAACAATACATCCTACCAAATTACTATAGCCTTTTATGTAGTAATAGGGAGGGTATACACGCATATGTATCTTTCTAATGTCATTCTTATCAATACACGTCCCTTTGAATCATAAATCAATGATATACACACTAGGCTGCGCAACTTGTGATTCAGCAATGGAAGGTGGTCCAATGAGGAAGGGCAGACTTCTGAGATTTTAGTTCTCATTTAAATTTCTCTTAGTCATCTAACACAGCAGTCCATAACACCCCAGAAAGTGAATGTACACCTAGACTCACCACATGCCTTTAGTTATCTAAATGAGAATAGTTTTTATTTCATTTCAAATAAAGGTTTCCTCCTTTCAACGGGCTTCAAATGGATCTTCAATGGTAACCCATACACCTGTTTACGACGTTTCTTATTGGTTATCGAACAAACTATTCTGGCTATATGACCAACAGAAAAGTAATTGTTTCAAATTTCAAATTTCAAATGTAGTTACATTCACACCAATGGTGACAGGCTATTCTATGTATCACCTGTATGCTATTGGTACGTGGTTGCTGACAAGGAACCGTGGAGAGGACCTGGATACTTGTTTCATTGCATATCTCCACCGGTTGAGCAGGACATGTTTTTCGTTTTCTATATCTCACCAGTACAACTCTAGGTCTATTTTGAAGGGGAGGGGCACTTTTTGAAGGGGAGGGGGGTCCATCGAATTTAAATCCTGCTCGACTCGTGCAGCTGCTTGGCGTTCGACATTACAAACAAGCAATCTAATTGCACTTGTGACGTCCTCCTTTGATATTTCCCTACATTATTTGACTGTATGCACATGGCCTCAACTTTGTCACTTGATATTGCAGAATTAAAGACGTTATATTATAGTAACTCTTCATTCTATTTAAAAACGGGCATCGGTTCCATACTTTGAAGAACATATTTATTCGGAGATAACATGTACACGGACAAAGGAATACCCAGGCTCTGCACCCGAATACTCAAACCATATACTTGTGTAAGAATCTCATTCTGCTTTATATACGGACATTACCATTGTAATATACAGGTGTCAACCATTGCCGATATCGAACCATTGACACTTTGCATTTTCTACTGGTCGATTATTAATAAAAGTGAGCTGGCTATGACGTAATGCAATTTTCCTATCGAACGTACTTACAGTACAGTACTTACAAAGTATTACAGTTAGGCTCTATCTAACTTAAACGTTTCAGCTAGAGAGTCCAACTGATTTCAAGATGACGGTGATTGGTTGAACAGTAATTGAGGAGACCAATAGGAAGTCTATATGACGCGGAGACTAGATTTAATGCATACACATTATTATCATGCCAATCTCAGCCTTCTGGCGTCGTGTGAAGCAAGGGAGGGATCGGTTAGTGATGAAATCAAATAATACATCCATAACATTACAGTCGTATGAATCAGACAGGCTTTCTAACTGTCATAACCCAGCAGTAATCCAAATGAACTCAGCCTGTGAATGATATCTAAGAACGCGGTCAATTGTGATAAGTTTGACTCTGAGATATACACTTTGTATTGAAGGAATCTGATGTAAGAATTCTCAAATGATAAAATCAATGATCTAAGAGTAAGAAAACACTCCTCAAGAAATTTCAAAAGTAAAAACATTAAAGTTAGTTTGCAATTCGTGGCTGAGAGGGCGACCTCTCAGGGTAAGCACGCCGTTTCAGACTTATCAAAACTTATGGTTTTTTTTTGCATTGAAACAGCATTCATCATGAAGCTGATGTTCCTGTGTTACCGCTTCCTTGTGTGTTTCTTTCAATCCCAATGTACACGATATATTCCATGGGTCACTGCCCCGGAACTTCGTGAAAAAACCAACTAGGTTGAGAGACGGGTGCCATCAGTTGGGGACGCCATGCTTACATCCCTCGAAAGTAATAACTAGCGCCAGTCTCCATCGCTGGCTAAGTTTAGACTTGCTGCACTTCGATAACGTTTCTCTGCTAGCATAACAGTGCGCATCGTGTATGCCAGTACCGAAAAGTCATAAAAAAATATGCCATGCTAGTGATTGTACTGCTGGTCTGTTATCGTTACCATGGCATTCATTGCATAATGACAGTTGAATAAAGTTTGGTGGATTATGGACTATTTAAAAGCACTTTCACCATTATGACGCCATAGCATTGACAGTTTTATCAAAGCGAATCCTAAATTACATCTCGCACAGTGATGTTTCCGGTGGAAGATAGTTTGTAGAAGGCATAGACATGTTACGTTTCAAAGTGCTACACATAACACATCAAAATACTGTTTTTCAAGGCATGTTGTGCTGTCGGGAAATCTTATATATTTGTTATGTTTCAAAAGGAGTTTGTTTATACACAAACACAATCACGTCTCTGTTTACTGGATATAAACACGCTTTTCCCATAACCTTTCATGTTCTCGAAATAAATAACATGGTTATAAGGAATACATTTTAAGCATAATTCACTCTGAAATTAAAATTTCTGAACATGATAAGGTTTGGAAGATGTCTCATTAACTGATAATTCTTTGCATCTCTTTACAACTCATTAATGCTCAGTTAAAACACACACGAAGTTTGGTCATTTCCGTATTCACTGAACAATGCCATTTTTGTACGCAAATTACACACATTACGCATTTATGATAATAACAACCGATGTGAAAAAACTCCTTGCAACTTTTTTAATAAAAGCATCAGTTACTGTAAAATCACGCAGGCATTTCATTAACAGTATGTACAATTTGAAACGGACTGATGACTGATTATTTTAAAACAACGAGACACAAAGGAAAATCAAGAAAGAAAGGAGAATTTACATGCCAAAAGTTCTATTTCTTTTCTCACCTATGATAAGCTAAAGCATTCAGCTTAAAGCAAACCAAATGGTGTTTCCCTCAAAATGAACACAGAACAATACATTAAGCGACTTATATTATGTCGCCATATGTGATTAAACATATTCTATAGTGTAACATCCCAAAAAGTTAAAGATTGAAATTTAAAACTATGGTTAAAATAACTTTAACACCAAAATAGAAATGAAATAAAACTGATTTCCCAACATACTCTACGAACAAGAAGGAGAACCCTGTAGTCAGACCATGACTCACCTACTGAGGAGATATATGCCAATCGCCAGTCTCTTTTACCTCATCCCCTGTTTATCGGAGTTAAATATCTCTATGATATCCCCTGACTGTCCAACAATACCTGTGTTCACACCTGTAGATCAAAGGAAGACGTCCCCTCTGGAGGAGACAGTAAATGTAACAAAGCATGAAGCACAACAGCGTTATGGTGACCGCCAATAAAGATTTCTCATTGATGATCTTTATAAAGAGCTTTCACGGGAAACCGAGGAGATGACTTCATTTATATATGTATGGAAATAACGTATTCAGCAGCATCACAATAGAAAAGGTTATGTGATCATTCCCGCATCACTGCTATTGTATTTAGGAGAAGAGGTTTTTCAATAGTATTTCAGTTTTACAAATCATAACTCTTAGTTTATCATATCACAGAGAATGCTACAATTTATTGTGTTAAAAGCATTTAGGTTAAAGGAACTGTATAATGATAATGATTATAATGATCATTTCTCTCATTTAAATTCACTTTAGAGGGTAGGTCATCGTGTTACACAAATCAATTATCCTTAGTGGTAATGACGGTGTTCCGTATAAAGTAAACATTTTATTGTGAACACAAGTTATTATTTCGAATTACAAAAATGATTCCCATGGCTTTACTGAACCATGTACACTCATTTTCAACTTGATGTTTTGAAGAGAGAAGGGGGTTTTACTATTGGTGACATTATTTTCCCAATACATTTCATCGACTTATTTGAGCCCGTTTAAAGACGTTTCGGTATAAATGCTCATACAATTGAACATCAATTATTACAAACACAGAATGGAAAGATAGCATTCCCCCCGGTTCCTACGCCTATGAGACAGTCAAAGTTGCCGAACCCTTACAGACTCAGACTGAAACTATTCATTTCTAAAACACTCCCATTTTATTTAGTATTGAAAAGGAACCTTTTCAGAAACAGAGGCTCCTTTTCAATATTTATATTATTTAAATGTTGCTATTTCCAGAATAAGTACTTGTTACACCTTCGTGCGATTGCGCGTTAACTACGTTCTGTGGTGATACTGGTTCGTGAAAGAGTATATACGCACAATGGACGATTTGCATTTAACCAATATTTTTCAGTAAGAAGCAAAGGTGCCAAAGAATTTTTGAGTGTAAAAAAACTACCTTTGTTTCACTTTGATTTTAAACATGAAATTATGTTCACATGATTGAAACAAGTAACAACTACACTACAACAAAACACATCAAACAAGTTACAATTACACAAAAAACAAATGAGAGTTGGGAGTGTCGTTGGATGTGGTCATCAAAGAGGAAAGAAATGACGTCATAGTGACCGATATTTTAACCAATAGGAGACAAATATATTCACACCCGACGTCACGTGACCGACATCTGGTCCAAAGAGAGAGCAGTTTACACACGCCTAGCGGAAAACCACAAAGCAATCAGACTAGGATATGCCGTCTTGCAAATGACGTTAACGGAATTAAGGAATTAAATGTGTCCATGATGTGTAAATGAACGTTCTAATGATATACATTGATAATATACAATGATACAATGTCATTCCAATAAAACTATTCCAAAATAACTTGAACCATATTATTTACGCAATGTAGACTGAAAAGACAAATAAGTAAATTTAATATATATTTAAGGAAAATATCGACATACTGCAAAGACTAATAAATATCACTTATATCTAAATTGTACGTATCAAACTTGCTTTTTAAAAACCTACTTTATCAAATTAAAGGAAACTTCAAATATAATGTGTTTCTTACAGAGGAAGGACTTCATAATGCTACTCGATGTACTCTAATGTAAGTTGTTAATACGTATATATTTGTAATTGCATGCGTGTACATGTGTGGATTGTTAACAATCTGTTCTACAAGATGTCGTAGTTCTGAGGAGCAACATGTGTCCTTACTCCACACAAGACCAAATAATCGATGTAGATATAAGCTATACTCACAATATGCCTTTCATAACTTTCTTCAAATTAAGAGTTTATAAATACATGTATTTCGAAGTTGTAACCGATTAAACCGATATATAATGATGTGGCAATTAACACTCCATAAGCACCCCGTTTCGACGGTACGACTTGCAGTAATAACTTGTGATATTCAACTTGTTGTATCTACATTAACATGGAGAATTGTTGCAACTTGTTCTCACACAACAAGTCGCATGCAGTGCAAGATATTGGACTATAAAGGCACAGTACAACTTAGTAGCTACAACTTGGGTTGTTCAATTCAGTGTGAACTAAGTTCACATATATAGGTCATTTATAAACATTTCACGAGAGAAAAATGAGGCGTTTTAACTGTTTTTCATATCCTGCATTGTGATTGAACACTTAACCAGTTGCCATTTGTTACAACAATGCAGTCCCAATGTCCCAAGCGTCTCCCGAGCCTTTAGGCGAGCGATGGCACTGGTACAAAGATGGTACATGAGATCGTATTATCCGAGGGAGAGGTATACAACGTATTTATCTTTCCGTCATGTCAATGAAATTAGTTTTATCATAGTTATTGCGTTTTGACTACGAGTGCCTGATTAGCTGATATCGCTTGAATGACCTTGACCCTAAACGTAAACAAAATGGTGTCATTCATCTCGACTGAAATGTTAAAAGTCGTATAAGGTATAGCTTTTAAATGCCTTAAAACGAGTTAATGTTAGTTTAATTGAGTGTGCAAGCAATGCAAGATAAGATTTGTTTCCAAATCATGCAGCAAATAAGGCGACACCTTCTCTAAACTAGAAACTGTTACTATGGCAGCGGGGTACGTTCAATTTCTACACCGTGAGACTGACGGGGTACATTAGAAAAAACGTAACGGCCGTTAGCCAATCAAAAACGAGTATTTTACTGTAAGGAAAGATAACTTCCAATTGCCACGTGTGCTCCTAAATGATCGCTTCAAGGTCGGAATAAACAATTAAGAAAATACCCGTTATGTAAGCGTCACAATATGATCAATAACAAACATCATGGAATCATGAAATACTCACATACGTTTGTAACCCGATATTGATAATTGTTAGGATCTGTTATACTAATGAATAGAGCAAGCATAAATAAAAACATGATACAATTTCTAAACAGCAAAAAATGAAAACAGAATTTAATAGCAATATTCTATATATTCATAAAATGCGTCACAGAGAAACATGTTACGCTTTTTATAATCAGGAGGGTTAGAGCAGTTCGTCTATTCAACATTTTAGAAAATAAAATATAAAGATAATTGTGTACAGGTGAGTGAGGGATGGGGTAGGAAGAGCTAATATTCGATTCAGGGAAGAATAATAAAACCCAGCAATACTCGGAGGCAGGTATAACACAAGTCGCAAGTGCCACACATGAACTGGTCGAATCTGCGGCAGTACCTCGGGGGATATCAGACACGACTACAGAGAGCCAGTGTTGGCATCAGACCCATCTAGATTGCTCGTTATCCTTCATATACGCTCTGTGCATGCTCTCAGGAATTTCAACTTCCACAATAAAAGGTAAAACACTGCCGTCAAGAGTTGTCTCCCTTGGGATTCCCGGAAGGTAAAACTGCAGCCGCAAGAATGTTGATTGCGCTCAGAGGAAACCCAGTCTCCAGACCAGTCAAGCATAGCACGTGCAAGACCCCGCCAAACACCTGCTGCATGTGCGCCACACATTTCACAAGAGTGCCAAATCTACGGGGCAATAGATATATATGTTTTACAAAGCAAAATGTGGTATTATCTTAAAAGACAAAGCTATTTCTATGTGAACTTATTTTTGGTTAATCTTGGTAACATTTTAAATAATGATTCCTATTCTCGGTATGGATTGAATATACAAACTTAACGCATTCCTAGACTTCCTTAGATTTAAATTAGAATGTCGCTTTTGGGTGATGAGTTTTGGTAGAAAACAATGAATGTGCAATATAGATTTACCAGATGTCTATAAACTATCGATAAGCAAAATGTATTTTTCCCTAATAAAAAGATAGTAAATAAGAAGAAATGAAGACACGGTCGAGAGTGACTCAAATAAAAACAAAACCATCTTTGGAAACATCAGCATCAATATTACTCTTAAAACTGTTCATGGATTTGCATCGAATTAAACGACAGCCATATTAATAATTGTCAGAATTGCTAGCTATGCATGCATGTCAAAACTCCATACTATCTGTAATTAGGTGATCAGAGACGGCTACAGGCGAACCTGGTTGGAACATCAGCGTCCTGCCGAGGTGAGTGGTTTGCCCGCCCCTGACACAGAAAGGGTTGGTTAGTATAACGAAGCATATTGCCTGTTTTACGATGTAAGTGTTGAAGATGATATAAAAGCCAGCTCATTCAAGTGTCGACGCTGTATAAATCATTATAATACCGGCGAAGGTAACTCGGGTTCTGTAGGTAAGGATCCGGGGGTCGTATCAAACATTTTCTTATCATTCGAATTTGGAAAATGTATGGTTTCAGATGTGAATGTTGAAACCCGATGAAAGAAAAGAAAGAAAACATTGATTTAAAACGAGTAGTATCCAAAGTTCAATAAACCCCTTAATCAATATTTTATAATATTACGTTTCCACCCATCCTCGGTTACCCATGGTTTTATATATGCTCCGTTACTCTCCACTATATATATCACGGAGCATATATATAAAACCATGGGTAACCGAGGATGGTTTCCACCCAGTGTTCATCGCAACTCAACAATGATTTCACGAGATATCTGGGATATTGTCAGTGAGCTTCGTATTAAAGACGCTGTAGCACAATATTCTTACTGAAATAAAGTGTTCTCACAAATATATGAACAAGTTTTACCAATGGCTAAATAATACTCTTAAATCAAAGAAAGATTTCTAAAACGAATGTGCATGGTTCGGTTGCGAGCACATTTTCTCTCACATGTGCTCGAAGGTTGTTCGTGTAATCGGACTGATGTAGCAATACCTTAACACTCAGAGTATAGTTTTAAATATGGTAAAATCATGGAATATTCAACCCTCTTGTTGACTCAATAATTTGAACTCTCAAATTATCATGAGACCTACAAATCTATCTTTGACACTGAAGAGTTTCAAACCACTGTCACTTTATACGTCCCAACGTTTTCTTCGGGTTGTGTATTGGTTGTGTAATGAGGTGTTTTATCCATTAGCGTACCGATATATTGTATTGTAACTTTAATGATAAATGGCAAATTTGAGAAAACACAATATGCAAAAAAACGTGCAACAGCGCCTTTAATTGTTTGTGTACAACGCAAAGGCACATAGAGTGGCTTTGACGAATAAGCCCACTTAGTCTCTGAAACATGCGAGCCAATTATTCATAAAACCGTTTACTTAACGCATTGCCGGCTGTCATTTGAAATAACAGGCACATATCATCACAGCACATCGTGTTGATCAACTTCCGCCCAAAATGCATAACTCGCTTCAGACGTCATCACTGACCAATTTGAACCTTGCCGCATTTCCTTTACATCATTCAAGTGGACATATTCATGCTCGAAATCTGTTTCTGTATACGTTATAGACAAACCTTAACAGTCGTATATAATGATAATAAAATGTCAAATTAAGTTTGGGATGCGTATGCGGTTGACAACCTTTATGACCATTGCTTATATTGATAAAGTCAGGCTTACAGTGACTACTCATTGCGGTAACAGCTTCAAGCGAGTTACTTACTTACTGATATGTTTTTAATTATTTACTACTAGAAATGCAATCTAAGTAAATCTAGCTAGTAATGACGGACATTACAATAATAACATTACAGCTAGTTTGAACTAGATTGCTACACATGGGAATTTCAGATGTTCTTTTGGTCATTATAAGCTAAACGTGCTTTTAAGGAAAAATCTTACTTTGGCTGAGGTGAAAAATAAAGAAAGACTGTGAAGTCAAAACTCACAATCAAACATTACTGCATGTTGAACAGTTTCATATGTCAGTCAAAGCATTATAAACTAATTAGAAAGTTAGAAATGTTACAGAGCCCCAGGTGGGATTCGAACCCATGGCCTCATCCGAGGCTAAATGCAATAATCTCTGCATAAAATAAACAAACCTCACTCACATAATTATTATGACACATCGAGTATTTGCATGATATTATCCTAGGTATGTATTATTTTAAAGTGTTGGTTGCATTTAGGATAACAAGCCAAATTCTTTATATTATATTTAGAAATGTCTGCATCTCTTATATCTGACACGTGGGACTAAACTATAGTTTATTCTCTTTTATCGAACAGAACTAAGCCTTTGGGACCTAAGGTATCTGGCGTAGTGATATGCGAAGTGGGAACACCCTTGGCGGAAATGGGTGGACTACTTTGTGTGATACCGCAGTAGCCTGTCTCGTGACTGGAGAGATATTTTGAGATATAATGATATTTCAAGACCATGTATCATTTCATGTTCATTTGATTAATTCCTTTTAACGATTATTATAAATTTTCAAAATTTAGAATTATTGGGTGGAAAACAAGGGCGGATCCAGGATTTTTTAAAGGGGGGGGGGGGGGGGGGGGGGTCAGCAGGACCCAAATCCCAACTTATGTATACATGGATTTGAAAAGGGGGGGGGGGGGGGGGAGGGGTCCGGACCCCCTGGACCCCTCCTACCCCTGGATCCGCTAGTGGAAAAGGAAACGAACCTGTTTCGTAACGTTTATTAGGAGATGTTACTTTCTTCGTTATATTTTGTGATAATCACTGATTGTAAAACACGTGCAGCTTTAGCATTTTGTGAATGAAATTGTCACTGGTCTGAGCTGTTTGTTGACTGAATAGATTATGTTTTCCAATGTGAGTTGGAACTTGCCTGGTGAAAAAGCCAAGGACTAAATTAGTTCTCAGGGCTACATGTATTACAGTGAGCCAAGGATAGGCTTTGCATTAATTTCAAAGAATTTGTCCATCTTTACTGACAAAGAGACCGACATTTTCTCAATGTAAACATATTTTCATTAATTACATGTCATCCTAACAAGTAGGAATGATGTACAGTTTAATTGTGAAAACATTAAGGAGATTATCGACTGGTTGTCAGTCTATATGTCTCGCTATCGAGCAATAGAGTAGACTGACCTTGGGGTCATAGTGTCGTGTGCTGTCTGTCAAGGTCAACGTCTCGTGACCCCGCCCCATCTGCGCACGTGTTCTGTCAGAATTACGACTTCCGGTTTCAAGTGAATGAAAGTTCCGCGTTGTAGCCGCCTGTCTGTTTATGATAACTGCCTCAGGCGAGGTAGACTTAAGTCTTCTTGTAAAACTTTGTTTTAGTAAATGTGATTTTTTTCAATCGACAAGGACAATTATATTTGATGTTCAGAACATGGTCCTGCACAACGCCAGTTTCTTGAAATCGCTGTTTATGTACAGCATATTGCAAACCTTGTAGTATTTGACTCAATGAAAGAATGAAAATGGATATTACTTATTTAAAATCAAATCTTAATTGTTTTTTTCAAAACGATTTGTAACTTGAAATAATAGTTCCATAATTTAAGGCATTGGTATATAACAAATAGAAACTCCATGCTTATTCTAAAAATATTGTTTAAAAACCCAACAACATCACCAACTGTTTGAAATATGAATCGATAAAATATTAATGAAAGTGAACAAAAGGTGATAGTTATTTTGTTAGATCCACGTGTAGTCTGTCATTCAGATCTTAGAGAGAGTGTTTCAGCAAATCTAGAATTTCTCAACTAAATGCAATATCATATCTTGAAATTACAATTTCACTATAAAAGTGTTTTCTCCGACTGTATACATGAACATACTAGAAAATGCTGTTTATATGGATTATGTGTTACGCTCATTCGTTTGTTGTGACGATGGTTTGAAGTGCAATTATGTATTTAAAGAGGCAGTTCTGCTGTGCTGGGGGAACACTTTCCACACTCGTAGCCCGATGAATGGCGTCACTTGTCATTGTCTTTTTTAAAAGAATGTGCGTTCGCCTTAACCATATTTTCAAATATGAAGTCATAAAAACATTACCCTCAGTAATATGTTTCACATGGGTTGTGCATTAACCATGTATTAAATGAGTAAATATGAATATCCTCTCGAATTTCGTTTCCACAAAACATACCCGAAAGAACCCTCTCTTAAATAACCGAGAGACAGGATATGTATACTGTTAGATCACAGCCTATGACCTAAGAAAAAAGGAAGTCCTTAGTTTACTGATGCTGATTCAATTGCCAGAAAACTAAAGCCCTGTTTATACGGCGAACTTTGCACATATGCAATATTGCTTATGGTAGTAATACACGTGAGTAGAGGTAAAATTAATATGCGTTCATACGTGTTTAATTTCTGCCTAAGCAAATGGGCTTCCAACTAATCTAATATATGAATAGAGAATTTCCTAAACATGCCAATTAATATGTTTTAGATGTAAACTAAAAAATTACATAAAATGTATTATCTGTCAACATTGGTTTGACTATATCGCCCTAATTATAACGAAAATCGGATAGTCAGATGGATTTCGAAGGTCACCGCGTGCAAGAAGGAGATTATCCTATATAGAGAATTTGAAAAACAATATTAAGAGTTTCTAAACGTCTCTAATATATTTTCCCAACCTGTGTGAAGTCACTAAGCCTGTATACGACGACCTTTTACTAGAATAGTGAAAATACTATATTTACTCACGGTAGAAAATATTTGAACCTGCACCTGACTAGGTGCAAATTTGCTTACGGTAGTGAAATATTTGCTTACGGTAGTAAAATATACATATGTGCAAATGTGTCCATACGGCGAATTTTGCTCATATGAGCAAATTTGAATATGTGTAATGGTTTACTCATTTGCAAACGCTCGCCGTATAAACAGGGCTTTAAAGATATGTACCTGACTTGGATCGACCAATCATCCTTGGTATGACTCTTTTGTGCTGAACCGCTGAACGTGATACTTTGCGTAGTTGAATACACCACCCAAAATACAGGCCTAGGTAAAGTACAAGACAAACGGATAGCCACGTCTTTATTGTTTTCAAAACATTCCTGGAAGTTTATAAAATTGGTGAAAAACTAAAATTATATTCGAATATTGATAAATTGCTCAGATCGATAAGAGATGCATATGTATGAGATGGACTTACAGAATTAAACAAATATAACTATAATTTGTATTATCCCATCTATGGATTGAAATCTTAAACTGTTGATATTGTTTAATATTTTCAATTACTAGACATTATAATCTTTATTTATATGTATGAATTAATTTATATTTTTAAAATTTAAACTTTATACAACGTCCCTTAATTTGTATTCATTAAGCATGACTTACTGAGCAAACTTATTTGAATAAGGAGAATCCTCTCGGACTAATCATGTATCATTAGGAAGATTGCAGGGTATGGTGTATATATGGTATTATATGGTATACTATTTATGAATAGAATGAAACTGGAAAATGGGCCGAGAGCATGTTTAAAAAGTTCGGATTGCAAATTTACATCTGTTAAGTCACCTTTCACCTGAACTTTAAATCACGTTAAGTTGTTTCTATTCCAGCTTAATATTTTCTTATTCAAGGCTTAATGTATTTCTTGTTAAGAACAAAATCCTTTCTCCAAATTTCAGTTTCAAGTTAAACACCCACCTCGACATCTCTGTGATTTTAAATAAGAGTTCTATTAACGATATCAAGTCCTGATTGTGGTTGTGTTATCAAGCTGGGTCACATGACCTCCTCAAAGGTCACGGCGCTTTCAATCATGCCAGGTTCTCTGTTGGAAGCGGAAGGATCAGCGTCTGTGAATACAAGCTTTTATCAGCTAGAATTAGCAGTTTTAGACCATCTGCTTAACATTTCTAATTTGTAAATGTTAGTTCACCTGTCAAAGTTATGTTTAGAGTTATGAACATGACATAAAAAGGAGTTAGAATAACTCTTTTTTTTTACTTATGTTAATCTTTTTAGACATGCTTTAAAATAAGATATATTCTACATTGGCTAAATTCTGACCAGCATACCAAGGTCACAAAGGTCAACCCAAGGGTCAAATACAGTCAGTTTGACAAATGAAAACCATGTTTGAGTCAGTGTATAGTGTGTACATTTCAGCCACTGAAGCATGTGCTCGCCAGTACATGGGTGGATTGTCTCCCTTGTGCTAAATAAATCACCCTTTTGTTGCATTTCTTGATAGGCGTTTCGCAGATTCTAGTACCCAGACCAAAGGAGTATTTAGTTTGAAGATAAAGTGTAAGGTTGTGGACTGAAACGAAACTACTTTTAATGGAATTATTATACCCCCGACCAGGGACCTTATATACATAATATAATACATATATTCCGTCCGTCCGTCCTTCCGTTCATCCGTTCTTCAGTCCGAAGAATTGTTTGTCTGATCGATTACAGAAAAACTTTATCTCATCCTTCTCAAATTTGGCACATGTCTCCTTCACCAGTAGGAGAGGTGCAGTGCGAAATGTAACACGATTTGGTGAATTTTTTAATTTTTGGCGAATTTTTGTATTTTGGCCTTACTCGGGTGAAAATTTCTCATCTAACTTTCATTAAAAGCTACTTCTGTGTTGTCATTTGTTGACTTTATCATTTTCTTTTTCATGTAACTTTCTTCAAAAGCAAATTCTGTGTTCTTGTAAATTTACTTTTCATATTTCCTCTGGTTATATCTTGGAAAAAGTTAAATTTTCTTTTCTTTCAGCCTTACACTGCTGTATATCATTTACTGTGCTTACAGGGGTGTGCTTCCATGTACCTGATGTTTCAAGTCACTCGAATGAATTATTATGATGAATTAATTTCGAAAATAAAGTGGATAATTTACCGCCAATAATATACACCTCTCTCTATAAGTAAAATATAAATGTCAAACAATCGGGGGTATTAGTAAGCCATGCTCACAGTTTTGCTTGTTCCTTTATTATTTTTTTCATGTTTTGACAGCTATTATCAAATGTGCAAAAAAATCTCGGACAATGCAAAACCTTGGGGTTAGGATCGTCTAACCATCTGCTGCACCCTAACCCACCCCGTCCCTGATTCCCACTCTCACTATGTACTGTTTGTCTAAACTGCCAATCTTGTGTTCAGCTATCGTTCACGGACAACACATTCTAAACCCTTCTTGTTTCCTTGGAATAAAGTGGTTGGAATCGGAGTTTTCAATTCTTGGCCGAAGGGAGGCAACCTCGTCAAAATTCATTTCAGTGAAGCGGCCGTAATATATTCGAACTTGCACAACACCCTCACACATTCTTACTTTATAAAACGTAAGAACATTGGGGTATGCATTAGAGCGGTTTTCGTTTCGTCTAGGTAGTGCACCTCATCATTCAGAGCTACCCCATTCATTATTCATCTTTGTATAACAAATAAAATGAATATTGAAACAAAATCTAAATTGTTTAATTCCTAACTCTCGTTTCATAGGCATAGCAACGTGTGTAGTATTACTCGTCAATTTTATTTTAATTTATGTTGAATATTGAAAGTTTAATGTAACAAACCTATAATGTCAATAACTTCCAAATATTTCACGCTCACATGTTTCTGTTGTGATTCATAGCGTATTATGGACAGTCTCATAGGAATATTCACTGTAAATATAATCATAAACTATCTATTAAGCTACAGTGCAGATATCTAATATTTATATAATCTATCACTACCCAAAGCTTCACCTTTCTTAATTTCAGATAATAAATATACAACCCCTAATCATAACGTCAAGGGTGCAGTACACAACCCCTCGTGTGCAGAACACAACCCCTCGCGTACAGTACACAACCCTAGTGTACAGTACACAATCCCTCGTGTGCAGTACACAACCCCAGTGTAAAGTACACAACCCCTCGTGTACAGTACACAATCCCTCGTGTGCAGTACACAACCCCAGTGTAAAGTACACAACCCCTCGTGTGCAGTACACAACCCCTCGTGTACAGTACACCACCCCTCGTATGCAGTACACAACCGTAGTGTAAAGTACACAACCCCTCGTGTGAAGTACACAACCGTAATGTTAAGTACACAACCCTAGTGTAAAGTACACAACCCTAGTGTAAAGTACACAATCCCTCGAGTGCAGTACACAATCCCTCGTGTCCAGTACACAAAACTAGTGTAAAGTACACAACCCCAGGTGTGCAGTACACAAAACTAGTGTACAGTACACAACCCCTCATGTGCAGTACACAACCCTAGTGTAAAGTACACAACCCCTCGTGTGCAGTACACAACCCTAGTGTAAAGTACACAACCCCTCGTGTGCAGTACACTACCCCTAGTGTAAAGTACACAATCTCTCGTGTGCAGTACACAACCCCTCGTTTACAGTACACAACCCCTCGTGTGAAGTACACAACCCAAAGTGTACAGTACACAACCCCTCATGTGCAGTACACAACCCCTCATGTGCAGTACACAACCCTAGTGTAAAGTACACAACCCCTCGTGTGCAGTACACAACCCCTAGTGTAAAGTACACAACCCCTAGTGTACAGTACACAATCCCTCGTGTGCAGTACACAAAACTAGTGTTAAGTACACAACCCCAGGTGTGCAGTACACAAAACTAGTGTAAAGTACACAACCCCTCGTGTGCAGTACACAACCCTAGTGTACAGTACACAACCCCTCGTGTGCAGTACACAACCCCTAGTGTACAGTACACAACCACTCGTGTGCAGTACACAACCCTAGTGTGCAGTACACAACCCCTCGTGTGCAGTACACAACCCCTAGTGTAAAGTACACAACCCCTTGTGTACAGTACACAATCTCTCGTGTGCAGTACACAACCCCTCGTGTACAGTACACAACCCCTCGTGTGAAGTACACAACCCAAAGTGTACAGTACACAACCCCTCGTGTGCAGTACACAACCCCTAGTGTAAAGTACACAACCCCTAGTGTACAGTACACAATCCCTCGTGTGCAGTACACAAAACAAGTGTTAAGTACACAACCTCAGATGTGCAGTACACAAAACTAGTGTAAAGTACACAACCCCTCGTGTGCAGTACACAATCTCTCGTGTGCAGTACACAACCCCTCGTTTACAGTACACAACCCCTCGTGTGAAGTACACAACCCAAAGTGTACAGTACACAACCCCTCATGTGCAGTACACAACCCCTCATGTGCAGTACACAACCCTAGTGTAAAGTACACAACCCCTCGTGTGCAGTACACAACCCCTAGTGTCAAGTACACAACGTGTGTAGTATTACTCGTCAATTTTATTTTAATTTATGTTGAATATTGAAAGTTTAATGTAACAAACAATATAATGTCAATAACTTCCAAATATTTCACGCTCACATGTTTCTGTTGTGATTCATAGCGTATTATGGACAGTCTCATAGGAATATTCACTGTAAATATAATCATAAACTATCTATTAAGCTACAGTGCAGATATCTAATATTTATATAATCTATCACTACCCAAAGCTTCACCTTTCTTAATTTCAGATAATAAATATACAACCCCTAATCATAACGTCAAGGGTGCAGTACACAACCCCTCGTGTGCAGTACACAACCCCTCGCGTACAGTACACAACCCTAGTGTACAGTACACAACCCCTCGTGTGCAGTACACAACCCCTAGTGTAAAGTACACAACCCCTCGTGTACAGTACACAATCCCTCGTGTGCAGTACACAACCCCAGTGTAAAGTACACAACCCCTCGTGTGCAGTACACAACCCCTCGTGTACAGTACACCACCCCTCGTATGCAGTACACAACCGTAGTGTAAAGTACACAACCCCTCGTGTGAAGTACACAACCGTAATGTTAAGTACACAACCCTAGTGTAAAGTACACAACCCTAGTGTAAAGTACACAATCCCTCGAGTGCAGTACACAATCCCTCGTGTCCAGTACACAACCCCTAGTGTAAAGTACACAACCCCTAGTGTACAGTACACAATCCCTCGTGTGCAGTACACAAAACTAGTGTTAAGTACACAACCCCAGATGTGCAGTAGACAAAACTAGTGTAAAGTACACAACCCCTAGTGTGCAGTACACAACCCTAGTGTACAGTACACAACCCCTCGTGTGCAGTACACCACCCCTAGTGTACAGTATATAACCCCTAGTGTACAGTACACAACCCCCCGTGTGAAGTACACAACCGTAATGTTAAGTACACAACCCTAGTGTAAAGTACACAACCCTAGTGTAAAGTACACAATCGTTCGTGTGCAGTACACAATCCCTCGTGTCCAGTACACAAAACTAGTGTAAAGTACACAACCCCAGGTGTGCAGTACACAAAACTAGTGTACAGTACACAAACCCTCGTGTGCAGTACACAACCCCTAGTTTACAGTACACAACCCCTCGTGTGCAGTACACAACCCTCGTGTGCAGTACACAACCCTAGTGTAAAGTACACAACCCCTCGTGTGCAGTACACTACCCCTAGTGTAAAGTACACAATCTCTCGTGTGCAGTACACAACCCCTCGTTTACAGTACACAACCCCTCGTGTGAAGTACACAACCCAAAGTGTACAGTACACAACCCCTCATGTGCAGTACACAACCCCTCATGTGCAGTACACAACCCAAGTGTAAAGTACACAACCCCTCGTGTGCAGTACACAACCCCTAGTGTAAAGTACACAACCCCTAGTGTACAGTACACAATCCCTCGTGTGCAGTACACAAAACTAGTGTTAAGTACACAACCCCAGGTGTGCAGTACACAAAACTAGTGTAAAGTACACAACCCCTCGTGTGCAGTACACAACCCTAGTGTACAATACACAACCCATCGTGTGCAGTACACAACCCCTAGTGTACAGTACACAACCACTCGTGTGCAGTACACAACCCTAGTGTGCAGTACACAACCCCTCGTGTGCAGTACACAACCCCTAGTGTAAAGTACACAACCCCTTGTGTACAGTACACAATCTCTCGTGTGCAGTACACAACCCCTCGTGTACAGTACACAACCCCTCGTGTGAAGTACACAACCCTAGTGTAAAGTACACAACCCCTCGTGTGCAGTACACAACCCCTAGTGTAAAGTACACAACCCCTAGTGTACAGTACACAATCCCTCGTGTGCAGTAGACAAAACTAGTGTTAAGTACACAACCCCAGATGTGCAGTACACAAAACTAGTGTAAAGTACACAACCCCTCGTGTGCAGTACACAACCCCTAGTGTACAGTATACAACCCCTAGTGTACAGTACACAACCCCTCGTGTGAAGTACACAACCGTAATGTTAAGTACACAACCCTAGTGTAAAGTACACAACCCTAGTGTAAAGTACACAATCCCTCGTGTGCAGTACACAATCCCTCGTGTCCAGTACACAAAACTAGTGTAAAGTACACAACCCCAGGTGTGCAGTACACAAAACTAGTGTACAGTACACAAACCCTCGTGTGCAGTACACAACCCCTAGTTTACAGTACACAACCCCTCGTGTGCAGTACACAACCCTCGTGTGCAGTACACAACCCTAGTGTAAAGTACACAACCCCTCGTGTGCAGTACACTACCCCTAGTGTAAAGTACACAATCTCTCGTGTGCAGTACACAACCCCTCGTTTACAGTACACAACCCCTCGTGTGAAGTACACAACCCAAAGTGTACAGTACACAACCCCTCATGTGCAGTACACAACCCCTCATGTGCAGTACACAACCCAAGTGTAAAGTACACAACCCCTCGTGTGCAGTACACAACCCCTAGTGTAAAGTACACAACCCCTAGTGTACAGTACACAATCCCTCGTGTGCAGTACACAAAACTAGTGTTAAGTACACAACCCCAGGTGTGCAGTACACAAAACTAGTGTAAAGTACACAACCCCTCGTGTGCAGTACACAACCCTAGTGTACAATACACAACCCATCGTGTGCAGTACACAACCCCTAGTGTACAGTACACAACCACTCGTGTGCAGTACACAACCCTAGTGTGCAGTACACAACCCCTCGTGTGCAGTACACAACCCCTAGTGTAAAGTACACAACCCCTTGTGTACAGTACACAATCTCTCGTGTGCAGTACACAACCCCTCGTGTACAGTACACAACCCCTCGTGTGAAGTACACAACCCTAGTGTAAAGTACACAACCCCTCGTGTGCAGTACACAACCCCTAGTGTAAAGTACACAACCCCTAGTGTACAGTACACAATCCCTCGTGTGCAGTAGACAAAACTAGTGTTAAGTACACAACCCCAGATGTGCAGTACACAAAACTAGTGTAAAGTACACAACCCCTCGTGTGCAGTACACAACCCCTAGTGTACAGTATACAACCCCTAGTGTACAGTACACAACCCCTCGTGTGAAGTACACAACCGTAATGTTAAGTACACAACCCTAGTGTAAAGTACACAACCCTAGTGTAAAGTACACAATCCCTCGTGTGCAGTACACAATCCCTCGTGTCCAGTACACAAAACTAGTGTAAAGTACACAACCCCAGGTGTGCAGTACACAAAACTAGTGTACAGTACACAAACCCTCGTGTGCAGTACACAACCCCTAGTTTACAGTACACAACCCCTCGTGTGCAGTACACAACCCTCGTGTGCAGTACACAACCCTAGTGTAAAGTACACAACCCCTCGTGTGCAGTACACTACCCCTAGTGTAAAGTACACAATCTCTCGTGTGCAGTACACAACCCCTCGTTTAGAGTACACAACCCCTCGTGTGAAGTACACAACCCAAAGTGTACAGTACACAACCCCTCATGTGCAGTACACAACCCCTCATGTGCAGTACACAACCCAAGTGTAAAGTACACAACCCCTCGTGTGCAGTACACAACCCCTAGTGTAAAGTACACAACCCCTAGTGTACAGTACACAATCCCTCGTGTGCAGTACACAAAACTAGTGTTAAGTACACAACCCCAGGTGTGCAGTACACAAAACTAGTGTAAAGTACACAACCCCTCGTGTGCAGTACACAACCCTAGTGTACAATACACAACCCCTCGTGTGCAGTACACAACCCCTAGTGTACAGTACACAACCAGTCGTGTGCAGTACACAACCCTAGTGTGCATTACACAACCCCTCGTGTGCAGTACACAACCCCTAGTGTAAAGTACACAACCCCTTGTGTACAGTACACAATCTCTCGTGTGCAGTACACAACCCCTCATGTGCAGTACACAACCCCTCATGTGCAGTACACAACCCTAGTGTAAAGTACACAACCCCTCGTGTGCAGTACACAACCCCTAGTGTAAAGTACACAACCCCTAGTGTACAGTACACAATCCCTCGTGTGCAGTAGACAAAACTAGTGTTAAGTACACAACCCCAGATGTGCAGTACACAACACTAGTGTAAAGTACACAACCCCTCGTGTGCAGTACACAATCTCTCGTGTGCAGTACACAACCCCTCGTTTACAGTACACAACCCCTCGTGTGAAGTACACAACCCAAAGTGTACAGTACACAACCCCTCATGTGCAGTACACAACCCCTCATGTGCAGTACACAACCCTAGTGTAAAGTACACAACCCCTCGTGTGCAGTACACAACCCCTAGTGTAAAGTACACAACCCCTAGTGTACAGTACACAATCCCTCGTGTGCAGTACACAAAATTAGTGTTAAGTACACAACCCCAGGTGTGCAGTACACAAAACTAGTGTAAAGTACACAACCCCTCGTGTGCAGTACACAACCCTAGTGTACAGTACACAACCCCTCGTGTGCAGTACACAACCCCTAGTGTACAGTACACAACCACTCGTGTGCAGTACACAACCCTAGTGTGCAGTACACAACCCCTCTTGTGCAGTACACAACCCCTAGTGTAAAGTACACAACCCCTTGTGTACAGTACACAATCTCTCGTGTGCAGTACACAACCCCTCGTGTACAGTACATAACCCCTCGTGTGAAGTACACAACCCAAAGTGCACAGTACACAACCCCTCATGTGCAGTACACAACCCTAGTGTAAAGTACACAACCCCTCGTGTGCAGTACACAACCCCTAGTGTAAAGTACACAACCCCTAGTGTACAGTACACAATCCCTCGTGTGCAGTAGACAAAACTAGTGTTAAGTACACAACCCCAGATGTGCAGTACACAAAACTAGTGTAAAGTACACAACCCCTCGTGTGCAGTACACAATCTCTCGTGTGCAGTACACAACGCCTCGTTTACAGTACACAACCCCTCGTGTGAAGTACACAACCCAAAGTGTACAGTACACAACCCCTCATGTGCAGTACACAACCCCTCATGTGCAGTACACAACCCTAGTGTAAAGTACACAACCCCTCGTGTGCAGTACACAACCCCTAGTGTAAAGTACACAACCCCTAGTGTACAGTACACAATCCCTCGTGTGCAGTACACAAAATTAGTGTTAAGTACACAACCCCAGGTGTGCAGTACACAAAACTAGTGTAAAGTACACAACCCCTCGTGTGCAGTACACAACCCTAGTGTACAGTACACAACCCCTCGTGTGCAGTACACAACCCCTAGTGTACAGTACACAACCACTCGTGTGCAGTACACAACCCTAGTGTGCAGTACACAACCCCTCGTGTGCAGTGACAACCCCTAGTGTAAAGTACACAACCCCTTGTGTACAGTACACAATCTCTCGTGTGCAGTACACAACCCCTCGTGTACAGTACACAACCCCTCGTGTGAAGTACACAACCCCTGGTGTAAAGTACACAACCCCTAGAGTACAGTACACAATCCCTCGTGTGCAGTACACAAAACTGGTGTTAAGGAAACATCCCAAGGTGTGCAGTACACAAAACTAGTGTAAAGTACACAACCCCTCGTGTGCAGTACACAACCCCTCGTGTGCAGTACACAACCCTAGTGTACAGTACACAACCCCTCGTGTGCAGTACACAACCCCTAGTGTACAGTACACAACCCCTAGTGTACAGTACACAACCACTCGTGTGCAGTACACAACCCTAGTGTGCAGTACACAAACCCTCGCGTGCAGTACACAACCCTAGTGTGCAGTACACAACCCCTCGTGTGCAGTACACAACCCTAGTGTAAAGTACACAACCCCTCGTGTGCAGTACACAACCCTAGTGTACAGTACACAACCCCTCGTGTACAGTACACAACCCCTCGTGTACAGTACACAACCCCTCGTGTGAAGTACACAACCCAAAGTGTACAGTACACAACCCCTCATGTGCAGTACACAACCCTAGTGTAAAGTACACAACCCCTCGTGTGCAGTACACAACCCCTAGTGTAAAGTACACAACCCCTAGTGTACAGTACACAACCCTAGTGTACAGTACACAACCCCTCGTGTACAGTACACAACCCCTCGTGTGAAGTACACAACCCCTGGTGTAAAGTACACAACCCCTAGAGTACAGTACACAATCCCTCGTGTGCAGTACACAAAACTGGTGTTAAGGAAACATCCCAAGGTGTGCAGTACACAAAACTAGTGTAAAGTACACAACCCCTCGTGTGCAGTACACAACCCCTCGTGTGCAGTACACAACCCTAGTGTACAGTACACAACCCCTCGTGTGCAGTACACAACCCCTCGTGTACAGTACACAACCCCTAGTGTACAGTACACAACCACTCGTGTGCAGTACACAACCCTAGTGTGCAGTACACAAACCCTCGCGTGCAGTACACAACCCTAGTGTGCAGTACACAACCCCTCGTGTGCAGTACACAACCCTAGTGTAAAGTACACAACCCCTCGTGTGCAGTACACAACCCTAGTGTACAGTACACAACCCCTCGTGTACAGTACACAACCCCTCGTGTACAGTACACAACCCCTCGTGTGAAGTACACAACCCAAAGTGTACAGTACACAACCCCTCATGTGCAGTACACAACCCTAGTGTAAAGTACACAACCCCTCGTGTGCAGTACACAACCCCTAGTGTAAAGTACACAACCCCTAGTGTACAGTACACAATCCCTCGTGTGCAGTACACAAAACTAGTGTTAAGTACACAACCCCAGATGTGCAGTACACAAAACTAGTGTAAAGTACACAACCCCTAGTGTGCAGTACACAACCCTAGTGTACAGTACACAACCCCTCGTGTGCAGTACACAACCCCTAGTGTACAGTACACAACCCCTAGTGTACAGTACACAACCACTCGTGTGGAGTACACAACCCTAGTGTGCAGTACACAACCCCTTGTGTGCAGTACACAACCCTAGTGTAAAGTACACAACCCCTCGTGTGCAGTACACAACCCTAGTGTAAAGTACACAACCCCTAGTGTACAGTACACAATCCCTCGTGTGCAGTACACAACCCTAGTGTAAAGTACACAACCCCTCGTGTGCAGTACACAACCCTAGTGTAAAGTACACAACCCCTAGTGTACAGTACACAATCTCTCGTGTGCAGTACACAACCATGTACACTCACACAATCCCATGAATCCGTTTTTAAATGACCAGGTGAACTTTTTAAATACAACGATCTTGTTTTTTTAAAAATACAAATTGACAGGTAGTTGGTGACTTTTATATAGCTTCCTAAAATACGTTTTTGTAATCCAAACACAGACTCTGCATAAAGTAAGATACCACCAGCAATAGGGGTTTGTTTTTGTACATGGTGACGTAAGATTCTAGGCCAAGCTATGTCATTGAAATAAACATGCGTAAATCAGTTATCTTCACTTTACGGTTTCCATCATGTGTTCCTTCTACGCAATTTAATCTGTGTATCTGTTTTGGAAAGTTATTCTAATTTGGACAGATGTTTTTAAACAGTGAAACTACAGTAGTCGATCAAGACCGCGATACGGCCGTACCTGATACAATGACGTCATAAGCTCAATCAGTTATGACGTCACAGGAATGGTCGCGTCAATTTGACTAGTGGTGGAGGAAAGCTTTCAAGGCGGAGAAACGTTAAGATTTACAAACCTGTATCTTCTATTTGATTAAAATCTATGTTATCACTTAATTATCATATTTTAATAAAAATGAATTGTTAATTTCACTAGTTAGTAAATTTCTACCGTATCGAAAACAACGGAAATGCGATGCGTCATACCTGAAGAAAAATGGGTTCAACCGATTACCGCATCCCTCAGTTCACTTCCGCAGTGTCAAAGAAACACGTTTAAAATACGCTGATAACTCGTCATGATATAGAATGGAGATAAACCTACTGACGCGTTCGGCTCCGAATGATAAAAATCGGTATCGAATCTACGTTAGACTCACAAAAAGTTAAAAACACAGTAGGTTTATCTCCTAATGGAACCACAATCAGTTAAGAAATCATAAATGAAAAGACTTTTTGTCATTTTGCTATTCCCTATCTCTAGTTCTTCCCTTTTGACATTCTAAATTGAAAAATCTTGAATTAAATGCAGTGAGGCTTGTGTAAATCATTCATAATTAAGGGAAATTCAATAGTTTCGATAGTATCGATAGTTAACCTTATTATTGCGATAGCGATAGTGTTTTTGTATAAACTATCGATATAATACTAATGCCAAGCCAACTATTGCGATACATCGATAGTTCGATGTATTGTTACACCTCTAACCAGCAACAAGAAATAAAACATATGTACAACATCAGGGTGGCGCTGTATACTATACTAAAGCTAATTCAGCTAATGGAACAATATTTGGCTTAAAAAGCACCCTTGTTGTGAACCCTGTGGGCAATCAAACAGCTGAGGTAGAAAAATATCACGTAACACAACATAAATTAAAACGAAGAAAACAAACCGGTCCCGTAAAATACAAAAGATTTGGACTTTTGAAACAAACTATATTTAGAAATTATAGAACATAGAATAAAGTCTGATATCATTTTGATGTTGCTTAATTGTTGTTTTGAAATTGTTTCAACTTTGCAATGCCGACTTATTTCATTTGTTCATTATCTACATGGCATGTATTTAATTTCTAATGATATGATGAGGTTATTTTGCATATTAAGTTGTGTTTCATCCGTATTAATTTTGGTGAGACATTAACATAAGATGTTATTGTGCTTGTCAAACCATCAAAATGAGAGTAACTTATTTTGTGCATATCTGTTTTAGATTTGTATAAGCCTTTCATTGTTTAACATTTGACTTTGTTATGTATTTCTCTATGTAATTAGCGGTATATACATAAGGCATTAGGTTGTTTGTCAGCCCATATTTTCAGAATAAATACGTTTCAGCAATAATGTTGGGTCGTAAACACAAGCTTTACGAACAGCAGTTATTGTTATCAAAAGCAAAAGCTTTCAATTTTTAATGTTCCTTTTGTCTGCCTATTTCTGTTTTCAAGTTGTTAGATTATTCAATTAGCCTTAACAACTCTTTTTTTTTTAAAGTTTACAAATATTAATTGTCTACCAAAACCGAAAATGAAGTTTCGAAATAATGTATATGATATTTGCTTTCTATGTAGTTATCTGTTACTAACAATGAATGGTATTGGAATTGCTACATTCTTATATTTAAACGACTTGCGAAAACATAGTCTACTTTGGATTGTCACGACTTTTGAACATGTTAAGTAAATTGTTTCTTCTTTGCTCTTAATTAACCAATAATTCAAGCTTCAAGAGAAAAAAATTAGGCACGTTTTGTTAGGTTAGCATTATTTGGCTATTCTTTAGAGATTCAACTAATAAAGGGATTTAAAAAATCTTACTTATAATTTAGTTATAACATTTCGAGGTCAACTGTTGATTTACAGGCGATAGAGATATAATAAACATTGATTGGACTCGGTCTAAGTGAAGCCAGGTTGAAGGGGTGTAACTTTAAACGTAATCGAAAAATAGTTAGGTTTTCTCAAGGTCACAGCTAACCTATCTTGTCACATTAAACTTAAGTTGTTCAGTATCGTGTGCGTGATATCTTTGTCGGTCATTCTTATCGACTCCCAGAATATACCTGATAAACAATATGTTGATATATAGTGAGTGTTTGTATGAGGCCGCTTTGCCAGTATCACAAACATTAGGGGTGAGAACTCTCATTTAATTAAAGAATTTTAGATATAAATATAAAGTATTCTAAAATCAAGAACAAGAAACGGCATGAAGGCCGTAAAACACCAGCAAACTATGACAATATTTAATAAAAGGTTATTTAGAAATGTTGAATTTATCAAAGAGATTACTTGCTTTTTTAAAATCTAAAACAATATGAAATGAAATGAATAAAAACTTTTTAATTTTTTTTATTATTTACATTTTTCATTCATATACGTTAGATGTCACATTTGAGATGGAAGTTATACAGGATTTTTAAAAAGCATACGGAGAGATGACCAGAAAAGGTCATACCCCATTAGTCAGACGACCCAAATACCCAGACAGAAGAGTGGGGGAAGCCCAAGCGCTCACACATTGTGACAGTGGACCAGTCCTAATTAAACCTGTTGGCTTTTGTTTATACTTGCAATGACCAGTTTGATGCTAGATTAGTATTGTGAGTAAACCAGTATAACACTACGTGTAAGTTAATTCTCATCTCAGGATGTTTTTCCTTTAAAGAGTATATATAGTGAAAAATGATAATTATACTGGTTAAAATATGGTGACGTTTAAATTCTAATCTTTGTCATTTTTGTCTAACAAGTTGGGTAAGAGTTGGACTGTTTCAATTTCTAATGGGTAACAGCCTTGTGCTTTTTGTTCACTCCCCCATATAATATAGTGTCTAACTAATGGGGTGTCAGATTTTGGGGTTCCACCCGAGAAGATATGAAAGTTCGCCTACTTATACAGTTGAAGAATGCAATGAATTTGGTTGCTTGATAATATCTACAGACGCTCAATGAACCTGACATCTTTAAACATTACGACATGGAATGCAACAGGCATAATGCCAAGTATAGCATACCTTAGAAACCTCTAACATAGCAGAAACATTCATATATGTGGATTAAGTGAGCACTGGCTCTTTGAGAAGGACCTCAACTTTTTGCATGATATAAGCCCACACTACAGTGCCCATGGTGTATGTGACGAAGATCTTAAACTACCACTGTTCAGGAAGGTGGGCAAAGGTGGAGTAGCTCTTCTATGACACAACGCCCTGGATGAACACATCAGAGTTATCGATGTCACAGGCGATAGGATCGTTGGCTTACATTTATCAGTGCATAGAAAACATATCTACTTGTTTCAGGTGTACCTTCCATGCAGAAACTACACTGTTGCACAGTTTATCGACTATATTGAGAAGCTCTGGAATCTTGTCCTACAGTACAACGAACATGGAACTGTTATCTTCATGGGGGACTTTAACTGCCAGTTTGACAATCTCTCGAGCAGCAATCGTGAAAAAGGAGCACTTGAACTTGCACGCGAAAACGACCTTCTTGTGCTAACTCGTTCAAAGAAAACCATCGGTGCAAACTTCTCTTATGTCTCATACGACGATACTAGTGGTTCACTCATTGACCATGTATTAATAGGCTCAGCCCTTCACAGCTTGGTGTCTCATTGCGAAATATTGGAAGATCACCCACTAAACGTTAGTAGACATCGCCCTGTAGTGTTTGATCTTAATATCAACATCACTTCTGAAGCACCACCAAAGGACTTCTCCAGACTTGGACTTAACTGGAAGAAACTGGATTCAAATGTAATTAGAGAAAGCTACACAAGTCAGTTATCTCATGACCTTGAATCAGATAGCTTCCTCACAAGACCCCTTTCGTCGACCTCTGACGTGGATACGTTTTGTTATGATCTCAACAGATGTCTCGTTTCAACCTCCAAACTCCACATTCCAACCCATCGGTACAAGAAACACCTGAAACCATATTGGAGCAAGGAACTAAAGGCTATTCACGACCTGATGAGACGTGCTCGCGCACTGTGGCTAACTGAAGGTAAACCACGGGGGAAGGAACACTGCAGCTACACTCACTACAAGGACCTTAAGAGACAATTTAGGCGTACACAGAGACACCATATTGAGGATCATCACAGGAAAACAACACAGGAGATTGATACTGCTGCAGAAATCGATCAAACCTCATTCTGGCGACTGGTTAATTCCAAGAAAAAATCACGCTCATCTGGACCACACTCTGAATTGAACTTTGGTGATGGACAGGAATGCAAGAATGAAAAGGACACAGCTCTTGGATGGGGTGGTTACTTTGAAAACCTCTATTCTCCACTCTCAGATAACAAGTTTGACCTCAACAACTACTGTCATGTAAAGTCTACGACGGTTATGGGCCAAGTTACTCCAACGAACATTACACAGATTTCAAAAACAGAAATATCAAAGGCAATGTCAACACTCAAACGTGGAAAAGCACCTGGTATTGACCACATCTGCAATGAACACATCCTCTACGGTGGTGATGTTATTGTCTCCTGCTTAGTTCGACTATTTAACGCCTTCTTCGAACTAAAACATGTTCCCAAATTCCTCAAACAAGGAATGGTTATAACTCTCTTCAAAGGAGCTCGAGGTAACAAGAAACGGACTGATCCAAACAACTACTCTCCTCTCCCCGATCTACAAGCTATTCGAGAGAGTCTTACTTGGTAGACTGCGTGAGTTATTCACCCCTTCTCCCCTACAGCATGGCTTCCAGCAAGGTGTAGACTCAACTATGACAGCTGTCCTACTCAAAGAGTGCATCTGCTACTGTAAAGAAGAGAACAGCAAACTGTTTGCGTGCTTCCTTGATGCTGAGAAAGCCTTTGATTGTGTCTGGCACTTTGGTTTGTTCTATAAATTACGGGAGCTTGGTATCAAGGATTCCTATCTTCAAACGATTTCATCTATGTACAGTGGAATGGAAAGCTGCGTTCTTCACCAGGGCTACCTCAGCAATTGGTTCTGTATCAGACAAGGAACTAGACAGGGAGGTGTACTCTCGCCATGGCTCTACACGGTGTTTATAAATGATCTGCTCACTCAGCTCACAGACTCGGGACACGGTCTTTCAATACACGGTATACCCTGTTGTGCACCAACACAGGCAGACGACATCACACTCCTGTCAGTAACCAAGGATGGTCTCCAGGCTCTCATTGATGTCTGCTACACATACAGCTGCAAGTGGAGATTTAAATTTAGTGCCAGGAAAAGTACAGTTGTTGTTTTCAACGAGAACATTAAGTCATATGAACGCTCGAACCGGAGCTGGTCTTTCGGTACTCAGGAAATCAACGAAGACAGCAGCTACACTCACCTAGGTATAAAGGTCAACAAGACACTCGACACTACACAGCAAATCAACGATATCTGCAGAAAGCTTAAGCAGCTTACTTTAGCACAGCAAACATCGGGGCCTTCGATGGTGACATGCATCCCTTAACGTCTGCAACTGTGTACAGATTGATTGTTCTCCAGCGTGCCCTCTACGGATCTGAGACTCTGTACAGCCTCTCCCAGCAAGACATACTCCAACTTGAACGTGCACACAGATTCTGCCTGAAGTTGATCCAGGGTTTGCCTGTACGATCACGAACAGATGTTGTCTTGTCCATGATTGGAATCATACCTATCTCTTCTTTAATTGCTATTAGGAAGATGAATCTGCTCGGAAGAATAATCAACTGTCCAGTAAACTGCACAGCAAGATCCGTCCGATCCGTCCGACCGAAATTTACGCTAAATGGATCGGGTTTACCCATCAAATCTAGCACAATATATGCTGGTTCACTAATTCAAACAGAAAAACAATGTGAGAGGACTAATCGTGGGTGTTCATCTGCTCGTCGCACTATTGCATCCCTCAAAGATATAGGTATGAAGGCGGGAGGTTTAAATCCTGTTGTGAGTGCTAAAATATGGCAACGTGTTATATTGGCAAGTGCATTATATACTCGTGTGAGTTATGGACAGACATGAGCAGAACTGAACTGCAACAACTTGAACGTTTACAACGATACTTTGCCAGAATTGTTCAAGGTTTTCACTGTCGTTCTTCCACAACTGCTACAATACAAACACTAGGTCTGTGGACAATGGAGGCCACCATAGATAAGTGTAAACTTACATACCTGGGCAGACTGTGCAACGCTAAATCTACTCACATGGTAAAAAAGCTGTTCTATTTTCGATGTGGACAGTTCATTAATGGATACCAACATAAGTCCTCTATTGTACATGATCTGTTATCTATATGTATCAAGTATGCCATTTTTTCATATGTGCAAACATTCATAGTGACTGGATACTTTCCACCAAAACGAGTATGGAAAACCATAGTATACAAAACTATATTGGAACGAGAGACTAGCCAATGGAACAGGCAAATAACCATCTCCACAGAGATGCAACGATTCCATTTAATACACAGCCATCTATCCCCTCACAGACTGTGGAACCTGTGCTTAATGTACAACCTGTACAGCAGACCTATATGCCCTGGTCAAGCTAGGAGTGCTCCCTATTACTGATGGAACATGTCTCATGTGTGATGAGGTGGTATGTGACGTTATCAACCACCAGTTGATACACTGCCAGGAACTGTGTGCAGAGAGAAATTCTATGTATGAAGAACTGTTTGATGTTATTCCTCTTGATACATATATGAGACTTGAGTTTTGCCCAGAGGATACCAAGGTGGTCAGTCTTCTTGGTGGCATAACATATGTTATGAATGATCTGAACATTGATCAGTGGGCACAATTCATCGACATTGTAGCCAGAAACATATCCTCATGGAATCTAAAATCCCTGCTGCACCTATAGAACATTCTCATCTATGTAAATATGTTCACAGCGCAGTCTTCAACAAATAGTTAAATAATTATTTATCTTTTAACTGACTTATATGTAAATCCTAAAAAAAAATGTTTCTGTACTCTTCGATGCTATTGGAGGAAATAAAGACTATTCATTCATTCATTCATTCATTCCCCACCAACAAAAAGTGGAAAGCAATTGTGAAATCGAAATTCACAGAAGCTGAAACAACACTACTCCAGCAAAGGATCTCAAACAACGAAGAATTCTCCCTGTTCCAGAATCTTCATCGATCCTACAAACCTTCCAAGCTCTGGACTCTGGGACGACAGATTCCTCACTCACAGCGCACTCTCAAAAGTATAGTTAAAGTGATTGCCGAACCTGTTAAACTTGCCAAATGTCAGTTCTGTGCTGTAGAATATAAGAGTTTGCCTCATCATCTGCTACATGAATGCCGTAATCAGTGTATTAGTGATAGACGAGATACTCTGTGGCTCTCCATCCTGGACATGTTTGGTGTAGATATCTACGTAATGCTGGACTCCATGAAGCTGGAGGAACAAACAAGAACTCTCCTTGGAGCAAACTCCTTAGACATTGATGAACTCAAACTGCTTCACCTTGTAGGACAATTCTTCCTCCCAAATAGACTTAATTTTTAATTATCAAATCAAAACCCAACTGCAAATCTCTAAATCTGGAGGAGCTAAAGACACTCACTCACTCACTCATTAATTTTGTTACAAGAACAATTACAATCAAAGGGTTGTTGTTTGTACCCTTAAAACCAAACAAGTTCTTCTTCTTCTTCTTCTTCAATATTTCCTTCAATGTAATTTGTAAGCCATTCTGGTAGATGTCTCCATATGTTTTTTTACATATTAACAGGCATAAAAAAAAACATGCGACATGGTTTCAGTTGAATCGTTACATAATGAACACACAGGAGATTCTACATATCCCATCTCACTCTCACTCCAGGAATGTAAAACTGTCAGCACTAATTAGTCGGTGTAATTAAAAAAACGCATGTAAGTAATTTATGGGCCGGTTTCAGAAATTTAAAATTGAGTATTTGTCAAAGTTAAATCCCCTTTCAATGAATCCCGGGAGTGACCATATGGCATTGGAGTCGGCCTTTAAATGTCTTGCATAGAACGGGTAAGGTTACCTTGAAGAAACAACATTTTGTTAACAACAGAGTTTCTAGATGCTATATCATTAATAAATATACATCGATAATAATCTGTATTCGTGGAAAATCATTTTGTAAATATATCTTGACATAAAATGACGCGAATGGATTTAAATCATCTTTCTGACATTACATATCCACCAATGAAATGAAAATTGATCGAAAGCCTTTGAAATGTAATACCTGTCTTGTTTACTGAAGTCAATACACAAATTGTTAATTGTTATGGAAGAGATCTGTTGGAAGAAACATTTGCATAATTGCATTGTTTCCAAACATTGCCACATAAATGTCCACAAAAGAAGAAATGCAGTAACGTGGATCTTTCAGCCAGCGAAGGGAAGACAATGGAGCTCTTAGGTATCCTGTCCCTTGTATCTGAATGCTTCTTAATGATGGTTGCTTTAAACAGTAACACTTGTATTTTCTACGGACTAAGACTGTGTGAGACCGCCTGTCGAGAAACAGTAGGGTGTTTCAGTTTCCATTACAGTCCCAAGTATCTCTTCTGCAAATTGCAGCCCGAAGATGCCGCTCGACTTGATGACAGTTACCAGAAGTTTACACTGATAAAGGTAATGTGTTGAAGAACATGTATTAGTTGTGTGTTGAATGATGCAGTTGGTTTTATAACCTTATGTAAACTCGCCATGAGTGTTGATCTACATATAAGACATATTTTATGTCGACATTAATAGGTGTGCCTGATTCTGCACACAATTACAACATTTTAAACATAGTAGGGGTCTTGTTGGTGTAAATTTAATTTCTAAATTAATTTCTAACTCAAAACAAAGTGTCAACATGCAAAAGATGTTAATGAAATTGGTTGAGAGCAGTACATGTAACGTTGTTTTTTGAATGATTTTAAAAGTTTAACTTACTGTTAAAAGTTTCTCTGATACATGTTTGCATCATATATAGTATACATACCCTCGAGCGGCTCGTGACCCTAAGCGAACGTATCCCATTGCAAATGCTTGTACAATGAGATTCACAATGCTAAATAATCATTACTTACACAAACAACATATATTTATCTATTGAAAATATATTGTATGACATACTCTGTCATCATACACTAAGTTACAAACCTTTTGAAGCTTTATTGTAATTTTTCATTCAAGACCGCCATTGCCACCGCCGTTGATTTAAGGCTATTTTTCTGTTCTGTCAAGTATGGTCATCTGTTGAACTGACTTATTTTTCTTTCAGAATTGAAAGCATACTTTATTAAATTAAATATTTAGTAACTGCAAAGGTCATACAATGCTTGATGAATTTATTTTCAGAAAAATTACGTTGGCACTCGCTATCCATGCTTTAACCCTCTTGGGGGGATGATCACGGGGTATGCTCACGTGTGATTGTTCGCTCTCCGCCTTGCGAGCGTCGACCTCAGTGTCGGGCTTGCTTGCATGTGAGCGTTGACTCTCGTTAGTCATGCCTTGACCCGCTTGGCGGGTTATACTCGCGTGTGAGTGTTCGCTCTCCGCTTTGCGAATGTCGACCTCAGTGTCGGGCTTGCTCGTGTGTGAGCGTCCTGCTCGCGAGCCTTTGCCTGGCGGTCTCCTAACCTTGCGACTATGATTCTCCGTTTTGCGGAGTTGATCGCAGGTTGTGTTAGTAGGTTGGGGTCCGCCCTTTGACACGCAAGTGTCGGCTCCCAGGGTCGGGCTCGTCGGCGGGTGAGTGATGCTCTCGCCAGCCTTCGCTTTGGTCTCCTATCCTTTTGGCTTAGCGTCTCGTTACGCTGCCACTTGGTGGGTGGGTCACAGGTTGCTCTAGCGTATGGGGTCACGACCTCCGCCTAGCGAACGTCCGCCTTTGGGGCGGGTTGTCTTGCGAGTGTTACTCTCACTAGCTTTCAACATGAGGGTCAGCGTCTCGCTACGCTGCTTGCCTCGTGATTGGTGTTAGCATGTGAGGACACTCTCGGCCTGTCTAGTAAGTTGTGTAGCGTGTGAGGGTACGCATTGCGAGCGTCCGCCTCTGGGGCGGATTGCCTTGCGAGTGTTACTCTCGCTAGCTTTCAACTTGAGGATCAGCGTCTCGCTACGCTGCCTGCCTCGTGAGTTGTGTTAGCATGTGAGGGTACGCCTTGCAAGCGTCAGTCTATGGGCGGGTTGCCTTCCGAGAGAGTGTTACTCTCGCTAGCTTTCAACTTGTGGGTCAGTGTCTCGCTACGCGGCCTGCCTAGTGAGTTGCGTTTGTATATGAGGATACGCCTTGCGAGTGTCCGCCTTGGGGCGGGTTTCCTTGCGAGTGAGTGTTACTCTCGCTAGCTTTCAACTTGTGGGTCAGCGTCTCGCTACGCCGCCTGCCTAGTGAGTTGCGTTATTATGTGAGGATACGCCATGCGAGATTCCGCCTCTAGGCGGGTTGCCTTTGCGAGTGAGTGTTATTCTCGCTAGCTTTCAACTTGGAGATCACCATCTCACTACGCAACCTGCCTCGTGAGTTGTGTTAGCGTGTAGGGTACACCTTGCGAGCGTCCGGCTCTTGGGCGGGTTGACTTGCGAGTGAACATTACTCACACCAGCTTTCAACTTGAGTGTCAACGTCTCACTACTCGGGCCACCTCGTGAGTTGTGTTAGCAAGTGAGGGTATGCCTTGCGAGTGTCGGCCTCTGGGGCGGGTTGACTTGCGAGGGATAGTTACTCTCACAAGCCTTCGTTTTGCACCCTCCTGACCATGATATGCGGTCACCTCATGGGTTGATTGTGAGCCGTGTTAGTGTTTGAGGGTTTACCTTGCGAGCGTCCACTTCTAGGGCGGATTGCCTTGGGAGCGTTACTCGTGCTAGCATTGGCCTTGCGACCTACTTACCATGAAGGTTAGCGTCTCGCTCTGCCGGTCGCCTCGTGGTTAGATCGCAAGTTGTGTAAGCATAGGCGGGTACGCCTCACGCACGTTGCTCTTTCTTACCTTCTCTTTGCGTCTCCTAGGTTGATAGCTATATCTGCTAGTGTGTGAGTGTACGCTCTCCGCCTTGCGAGCGTCCGCCTCAGGGGCTGGATGGTTTGCAGAGTTGCGTTACGCCCTCCGTCTAAGATACTAGCTTCTCCTCTGGTTGCTCTCGTTTGCGGGGCCTACCGCCCTCCTCTTTGCAGACGGGTCGTCAGTGGATGCTCGTCTCTTATGCCCTCACCTTCGCTGCCTCTTGCTGTCAGGACAGTTCCGCAGTCAGCTATCGGAGACCCGCACTCCGTGTGCAATCTGTGCAAGGCCATCTGTCCCTTCTGGGACAGGTCGTCTAGGCTTCCGTCTCCTTGCATATATCTTCTAGAGAAGCTACGTCGCTCTGCATCTCGCGCACATTCTGCGGAGGCATACACTCTGCCCCAAAATTGTCAGTTACCTGGTCCTCGTTGGGAACGAGAGTGGCCTCTCAATCAACGCCAATTCGGCCTCGATCATATCGATTATCCGCAAATGATTTCCCGGATTCGATATCGCAGTTCTGAAGCAACTTATAAGTTATAACACATTTCGCAAGGTCAATGGTCAACGTGAGTCTAGACCTCCGGTTGGGACCTGGCTGTGGACTTAAATTGCGATCCTCTGTCAGATATTACTCTCCAGCGTCTCACTGTAAGACAACCCTTATGGCCTCAATGGCCTCGGTCGCGAGCTATTGGGTCCAGCGTCGAGTCAGAGGGTCCGCAAGGTTGGCCGGACTCCAAACCTTGTCTATAAGAACAAGGCTATGTCGGCTCTTCCTACCTCGCAACGCTGGGGGTTTGACAGGAAGGCATTCGGTATATTTGCGGTCAGCAGTCATCGGCGCCTTCAAGGCCGCCGATCTCCCTCCTCTGTCTCGCTCCAATCCACAGGAGATTAGAGCGGTGTTAGCCTCGATGGCTTTCCATTGCAACATCGCCGTGGCAGTCTGAGCAAGTGTTCACTGACCACTACTCGCGGCCACCCCAAAGAGGGAGTGAGCGTCCTACGCGCTTGTGTGTACACAACTCGGTTGTTCACCTTGTTTGTACAATAAACACTTAACAAACACTTACCTGTTTTCTCCCCGGTGTTTTGTTCTCCTGGTGCATGAGTGTGGAACGTTTGACTATAATTAGGGCAATCGTATGGCAACTGTACTGCGATTCTTAGTCTACCCCCTCTCACATACATGTTCTGAGGCTGGATTTATAGGGGTTGAGCGTAGGTTTGTCCTTTTTCAGATGGCCTAACGGCCTCCGTACACTCATCTTCACAACGTCACAGGCGTAACGAAAAGATTTCCATATCTTCTCTTTCCACCCTTGACCTCAACCCTCGCATTTTCAGTGCTAAGATTTTAACGTACTGCAGGCTAATCGGATAAGCCAATCAGAAGACAGTTGTATTGCCTCTGTGACTGTGTCGATCGTCGCTTATTTTTAATTGGTTCCGAATGTAGACGGCGATTTCATTGGCTGTATGTTAACAGATGGTAAGGGACGTGGTTCGTGATCACAAAAGGTGTCGCTGATTCGTTTCACCACTTCTGGCTAGGTTGAAGGCAAGGTAAAAAATGGAGAGATCACGATACATTTTCACATTGCCGTGGGAAGATGCCGTACACTCAATTCAAGAATCCGCATTCGTTCTCTTTGCTCGCACTCCGCAGGGGTGGTTTTCCACATTTTCGTGGCTCTTTTCCACCCGGTGCTCCGGCGTGCCAGACAAAGGGTTTAAAGTGACGCGTCTCGGCGGCGCACGTGACTCGGTTCAGCCCACCTCCTTGCTGTGGTAATCTGGGCAATGTTGGTTTTTCAAGTATGTAAAAAATTTAACATTTTTGAGTAAATGTCATTTTTTATACTTACCTGGTTGGGTTTGGGTTTTATGCTCGCATGCACTAGGGAATGATGACGTCACCGATGTCACCTGGTTCGAGCGCCACCTATACCGGGTAGCGTCCCTTTTTATTCTGTGTCATCTATGTTGAGGAACGCTTCAAGGGGAAGCATGGGACAATGTTGGTTTTTCAACCAGGTAAGTATTAAAAATGACATTTACTCAAAAATGTTAAATTTTGGAGGTAGTGTTTACATAAACAGTGATTTTAAGCACATTGTTTTGAGAACTGACATGGTTAATGGGAAATTGGGTTAACGCTACTGAAAGTTGTATAAATAGATTAAACAATAGTCCGGACGTTTCAAGTTTTGTGCGCAAGTCACATGCGAGCACGGACATGGGTGAATGACGTCACGAGCTTGGCCTACTAACGAACTTAGGCTACTCTACGATATATTTATTGATAATATCCCGCAGTTCTGATATCTATATTATATTATCTTCTTCATGTAAGATGTACATGACATTGTCTTTGACGATGAATTAGTTCACAGCCATACATTATTCATCTTCACAACGTCACGGGCGTAACGAAAAGATTTTCAAATCATCTCCCTCCGCCCTTGACTTCACGGCCCGCTTTTTCTGCGCTAAGATTTTAGCGTACTGCAGGCTAATCGGATAGACCAATCAGAAGAAAGCTTGCAATATGAACTTCTGATGTCAACAGCAAAGGCGTTTGCAGTGATACATTGCCGCTAGGCCTACTAAACGAAAACATATTTTAAATAGTTACAAGAATTGACTTTACAGTCTTAAAAGCGTGTGCTAAAATCCCAATCATAATGAAATTGTCCGAGTAGACAAATTAAAGTCAATGCTTTACGCTTGAATGTAATAGACTTGATCTATATTTAGACTGGAAAACACCTTTTCAAAATCGTCCAATTTCTCCGCTAATTTTGGGTCGCAAACTGTAGCACACTTTTTGACAGTATTTTGATCAGTCCAGGACTTGTATAAACTTTCAATTGATGCAATAAAATAATTACAATTCGCTTTCATAAACCTGTAATCGATAATCAAAACGTCGAAGCGGACAGCTTCAAAAGCCATAAAGTTGGCACATGGAGTGGACGCACTGTTACGATGTAACTGTATGATGACTGCCAAACTGGATACATTCATAAATTTTCGCGTATGATTTTGCGCATGTTATCAGGTATCGTTTGTTCATTTCACAATATTGCAGCTGGAAGTACGTTGAGTGATTCAATTTAGTTGGTTGGCATAGTTTTTAAAAAGTCATATAAGCTAAAAAAAATAACTAGCACATGTTATTCACTCCGAAATCGAAGATATCAAGTGTTGAGTTTGAATGAAACTATCATTAATGATTTCACACTATTTTTTTTTTTACAAAATACCAAATAACGCGTGTGGCATCATGGTATTTCGATTAAACAATCTCAATTATTTAACACTGAACTACGTACCGAAAATACAGGCTGTATAACGTTTGAAAAAAACTGTGATTTGATTTCTTGTTTGATAAACTGTGTCTAACTCTTACAAACTGTTATTTATAAATGTTACAATTTTAAAATAAGCACGTTATACTAATTGAAATATTCTTATTCAATGCGACGATTTGTATTCAAATCTTTTAATTTTGTTTGAACGTGGGTATTTCTCATTTGCATATGAACTACATATGTCTCTGTTATAAACTTAACAATCAACTAATAACACGTCCTGGCTCGCATTTGGTCTTCTTTCTTAATTAGCATGTTTATGATAATATATGTTCATGTATTTAAGTACTATACGACGAGTATTGCAATGTACAAGAAGAAACGTTTAACCAACGTATGTTTCTAAAAATAACAATTTTAGAATTATCGCTTCTGCAGTACCGAATGTAAGCGGTGATTTCATTGGCTGTCTGTAAGCAGCTGGTAAGGGGCGTAACTCATGATCACAATAGATGTCACTGCTTCGTTACACAGTTTTCTGTGCTGTTGAGGGCAAGGTAAAAAATGCATAGAATTTATTTCGATACGTTTTCACCTTGCCGTGGGAAGATGAATCTGACCTGTCGCTTTGTACGGTTCCTATTCAACAGAACTATCTGAATGGTTATACGTTTTGGTGTTATTCTGTTAATCATATTAACATATGTATGACTGTAGAGACTTTTAAATACACGTTTGCAAGTACTTAACCAGAAATGCGGTTCTTTAGTGAACGCTATGTACACTTAGTTACTCAAAATGACATTCTATCTAATTAAAATGATCGGATGGAAAATAACACTCGAACCTCGCTGTATTATTGCTCCACAAGGCTTATTCCTTCTCGACGTCTTCTTTTTCAATACAATCAAACAACCACAGACCTGCATTCACTTGGAATCGTACAGAAGATTTGCTGACTGCGTCGCTGATTGGCTAGAGTGAAAGGTCAGGAAAAATGACCCCGGTCGAGTAGTAATTAGATCGACGCGCGGCGAGATTTAGGTTATCTTCGATCTGATTTTAATGCGGTTACATGTCACGTGACTGAATATCCTGTTAAGATCGTGACTTCAGTTAACATCATCAGCATGTGTTATATGACGTCATGACATCGCATTTTTATTGGATGGCGGGTTGTATTTATTTATATTTCAAGCAGATAAAGGCGAAAAAGGTACTTAACGCAATGTATGTTCATGTATAATAAAATACAATTCTATTATAGGATCATCGAAGCGAGACGTCCCAAGCACCACGTGTCAAACTCTTGGTGTGTCGACAACTCACATCCGCTATAAGACAGGTGGACATGAACATTTATACCGCTACCCCATATCCCTTTAAAAGTCACGATCAGATACTTTCACTAGTGTATGTTCCTTCTTCTTATAAGTTGCTGATAACTATTTCACATCAACGCGGACTTTTTGTGATGGACATGTTAATCCGGGGACAACTAACTATGTTGATAAACTCGTAAAATGTATTGCTGTGGCCAATGATAAAATATTTTATGTGAAAAAGGTGATCAACGCGACACATTACGGAGAATGACATCAAACTGCACGGCTCGGGTTACAATCAAGTGTATAGATATTGACCCCGAGTTCATTGAAGCCGACATTACACGATCTGTCCTGTTTGCCTACACTAAAAAGGGTCTCCTACATAAACTAACATATACAGGGGAAGAACTTACGTCTTTCCAAGTAAACACTAACATAAGTTGTCTTGCAACTGACGGGGAATTTCTGTATTATTCCCCAGCTCACTCATATGAAATTCACAAGTTTTCATTTTCTAACGAAAAGACAAAACTAGTGGTAAAATATAATGTTACATCACCAATCACTACAATTTTGGTTCCTGGAGGTGAACTGTTTTCTATAACGGGAGCTTGTGATATGCTTTTTTTCGATGGTAAGGACTTTAGTAAAATCAAAATTGATATGAAAACCGGAAGTAGTTTTTGTTTTGCTTCTCTAATATATTAAAAGTAAAATGTCAAAGCTAAAGCACATCATTTCAAAAACTATTTCGGTTAATATTTGTGTGGTAGCAATGTTTGGAATCACCTCAGATGTTGAAATTTGATATACTATGATGTAGCTTTTAAAACACCACAACCTGAACTACATTTGTCGAGGCCCCGTGGTCGTGTGGTAAGCTGTTGGTACTGTCAGTGCTGGCGATAGGTGCCTTACTCTGAGGGTGTGGGTTCGAATCCGGCAAGGGACTCGACCCGAAAAAGTACAAGAATATGTACTATTGAAGGTAGTGTTATCCCAAATGTAACCACGTTATGTTTGTTCACTATCTAAATGGCATGTATTTTTAATACATTTGTAAAGTTCAAATTCAAAAGTAATCATTTATAACTCATATTTGAAAGTAAGTTGTATATACCTAGTTTTCAACATTCCATATTCCGTAAGTGGAATTGGTTCTATACTATTTATAGTAGTCCGTGTACTTGTCGATACAGACCGTCAGACAAACAACCTTCAATGTATTTATTATTCCATGTTATCGATATTATTATTTTACTGCCTTTGACAAGCGACGTGCGTTCTTCTTGTTTGTACTTCTCTTCACTTCATTTAGCTAATTTAAACATTTACCCACCTAATTGTGCATAAGGTGGTCTATCAATTTGAGATGCTATTTGTGTGTCATTAGAAACGGCAGAAAGGTAAATGATTAAGTTGTGTTTGTTTTCATCTGTGAAAAATATATGCTATATGAAGTTATCTTCATCAATGTAAACCAAAATTCATTACCTGAATATAAAACATAGTTGCGTTGTCTATCTGAAATAAACATCGTCTGTAAGAAAGTATTGCACCTCGATATTAAATATAGTTGTGTTGTCCATCTGAAATACACATCGTCTGTACGAAATAAATGTACCTCAATGTAAACGAAACTTGTGATTTTCATCTAAAATATACATCTTCTGTAAGATAGTAATTAATCTACCTCGATCTAAACCAAACGTGTTGTGATGTTCATCTGAAATACACATCTTCTGTAAGACAGTAATGTACAACCATGTAAACGAAACTTATTGTGATGTCCAACTAAAATGCACATCTTCTGTAAGAAAGTAATATAATGTACATCAATGAAAACTAGATTAGCGTTTGCGGGACACCGCAAAAGCAGAGCAGCTCCGAAACTTAGGGTCTCGCCTTTCCCTGTTCAGCCTTCTCGTCAGCATCAATAAAATGGCAATTCTTTTTAACAAAAGTTTGTTCATTATTCGAGTTAATAATCATCACTGGGGTCACTTTTCACAAGTTTGTTCTTAAAACATATTTCTTCTTTCAAAATTTGATCAAAGGATTAACGTGGCCTTAACCAATATCTCATGACCTTGACCTTTGACCTTCAAGGTCACACCATCAATGATCACTTTTCATCGCGTATAATGATCATGCAATGACTCAAAGTGTTCATAGTTAAAATATGACATATTAACAAAAGCATGCTTAAGTTTCGACCTCATTGTGACCTTGACCTTTGATAGATTTGAGCGAAAACGTTTTCAAATCTTGGTCTATCTCCATAGTTCATATATACCAAATAAGACCCTAATAGCACAAAAAAAAGTTTGAAGTTATCATGTTTACAAGGATTGTTGTAGTGATTTCAGAACTCATGACCTTGACCTTTGACCTTGAATGTGAACATGTCAAAATCATTCACCAGGTGTATAAGAAAGAAATTAAGCTGAGGTGTTAATATCTTCATGGAAAAAAGTTACTTAGTGACCAGTCAGTCAGTCAGTCAGTCAGTCAGCATGACCATATCTCGTGACCTTGACCTTTAAAATTCAAGGTCACACAATCAGTGATCACTTTTCATTGTGTTTCACAATCATGTAATGATTCAAAGTGTTAATAGTTGAAATAAGACATTTTCGCAAAAGCATGCCTAAGTTGTGACCTCGCTATGACCTTGACCTTTGACGGATGTTAGCGAAAACCTTTTCAAATCTTGGCCTTTCTCCATAGTTGATATATACCAAAAAAGAGCCTGATAGCACAAATATTTTTCAAGTTATCGTGTTTACAAGGATTGTTTTAGCAATTTCAGAACTTGTGACCTTGACCTTTGACCTTGAATATGAATATGTCAAAATAATTCCCCAGGGGCATAAGTAAGAAGTTATGTATATGAGGTGTTGATACCTCCTTGGAAAGAAGTTATTTAGTGATTTCAGAACCGGTGACCATGACCCTATCTCGTGACCTTGACCTTTAAAATTCAAGGTCACACAATCAGTGATCACTTTTCATTGTGTATCACAATCATGTAATGATTCAAAGCGTTAATAGTTGAAATAAGACATTTTCGCAAAAGCATGCTTAAGTTGTGACCTCGCTATGACCTTGACCTTTGACGGATGTTAGCGAAAACCTTTTCAAATTTTGGCCTTTCTCCATAGTTGATGTACACCAAAGAAGAGCCTGATAGCACAAATATTTTTCAAGTTATCGTGTTTACAAGGATTTTTTTTAGCGATTTCAGAACTCGTGACCTTGACCTTTGACCTTGAATGTGAACATGTCAAAAAAATTCCCCAGGGGTATAAGTAAGAAGTTATGTATATGAGTTCTCAAAACCTAATAAGGAAAAAAGTTATAGCCAATACAAAACGCGGCGGCGGCGGCGGCGGCGGCGGCGGCGATGGAAACTGCACAAAAACTGATAGCAGCTCCGACTTAGTCTGCTTATAAATCAGATCACTCAATAACCTGGGTGAACTTGAAATTAAAAGATGTTGAAAGAGGAAAAGGTTTTTGGAAATTCAATAATTCACTTCTCTCAGATAAAGATTACGTCACAGAGGTAAAATCAATAATAAACGCCACAAAGGAACAATACCAAACAGGGTCAGATTTAAACGGTAATCCTTTATTCAACATAGATGATCACCTGTTCTTCGAAACACTACTTCTCATGGTTCGAGGTTTTACAATTAAATACTCATCGGAACGTAAACGAGAAAGAGAAAAACATGAAAAGTATTTGAGGGAAACCCTCGACAATCTTCAAGAAGATCTCGATGCAACAAACGATATTACTGAAAAAGAAATTATCCTAAATGAAATAAATCAAGCTAACACTAAGCTCGAAAAGCTAAACAACATAAAAGCTGAAGGTATAATGATGAGATCGAAATGTGAATGGAAAGAAAAGGGCGAAAAACCGACAAAATATTTTTTATCACTTGAGAAATGGAATTTCATTAATAAATCTATATGCAAATTAGAAACAAAAGATAACAGAATAATAACTGATACAAGGCAAATATTAAAAGAAACAAAAAAATACTACCAAAATATTTATACTAAGCAAACTTGTTCACCAGTCGATCTAAATGAACTTTTTAAACAGTTTGACGTTCCGAAATTAAATCATATTGAAAAAGAGACCCTTGAAGGCGAACTGACCTATGACGAAGTATAAGCATCACTAAAAAATATGAAAAACGACAAAAGCCCAGGCCCATCTGGCTTCACAGTGGAATTTTTTAATTTTTTCTGGCTCGATCTAAATACATACTTGATACGGTCTTTAAACATGTCCTTCAAAACAAGAGAGTTATCGGTGAGCCAAAAACAAGGAGTGATCACATGTATACCAAAGGGAAATAAACCGAAACAATTCTTGAAAAATTGGAGACCTATATCGTTACTCAATGTATCGTATAAGATAGCATCAGCTATAATAGCAAATAGAATAAAGAAAATACTTCCAAAAATAATAAGCGATGATCAAAAAGGTTTAATGTCAAATAGGTATATTGGAGAATGTACACGTCAAATCTACGATGCTATAGACTATGTAGAAAGTATGGAAATACCAGGATTGCTCCTGCTTATAGACTTTGAAAAGGCGTTTGACTCGGTTGACTGGAACTTCATTGAACATGTACTTGATTATTTTAATTTTGGTTTTTCTATTAAGAAATGGATCGGTACATTTTATAGAAATATAAAGTCAAGTGTGCTTGTGAACTGTTTTTCATCAGAATTTTTCGAAATTACTCGCGGTTGTAGACAGGGTGATCCGTTATCGCCATATCTTTTCATTATTTGCGCTGAAATCTTAAGCATTATGATACGTAATAATAAGAATATAAAAGGGATAAAGATAGGGAATACGGAATACCTCAATTCGCAGTTCGCAGATGATACCTCTTTGACGTTAGATGAATCAGAAGCTTGCCTTCAGAGTACCCTTCAAACATTAGAACACTATGCTTCTTTTTCAGGTTTGAAACATTCAAACAAAACATTTTGCAAAAAATATAAACTAGACTGGTCAAAAAAAGAATTTACAATCCTTGGCATAACATTTACTCACAATTTGGCAGAAATGGTAGAAAGAAACTACAAAGATAAACTAAAACAAATTAAGGTTACAATGAACCAATGGCTTGGTAGAGATATCACACCCCTTGGCAGGACCACTGTCCTAAAAAGTCTTATTTTGCCAAAGTTAAACCATATTTCTAGTGTGCTACCTAACCCAAGTGAAAATGTGATTACAGAAATCGAAAAACTATGCTTTAATTTCGTCTGGAAAGGAAAACCAGATAAGATCAAACGTAAAATAGTAACTAAGAGTTACGATGAAGGAGGGATTATAGTACCAGATATACGAAATACACTGCTTTCACAAACGATAAGCTGGATGAGGAGACTCTTCCATTCCACTGATAAATCAAAACTGAAAACTCTCTTTGAATTAAACATTTCCCCCTCACACAATGACTTCTATCAGTACAACGAAGCATCAATCATAAATGATGTCATTATTCCAAAAACAAATGATTTTTGGAAAGATGTTTTGCATGCATGGGGGCATTTTATAAAACAAAAATGAAATATTGTTACAAGTCAATCTGAAATCCTTTCTCAATCAATATGGCGAAATGACAATATAAAAATAAATAAAAAGGAAATAAATAACAAAAATATGTCAAAATCGGGTATTTATTTTATCAATGATATCATAAACTCAGACGGCAACTTTTTAAAATATGAGGAACTTATAAAAAAAATATCAATGTAAATTAAATTTTCTCGACTATGGTGGTATACTACATTCAATAAAATCATAAACAAAAGAAAAAAACATTGTTACAAATAGTTAGCTGGAATCCCCATTCATTCCATATTTAATTGAAGATATTATAAACAAGAAAAAGGGATGTCGAGTTTTCTATGATATATTGCAAAAAACACCAAGTCACGAAAATCAAAATAAATATAAACAGAAATGGGAAAGAGATCTGAAATGTTCACTAGACGAAGATGAATGGAGAATTATACATAACATGCCTTTTACATCTAATCTAAACTCAAAACTTATGTGGTTTCAATACTCTGTATTACATAGAATTCTACCGACAAATGATCTCTTACATAAGATGAAATTAAAAGATACAAATATATGCAATTTCTGTGAGAAAGAAATTGAAACAATACCCCATTTATTATTTGATTGTCAATATGTTACAAGTATTTGGATAAAGATCAAAGAGTGGTTAGAGGAAAAAACAAATGCAAAACTTCAATTCACAAAAAGAAACATTTGTCTCGGGTATCCGGAACACAGAAATAAAGTACTTAACATGATAATAACCATCACGAAATATAATATCTTCAAATTTAGCCATATTGGAATTAAACCTTCCTTTAACTACATAAAACAAGATCTCAAAACCGCATACAATGTTGATAAATAGAACTCATACTCAACCTGTAATTACACAAAATTTATGAAATTTTGGTCAAGTTGTCATTTACTGTTTTAATTGATTAGACCTTGTCCTAAGTATTGATACCTCCTTTTTGCCAATGAGGAGAAAAAATGAAAAAAAAACATGATAATGCATACTATATCCAATACTAGCTTCTGTCAAATGTATAGAAAAAATCCCACATTGTCCTTAATAATGTCGTTGTATATATTGATCTATGTTATGTAAGTCTTTCATGCCATGTACATGTACTTCAAAAATAAAGAAGTTAAAAAAATGTAAAAAAAAAGAAAAAAAAAGTCCATATCCAGCGCATTTCTATTAAAACGAATAAAATAAATTCAGAAATCTGAAAATATCAAAGGGCACCGCTTCATTTGGATGATAATTGTTATTATTAATAAAATAGTAGCCTGTAGCCACAGGGATATATATGATTAAAAACAAGCTACTGGAATGCATATGCAGTTGACGATGATGTCCCTTATATGAGGCTCTGTAGCTCATCAGGATTTGTATTTTGCGATGCAGAAAACCAAAATAGATTATTTTTAATATAATGCACAATCCCCAGCCATGAAAAATATCAATGTCTTCACATTTGTCATGACCTAAAAACCCATTTCATTTTCATTTTCAAATGATAATGTTGGCACTTTCTACTTAAAGCAGTGTTATTTTGTTTAAGAAACGTCAATCAACAAAATCCGTATACCAGGTTTGGTGCAATCGGTAACGATCCGTATATCTATATTAAACAATCCGTAAACTACAATGCGTTTCTGAAATAATTATTCAACTCCGACAATCTCCGTTACAAGACGGCTCAGGTCTATCACAATTTGCAGTCTGTTTCTAGGTTTATTAATGTTTGAGAAGGTATGTTTACATTTAAGACTTGTTCGTTTGTTTTAGGTGTTTGTAGACGAAATAGGTCATGGGGGTTAAGATTGAGTCGCTGCAGTGAACAAGTTTAAAAAGAAAAACATATGTGTGTATACATGACTTCCCGCTGAGTATTTAAAAAAATTAGCAATAATACATAACAATATTTCCCGGGAACGGAGCAATTCTGGATTTCATTTGCACAACAAGGGCACGATATCTGACTCTCCCATAGAGGTCATATTCCGACAATTTGAGCAATTCAGTATTAGTGGTTCTTCGGGAGAAGTCTCTTGAAGATTTGAGGCTGTACCCCCTGCCACACCATTATGTGTTGGGAATCAGGACCAAATGAACAAACTCTAGTCTTCACGTAACAAAGAAGTTATTATGAAAATCTCAGCTTCCTATATCAACTGGTTTCGGAGAAGTCGTTTAAAGGTTAGATAAATGCCTGCCATTCCCCCATATTCAGGACCAAAAGAACAATTTTCGATCCCTTAGATGGTAAAGCGGTTTTTGAGGAGAAGCCGAAAATGTCAAAAGTTTAAGGAAGACGCCCGACGAACGACGACCCATGCCTTAGCTCATTCTTCATTCTTAGGTTCTTCAGGCCTGATGAGCTAAAATTGTTTGGAATATAATCTTGTTCATGAAGAAATATTTCTTAACCTAAGCTTAATTTTCCACGATTAAGACTCACTAATGATGTTTTATGTTAGCGCTTCTGTATACCACCTCAGTGCTTAGATATTTGAAGTCAGCATTATGTATTTCACCATCATTAACTGTAAAAAAGAGAGAAGAGTTGGGGTTTTATTTTAATGTATGCAATGAACGTATATAAAAAAATCAATCATACAATCACATTAGTAACCTTCTACAATAAAAATATATCTTAACACCTGAAACAAAAACGTATATCTCTAAAAACTGTCCACACTCGTGACGAAACATATTGACAAATTGTTAAAATAATGCAAATTATACTTGTGTTTATTATCAGATAAGCAATTTTGACTTAACAACTTAATTCAACTATAATAACACTGTAATAAATCTGATGTCACCATCCAATATTGGCAATAGCCTTATTATTACAGTGTTACCGTCTACAAAACAAGCACAATTGCACGAACAATAAGAACACATATTTGCCAAATCGTGTTACTGCAGGGTGGTTTCTAACGGCAGTGTAAGTCGAGGTTTGAATGGCAGTAGGAACCTTAATCAACCAGTCCATACTCATGAGACGTAGGCTATGATGGTATAGTTCGAATAGTTTTTTAATCTAGTTTCCGCAAAACATCTTATATATAGAATGGTTCAACAGATTTCTGTTTATCCAAATAGACTTCACCAAGTGAAGCATATTCACATGGCATTCGATATTCGTCGGTGCATGTCGTAATTGAATACACTTATATATTAATTAAATGTGTAATTTGAACACGGTATTCATTAACGACATACACTTTATTTTTTTTCCACATATTAGAGAATTTGTTAAGCTTTAAATCAGGGTTTTAAACTGATATTTTGAAAGTTTTAAAGCCAAAGTGTTGGTCTTTGACACATGTTGCCATTCCACATGCTCGGGTTATATCTTATAGTTTTCTTACATATGCCTGGTTTTACTGCACTGACCAGCTACCGAATCATAAGGTCAAGGCAGTAAATAACGCATTGTTGCAATGCAATAGAAAGTTACTCAAAAAAGGATATTCGTGGCCATCCTGTTACCTAAACAGTCATATAAGTACCAATGAGGAAAACGAAATAAAAACGTTGGGGGAAACAATGGAGAAATGGTCAAACGATGATAACTACCCAGTATTGTTACCATTAAGCGTATGTTTACATACCGCATAACAAATCACATTGGATTAAAATGAATTTCAAATTCTAAAAGAATAGTACGAAAATAGATTATATTTAATAAATACAGGACTTGTGACCATTGGAGAAGACACACATCGCCCGCATCATAGCTATTAAGTGTATCTTTGAACCTTGGATGAATCACTTTCACGTAGAGTATTATGAATTATAACTGCTTTGACCCGTTCTGCTAACTCGCTAGAGTTGTTAACTTATAATCTGAGATCGTGTAAGTCATACATGAGTATTGATAGACTGACACGGGAAGAGAATATATCTAAATGAATGATAGAGTATTTGGTAGTGATCTTAGATGAGAACTCAAGTCATCATAACTTTGCAGTTATGTCACACACAGTTAATATGAATCCTAAAATGTATACAATTCAACTCCCGATGAAAATATTACATAGAAGCTGAATCCGTGCAGTTTTACGGATGTGAACCACATAGTGATATACAATTATAATACGATAATTTGATTACTATAGTTTAATAATAGCTGCTAAACATAAATATCACTCAAGGTAGGAATAACAACCATAAACATAGTCATTAATGTGTCTAATTGATTACCATACACATTGTTATAATTTGCATTAAACATAAACAATCTATCTCTGGAATATCTACTGGAAGCGTAATAGTTTTTGGCATTGTTATCATTTAAGTCATTATAAGATATCGTAAACTATGATGTGGGAGTAAAAACTATATGAACACCTTTACTTACTCATATCTAAGTATTAATCAATATCAACATAAATCATTCTAGAGGAAATTCAAACATCAATTACACTACATCTTATTTATGTATACAGCGGTTTAAAATACATATAATGTCTTTATTATCAACATACATAGGTATGTAGAAATCAACAAGTAATCAACAACAGCAGGTACAGTCTGGAAGTCACCATGTTGCACTCAATATAAGTAATTATCATTGACATATATATAGACAATGTCCATTGCAATATAATATCATAGCTTAAAAAGTCTGATTTAATGGTATTCTAAATCTGCACACAGCAAGATGTATGGATAACAATTTCTTTATTGTGAACAGAAACGTTCATCCGTGTTCCTTCATCAAGTCAACGTGACAAAGAGGTGAGCACCAAACTTCAAGTTCACACACAGATGTTGTTGTCTAGGGTGCCGTCCTCAAAATACTTAAAATCCATGGTAATATTACAATCAATCATTACCTATGTTAAAATAATAGGCTACAATTGATTGTAAGTGAACGGTTGCTTTGTGGAACGAGAACCTGAGTTCCTGCTTTACATAAAATAAACAGGTAAGTGGCCTCCAAACACCTCATACACGTTGGTTGAGTTTGGTAATCTCCTTCTTGGCTCTAGGACAGACGATGACAGGGACGTGTGAGTGGTGGACGATGTAGTCGCTGATGCTGCCCAGCACGGTTCGTCTGATGGTGCTCTGTCCGCGGGTTCCTGTCACAATCAGGTCCGCCTTCTCTTCGTCTGCTGCCTTCACCAGGGCTGGACCGGGGTTGCCTGTAAGTCGGAGTATTCTACCTGTTGCCTGGAGACAAAACAGAGGACATGAGTTCAATTAGTTTACCTGTTACCTAAATATTAATTAAGCAGAGGACATGGGTTCAATTATTTTGCCTGTTACCTAAATATCAAACAGAGGACATGAATTCAATCATTATAGCTGTAACTAAATGATAACCCAAAGTACATGGATTCAATTATTCTGACTGTAACCTAAGGACAAAACAGAGGACAAAAATTCAATTATTCTGCGTGTTTCATAGTAGTGAATACAGGGGACATGAATTCAATCATTTTACTTTTAACCTAAGGACAACACAAATAAAAGATTTCAGGTCTTCGTCCTGTTACTTTGAAGACAAAACAGAGGGCAAGAATTTAATTATTCTGACTGTAACGTAAGGACACCACGTGTTACCTCGTAGACAAAACAGAGGACATGAATTCAATTATTCTGACTGTAACCTAAGGACAAAACAGACGACATGAATTCAATTATTCTGACTGTAACCTAAGGACAAAACAGACGACATGAATTCAATTATTCTGACTGTAACCTAAGGACAAAACAGAGGACATGAATTCAATTATTCTGACTGTAACCTAGTAGACAAAACAGAGGACATGAATTCAATTATTCTGACTGTAACCCAATGACAAAACAGAGGGCATGAATCCAATTATTATACCGGTAAACCCGTACATGTATGTGTTCAAAGGCGATTACTAGTATATAGTCATATACGACTCACTTGCTAGCCTAGTTTACATCCATATCTAAGGTTATGAATATTTCTATGAGTAATATGACGATGGTTGACGGGCGGGAGAAGCCAGCGGGACTTCACTACGTCATCCCCTTCACCGATTGTAGATTTCAATTTAGCAAATAATTATAAAAGGAAAGTTTGCTTTTTTAAAATAGTTCAATTCAACCCTTTTTCACATTGATCAACGCAAAGTTATACAGTTACCTGTATGTTCATTTTATATGACACATAATAGTTCAATTCTGAAGTTAATTCCATGGCATGCCATCGTCTGACGCAACGTCATAGTACAAAAAGAAATTGTGTTCACTTCAGATTGTGAACATCTCATCTTACCCCTGTTTTCGTAAGCTTTTCCCTTAGTTTGGCGATGATAACTCCTATTTTCTCAGCTTCTTCATGTAACATCTCGGCAACCATAGACGGGTCTGCTTGGATACCAGCTGGTTGAGAAACGGTCTTAGGTGAATAAATCTCAGAAACACTCACGGACCATTAAATATTGGTTTCTTTGCAATAACTTATTTTCCTTAACATGAATACTCATAAGTAATTTCGTTATAAGCTCCAACTATTTATACTTTTGAGATTAAGTACTGTCAGCACGCGGTAGCAACATCGAGAAACTTATAATAGTATAAATATTCATTAAATAAGTAAACGCACTAGTTTAATATATGCCATTGCCAGACATGTAAGTAAATAAAGTAATCAAATATTAAATATAGATTAAAACAAAAGTCATCATGACATTGTGAGCTATTTCCGTGATTACTTAATTTAATTTCTTTGAACCACCAGCAAATACTACATAACAACTGATTCTTACAAATACACACTACTATTCATGAAGCTATCAAACAACGGACATGTTCAACTTGGCTTCAGTGCGTCCATTTACACAGGATCTGGGCTTTCATAGTTTTATTACACAGAGCGGCAGCAATGTTTACAACTGACATCCATTTACTCTACTTAAGCTGGTTTCTTCTGCTGTACCTTCTCCGTATGCTTGAAACTTGTGGAAGTTTATGTTGCTAGATATGTGATAGAGTCATTATATACTTACGTGTATGGTACACTGCACTGTAGTCCGGACAATGGGCAACAACAACTTCTTTATTTAGTGTGTGTACATTATCCATGTACCCTGTTGATAAACACAGTAATTAATTCATATTATCATATTGATGTGAAAATCACAAATGAAACAACCAAGATCGTTTAATAAATGTCCTTAGTATTCCTATGATGAAACATAACCGCTGTCGTTTATTAGCTGTAAATTTTCGTAATAATACAATTATTGTGAGGTCATGTGAACCATTTGTCGCAGAAGAGTCGGACATTTTACCGGCTATTTTAATATGGTTGAAATGGATTAACATGGGTTACAAATAGAGTCACTCGAATGTCTACCAAAGGCTTTACGAAAATCACGTTTAGGCAAATATGTTAACAATCCTCGCTCTCGCTCGGGTAAAATGAGGACTCATACTCGTGTCGGTTAGTCCGGGGTTTGAATCCCGCAAGGGGCACGGCAACTTTGTCTGCAGTAGAGAACTGTTCTACACGCAGTAAGGTTTGGGTGCAATGCTACACTGAATTTCAGCGTAGTACTACCCATGGTTCGCTAGTTTCAACCGATGCTCGCAGGTTTAAAATTTCACCGCAATGCATAGCCACATGGAGTTGCGGGTTTTCTCCCTGCCATAATACTAGCAGCCGGGATATAAGTGAAATAATCTTGAAAGCGGCGTTAAACCCCAACTCACCTCACCTCACCATACTCGTGTCGTATAGTCACATGACATATTACCTCGGTTATGCCTATATATGAAATTCGTGCAGATTTAAATTTCAACATTACGTGATGAAGCATACATGTTATTCGACCGGAGGAGTCGACCTATGGTATCCAATTATCCAATGTCGCAATATGATACACAAGTTCGTAATAGGCGTTGATTTTGATGTTATGTATCTAGGTCGCCTCCCTTAGTCTTATTACATCATCCTGTTGTTATACGACGTCATATCATTGAAATTGGGTCATATGGTAAGACAACGCACCATTGTACGCTATTAACATATACGGAATTGAATTTAATTGGCAAATGTCGTTTTTTCACCCTTGAAAATGTGATGTAATAACTGGACATCACCATTCTCATTACAAACAAATAAAATTCCCCCTGGGGAAAGGATATGTCCTTGGCGAAGGCAATATGCAATATTCCTCACAGAGAAAGTAGCATATTTGATTTATTATTCATAACTTGCCCGTGTCAATTTCACGTTTAACGACATGAGAAAATCAATAGTTCACCCAATGTCACCTTGCAAATATATGATTTCATGCTGTCACTGATGTACATGTGTTCCTTGTCATACATCACAGCACACACAATCATACAGGCACACACAGATGTATGTTTATACATTGATTAATGTATTTATGTATCTATAACACCGCACACGTATAATTACAGAGGCATCCGTATATCTGAATGTTGTACATGGTAAAACTGTGCCGTGTTCAAGATAGGTTTCAAAGTAATCGCTCAAATAGCGATTACTTTGAAACCTATCTTGAACGCGATTGCTCAATGTAGCGCTACGTAGCAAGGCGAGCAAACTTTGAGGAATTTGCACTGTGTCGTTCAAGAGAGAAGAAGCGCTCATTGAGCGCTACATTGAGCGCTACATTGAGCAATTTAAGCGCTCGCTGCTATTGAACGGGGCGCTGATTTCTTTGCAATATCAAAAACTAATTCATTAACCTAAAACCTTGATTATTAGTCAAATATGAGTCAATCATTAGTTTGATACGACTCTTAGTTCAATAATATTCAAATAATCGAGAACATTAGTAATTCACTAATTAAAAAAGAATTTTGTTCAAACAACGCATTTATCAGAAAACGATTTCCTGGATAACGAAACGTATCAATCCGCCGTGAATATATATCATGCTCCTTGAACCGTATCGCTGTGAACGTTTTTAGCGGATCGGTATTTATAACAATCCATAAAGCCGTCAATAGCTCACGGCGAACATGTTGTAAAGCAATACTTTACTTGCTTATTTCAGTTTACACAATCCAAACGCTAATCGAGGTCAAAACCGTTTATCTGAGGTAACCGAGGTTAACAAGTGACCTGCGATTGTTTGTCAATTGACCCCTTGTTCGGGTCACAGATCGGACAACACTGAACCTAGCACGGGGACCCTAATAGAGCTGGGCTAATTTTAGACGTGGTTACCTGAACAGCAATATGTCAAAACTCACGGTGTGTTTATGAAATCTACAGCACTAGCTTTACACGTCAGTCAACCGTGCAAATAAAAGCGACACGGGATGGCAGTTTCGTCTGACACGACATGCATAAATGTTATACTCACAGTCGAAAGCGAAGTTAGAATGATCGCTGCCATCCATCGCAATTAAAACCTTCGAGCGGGCTTCGGCAGACATGTTTCCAAATTACTGTAGTCACGTGATGTTGAAATAGGCAAGCTCTGTTGGCGAGTGGATTGGGTGGGAAAACAGGCCTCGTGGGTCTCCGGAAAAACAACCCTGTCGACTAAACAAGACCTTTGACCCAATAAGGCGATTAGATACACTTTCTGAGATTACTGGCTCTATTTCTTATGCACTAATCTTTATGATAATATATAGGGGATATGTGTTCTGATTTGATCAAAGCAGTATGGTGTTATAGGGTTTTGTGTTTTATTCTGTCTTGTTATGAGATATAGAGAATCTCACCAAGTGTCTTCTGATATCAAATATATCAACACGGGGCAACGAGTGTTAATATATTTAATATCAGAAGACACGGGGTGAGATTCTATTTATCGTCCAAAATCATTCTTATTACGTTTTAATGAAATTGTACAGATCTCTGAGCACAGCACTGTCATTTTACTTCCATTGCGGTGATGTCATAGCATTGTGACGTCATCATGTTTATGACGGCATAGAATTGTGATGTCATTACTCGGTGATGTAAAAGTATTGTGATGTCACGTAGTTGACGGTGGCAAGTAGTCCTGCTCCATGACTGTGTATAATAAGAGTCTTTAATACAGTCTAGATCCTTATTCAGCCAGTCTAGATAAACTGAATACACATATGGAACTGGTAGTATTGAAAAATATATAATCATAAGGATGAAGATACAATAATTAATAAAATTCCATAGACTAATTTTTAGTCTAGGTGGCAAGGAATTGTGCCAAATATACTGTCGACACGATATCTCCTGGGAAATATCGCTTGATCTCACACAGGCGATATCTCATGTGGATGATAATGAGGTTTAAGGAAAATATTATATGACGAAAAGACTTCAATGACAATTTTCAAAACAAGAGTTTATGGTTTGCTTTATTAACTAAAATTAGGAGTTTGTTTTCTTGTGGTTTTAAATGATTAACTTTCGTAAATATTGTTTTATACCTTTTCATGATATAAGTGAAATATACAAATTCAAAGATGTTTAATATCTCTCGTAAAGGCACTGTGAGTATCGGCTGTGTGTAGTTAATGTGTCTAGTGTTGCCATTTACAATAAAAGTGTATTCAGTATGTCTTACATGTAGGTAAACATAACATTACACGACATGAATAGTATTTACTATGGTTCACTAATTGCTAAATGACGCATTATTATAAACGTTATCATAACACAACAATCTTACCAAAACATAATTAGTCTTTGTAATATCAAATGGATATATTAGTATGCATCATTACCAGTTTACCATGAAATCAACATAGGTTGTTTTACGATTCTCGTAAATATGAGGTTAATGATTATTTTGTTAATCAAAATTTCACTTTATTAAGATGGAGTGTATGATTAGTCTATTGTATATAATTTGTATTAGGATGTGCACACTACAATAAATAGTGCGTGCAACTGAATTTCTTGATTTAATTTCTTATGTCTTAATTTCACGAAATAAACTTTTTAATACGCATATTTAAATTTTTCAAAATATATTGATAAATGGAAAAATTATTTTCAGTATTAGTATTTTTTTTTATAGTATTCGTATTACATGGATTGTACTGGTGCGTATTGGTGTGTACACCGATAACATTGCCTAACCTTCTCGATACAAATGTTCGTGTTGCAAGACCTTGTGATACTATCTTATGAAGCGTTCATAAAATCCTTGATTATGCACATTCTCATGTTATCAACATTGCATCCGAAAACAACATGACCTTACTTTAGCGTATGCTATGTAAATGAATATGAAATTAATTTGGTATTTAAGTTTGACTACGCATAAAGTATTTTTATATTATTTACATAGTTTGACACATATGTTTCGTTGCAGTGTAATTGTGATGTAGTGTCAAGACATTGTTGGTCTGGGTATTGTTATAATTCTCGTTATCTCCAACTCAAACATGTACGAAGCTCCAGAAGGGACATGGTTTGAATAAAATAGTTTTACGTACGTACGTGATATTATTACGTACGTACGTTATATTATCACGTACGTACGTAATATTATTACGTACGTACGTAATAACATATTACGTACGTACGTAATAAAATATTATTTAAATACCTATCTGTTGACTAGACCTACTTTGCCTTACCTCCTAAGGGTAATGCTATTTCAACCTTAATACAGACGAACTTGAAGAGTGGAGAAGGGGTGCGTAAAATCCCTTATCCAAGGGCCGGTAAGTCTAGGTGGTCTCGTGACGTCACTACCTGTTCATATCACCCTCCTAAAAGTTGCAGAGCAAGGCAGACGTGTTTTGTTCTGTGACTGGGTATTTAGCGGCTTGTGTTGCTAACTTGCTATTTTTCTCTTGTTTGGTCAAGAGATACCCTCAACTTTATTCTTCGGTAGTGCAGGTTGTGTTTGCAATCTGTTTTCAAGTAGGTGTTAGTTTTCAAGGGGCCTTGTTGACATGTGCTAGCTAGCGACCACCCGGAGTAGGTGGATTGCATGCGCCGCACGTGCAGCTCGTGATTCTTTGTTTTCTCTCACCTGACTGTTGGGTGTTTGACTTGCGTAGGGTAAAGGAGCAGTGGTATCTCTCCTACGCGTGTGACTTGCTTCGCTTGTCATCCGCTTTCGCTTGTCATACGCCTTTCGGTCCGTTTTCTAGTGCTAACTGTTAGGTGTTTGTCTTGCGTATGGTAGAGGAGTAGTGGCATCTCTCCTAATCGTTTGACTTGCTTCGCTGGCCATTCGCTTTCGCTTGTCATGCGCTTTTCGGTCCGTACTCTAGTGCTAACTGTGGGTTGTTGACTTGCGTACGGTAAAGGAGCAGTGGAATCACTCCTAATTCGCTTGTCATACGCCTGGCGGTCCGTACTCTAGTGCTAACTGTTAGGTGTTTGTCTTGCGTATGGTAGAGGAGTAGTGGTATCTCTCCTAATCGTTTGGCTTGCTTCGTTTGTCATTTGCTTTCGCTTGTCATACGCTTTTCGGTCTGTACTTTAGGGAACTGTGGGTTGTTGACTTGCGTAGGGTAAAGGAGCAGTGGAATCTCTCCTACGCGTTTGGCTTGCTTCGCTTGTCATTCGCTTTCGCTTGTCATACGCCTGCGGTCCGTACTCTAGTGCTAACTGTTAGGTGTTTGTCTTGCGTATGGTAGAGGAGTAGTGGTATCTCTCATAATCGTTTGGCTTGCTTCGTTTGTCATTCGCTTTCGCTTGTCATACGCCTTTCGGTCTGTACTCTAGGGAACTGTGGGTTGTTGACTTGCGTAGGGTAAAGGAGCAGTGGAATCTCTCCTACGCGTTTGGCTTGCTTCGCTTGTCATTCGCTTTCGCTTGTCATACGCCTGCGGTCCGTACTCAAGTGCTTCGCGTCTCGCTTGGCTTCTCGCCTCGCCTGTCACTGGCTTCGCTAGTTGTTCGCCTAAGGTGGGTGACTAGCTTGGTTAAGGAGCAGTGGATACACTCCTCGTCAGTGACACGCGTTGCCCGTTGCTAGCTTTCGCCTACCATTCGCCTTTGGCATCGCCTTAGGTCGAATCTACGCGACTCATCCTTAGGGTGAATCACTTTGGGTCAAGTGACTCGCTACGCCAGTCACTTACGGTTTGGTACACGCACAATTGGGCTTGTTCATCTTTGTTTACCTTGGCGGGTGGTTACTTGATTTTGACTTTGTGCTCTTCGAGTTCAGAATTTTTGGTTCAACTCTCTTAATTGCATATCGTCAGAGTTGTTGTGCTTTTGTGAAATAAAGATTGAATTATCTTGTAAGTGTTTAGCATAGTTTTTGTCTGGCTTGTTCGTCTTTGTTTACCTTGGCGGGTCGTTTCTTGATTTTGACTTTGTGCTCTTCGAGTTCAGAGTTTTTGGTTCAACTCTCTTGATTGCATATCGTCAGAGTTGTTGTGCTTTTGCTCCGCCGCTTGGGTGTTTCACGTGTGTGACTCACCTCGTCTACGCTACGCTACTTAGGTGTCTTTCTGTAGGGATTCACCTCGTCTACGCTACGCGAGCGAGTGTCTCGCGTTTCGCCACGCCGCATAGGTGACTCGACTGTCCCTAGCTTTGCTTACGTTACGCGTCTTATCGTTTCGTCCCCCATGTACTCCGCCTTTTGCACGAATTGCGGAGGCAGGATCCTCTAAGGATCCGCACTTGTTATGTAGGAAGTGTAAGGACCTTTGCGAAGAGGAGTACCGTTGCAACGAGTGCGCTCCTCTCTCCGAATCGGAGTTCCACGCGTACGTTTCCGCCATACGCAAGTCTGTGGCCGATAGGGCTTCGCTTCAGAATCGTGCGTCGTCAGCTCAACGTAGGGAGATGTCTTCCATTCGTCATCCGTCTCCCGAGGAGGACGTAGACATTGTCCTCACGGAACGGGCGGATGAATTCGACAGGGAATCGTCGGTCCTGTCCGAACCTGCTAGGGGGTCGAAGGATTCGCGCTCCCCCCCTCCGCCGTCGTGTTCCAGTTCTCGCCCGCGGACTCGCCCGTTGTCCCCTCCTTCGCCAGCCAAGCGGTTGTCTCCGCTTAGGCTTAAGGTTGGCGGACCCACTACGCCCAAGAGCAAAAAGAAGAAGTCCAAGAAGGCTAGGTTTGACAAGGTCAATCCGTCCCTCCTTCTGGCATCCGTCAAGGATAGGGTCTCTTCCTTGCTCGATGCGCGTCTGGGTCCGCGGACCTTACCCATTCACACTACGACTAAGCTACCGTGTGAACCCAATGCGGATGTCGTACCTCAGGGTTCGCGTTCTACGTCCGCTAGGGCCTCCGCTTCCGCGACCCCATCGCGTACCCCTCACACCCTACGCGTCGTGTCACGGTGGTGTCACCCCAACGTGATTCCTCGCCGGAGCGTGACGTCCGCTACGTCGACGGGTCGAACCCTCTGTTCATCAGTATAGAAACGAAGGCTGGGGGTACGGGGTTGTCGGAGGATCCGCCAGTGGTTGACGCAATCGCTATGTTATCCGAAGTGGCTTCGTTCGCGGAAGTTCCACTTAGTCAAGTCAGCATGGCAGGTCCGCTTTCAACTCTCTCGATTAGCTATCGGAAGATTTGTTGTGTCTTACGCTACGCTACTTAGCTAGTCAGTGATTCGCCGGTTATTCACCTCGTCTACATTCACGTGTGAGTATCTCGTCTATCGCTCACCTGCGTAAGGGAACGGACTGTCACTCACCTGTCTCTCGTCTTAGGCTCGATTCTACTTGACTCGCTTCGGCTAGCAAGTGACTCGCTTCGCCAGGCACTCGCGTAGCCAGTCATTTGCCTTTAGGTTGTCAATTTGTTTTGGCTCTCTTTCGTCAGTGGCTCGTCTGACTCGCCTTGCCTGTCACTCGCCTTCACCTACGACTCGACTTGATTGCCTCGTGTCGTCTGTGACTCGTTTCGCCAGTGACTCGTTTCGCCAGTGTCTCGCTTCGTCAGTCTTTGGACTTCGCACACTTCGGGTTCGGAGCCTCTGCCTTCAACACTTTCGATAGTCTCTCTCGTCTCGCCTTGCGTGTTTTCACTTAAGCGTTTTCGTTCTACGTTTTCGTGAGTTTACACTCTGGGTGTTTTTGGAGTAATTAGCTATCAGAAGGGTTGTTTTCTTCCTATGTCAGAACTTCGTTCTTACACTACTCTACTTTGCGTTTCGCGTCGTGAATCGACTGTCATTCACCACGCGCCTGTCAGTAAGTGACCTAACTGTCACTCACCTCGCCCACGTTAGTGTTAACTGATTGAGGGTCAATCTCCTGTCACTCACTTCATCAGCTTACGCCCGTGGGTCAGTGATTGACTATCACTCACGTTGTTACTTCAATATGTACTCTGCCTTCTGCACGAATTGCGGAGGTAGGAAGTCCACTATCAAGGATCCTCACTTGCTGTTTAGGAAGTGTAAGGACTTGTGTGAGAAGGATTTTCGTTGCGACGAGTTCGTGTTGGTGTTTTTGGAGTAATTAAGCTATCGGAAGTGTTGTTTCTTAGTGTCAGGAATTAGTTCTTACACTACCTTATGTAGGTGTTTCGCGTCAGTGACTCGTGTCATTCAGGGGCGGGATAGCGCAGTGGTTAGCACGTTCGGCTTCGGATCAAAAGGTCCGGGGTTCGAATCCCGCCAGGGGCACGGCAACTTTGTCTGCAGTAGAGAACTGTTCTACACGCAGTTAGGTTTGGTTGCAATGCTACTCTGATTTTCAGCGTAATACCAACCATGGTTCGCTAGTTCAAGCCGCTGCTCGCAGGTTTCACCGCAGTGCATAGCCACATGGCGTTGCGGGCTTTCTCCCTGCCATAATACTAGCAGCCGCGATATAAGTGAAATACTCTTGGAAGCGGCGTTAAACCCCAACTCACTCACTCACTCGTGTGTCATTCACCTCGTCTAGTTTACGCAAGTTAGTGACGCGCCTGTCGCTCATCTGTTAAGTGATTTGAGTGTCACTCACCTGTCACTCACCTGGCCTAGACTACACACGTTAGTGGCTTGTCTGTCACTCGTCTGTTAAGTGACTCGACTGTCACTCACCTCGTCTAGATTACACGCGTCAGTGGCTCGTCTGTCACTCACCTGTTAAGTGACTTGAGTGTCACTCACCTCGTCTAGATTACATGCGTTAGTGGCTCGTCTGTCACTCGCCTACTAAGTGACTCGACTGTCACTCACCTCGTCTAGATTACACGCGTCAGTGTCTCGTCTGTCATTCACCTACTAAGTGACTCGGCTGTATCTCCTGTCACTCACATCGTCTAGCTTACTCGTGTCAGTGGCTCGTCTGTCACTCACCTGTTAAGTGATTTGAGTTTCACTCACCTCCCCTAGCTTACATGCGTCAGTGACTCGTTGTCAATCACCTGGTAGTGTCTCGAGGGTCTCGTCAGTTACTAGTTACTCTACTACCTCGGTGTTTGCGTCACTACGTACTCTGCATTTTGTACATTTGTACATTTGCGGAGGTAGGAAGTCTGTTAGGTCTTGCCTTGTATGAAGTGCAAGGACCTGTATAACGAGGGTGTCATTCTTTCGTCTTCAGACTTCCTGGAGTATGTTTCGGCCATTCGTAGTTCTGGTACTTCTTCCTGGAAGCGCAGTGGCAACGGAACGTGGCAGTCTTCAGGGGGTTGTGTCTCCTGTTCGGCACCCCTCTGAATCTTTGCATTCTTTCAGTTTGTTATTTAAGAACTGGTTCATCGTCCCATGTTTTGGATTTTGCAACAAGTCTGGAACTGTTACAAAACCAGGCAGCTGTTGAGGCTGGTCTTGCCTCACTCGCCTAGGAGAGCCCAAGGGCTAGATAAGCGAGTGTTGGGGGTGTACCTGAGGTCATTGATGCGTACAAGGCCGCTGACCTGCCTCCTCCTTCGCGTTCCAACCCGCATGAGATCCGTGCAGTGTCAGCCACAATGGCTTACCACTGTAACATCGCGGTCTCGGGCTAGCTCAGTCGGTAGAGCGCGAGACTCCTAGTCTCGCGGTCGTGGGATCGAGCCATCAATCAACACCAACATGTCTGCTATCCTGTCTGTCCTCAGGAAGAGATCGCCAGGGTTGGATGTGTCGGTCCTCAAGGACCTCATTAAAACATTCCGTTTGGTTGACGGCAGGTCCAGGCTTCGTCCACCTGAGTGGGACTTAGCCATTGTGCTCAACCACCTTCGCTCCGATACGTGAACCGCTCTCCGACGTGTCCCTTCTCCCTCTCACATGCAAGGTCTTTTTTCTGGGGGCTATGGCCTCCGCAGCGCGGATTTCGGAAATCCATGCGTTGCAGGCGGACCTTCTACGTTATGAGGTCAGGGAGGGGGGGATCGACCTCTCTTGAGTTGGCTCCCGACTTTGTCTGTAAGGACCAGGCAGCTTATGAAGCTTACCGTACGTTCTCTATCACGGTTCTGGGTTCTGACTCAGGAGATCTCTCTCTGTGTCCGGTGAGAGCCTTGAGGGTGTACCCGCAGGCTGAGGGATGGCAGGCGTCGTCTGTTTCTTGCCTCACTCACCGAGGAGCACCAAGGAGCTTGATAAGCGAGCGTTGGGGGTGTATCTAAGGTCGGCGGTAATTGATGTGTACAAGGCCGCTGATTTGCCTCCGCCGTCGCGTTCCATCCCTCATGAGATCCGAGCAGTTTCAGCCACAATGGCTTATCACTGCAACATCGCGTTTTCGGATGTCATGGCAGGGTGTTTTTGGCGTTCATCAGAGGTTTTCGCCTACCATTACCTACGAGATGTCTCCACAGCAGATCTTGAAGGCATCTCTAGGCTGGGTCCACAGGTCTTCGCGCAGACGAAGGTGGTCCCCCCAACCAGACCAAGAAGGGGTCATCCTTCTTAGACGCTTTTGAGACTTATTGTAAATAAACATGGTTTACATTACTAGCTCTCGTGTCTGTTGGTTTTTTCTTTAACTTCGCTTTAACACCCCCCTCCCTGTTGGGGTTTGGGGGGCGGTGTGTTGATCGGAAGTTGAGTGGCAGGGTTGTCTCTTCGATCCGCTTAGCGGTAGAGATGGTATCTCCCGGGCTGTGCCTTGTCCTCACCACAGGGTGGAGGACTCGTAGGTTAGCTTACACTCAGGGCTAGTCGCTGGTCTCGTCACTACCATGTATCTACTGACCCGCCTCCTTGCGATGGGATTCTAGGCAAAGTAGGTCTAGTCAACAGATAGATATTTAAATAATAGTACGTTTTTGATTAAACGTAATTATTTATACTTACCTGTTGACTAGACCTACGCTCTAGGCCCTCCCATCCTCCCCACTTGGTCTGTCTTGCCTTTGGGACTTTCGGAGAGTGATATGAACAGGTAGTGACGTCACGAGACCACCTAGACTTACCGGCCCTTGGATAAGGGATTTTACGCACCCCTTCTCCACTCTTCAAGTTCGTCTGTATTAAGGTTGAAATAGCATTACCCTTAGGAGGTAAGGCAAAGTAGGTCTAGTCAACAGGTAAGTATAAATAATTACGTTTAATCAAAAACGTACTAGTATATGTATTAGTATATGTGAATGTATACATTTCAAGTATCGGAATTGGAAGTATTGCAAGTCAACGAGCAAGTGTCAACTGGTCTCTGTCTTGGATCCAGAAAGTGATTTGTTCAGTTCAATATAGATACGACATAATATATTATTAGATATTAGATATACATATGTGTTCCATCTTAATTTATGAGCTTTTGCCTTGTTAAAGCTCGGGTTCTGTCGCCATCTTGGATATTTTGCATTAGGTGAAATGAAAACACGCTATATTGTACCCAATTTTGCAACTTTTTGATAACTAAAGACACACACTGATAGAGTATTCACATAGGAACATATAACATGTAATAAAACTAATAAACAAGCTGTTGTTATGCTGTAGCGAAGTTTTCCCGACTCGCAGCGCCGATGATCGGCTTCAATTCTCATTGTTTTCTTTTTCAACAAATGTGCGCTTGATCAAGTTGTGAAACATAAAATCATCAAAATGTTACCTTCATTAGTATCTTTCAATTTCACTGTGTTTTAATCATGTATTAATAACATATATGTGTAAACACGAATATCCTGCCGAATTTCGTTTCCACAAAAAATACCCCGATATAACCCTCCAACATCGATCAAAACTATTTTGTATCTGATGCATTCATTGTTAAGTGTCCGAACTCCGTTTCAGGACATATTAACTTAATACAAGTGTTAACATGGAACATAATTTTCAGTATCTTCTTCCAAATCAACAATATTCTATCGGGGAATTTTGTGAAAACGACAACCCTGTTTACGTATGTCGTTAATACATGATGATGATCCTGTTGAATCACATTATAATAATTTGAAGTATTTTTTACAACAATTCGTAGTATTTTGATGACTTTATATAACAGTTGGATTAAATCTAGCACATATTCTTTAAAAGGATAAAAATAACGAGAAGTGAAGTCATCGGCGTTATGGGTGTGGAAACCTTACTCCGTCTACTCTAAATATGACATTATTAATCGGTCTATTGATATAAAGTATTTGTATTTGTGATTATTCCATCAATACATTTGTTTTATTGATAAAATCCCCTTTATAAATACATGTCATTTATAGCGTGTACAAAGTAACATTGTTCTACCTGGGATCACATATCGATCTGCAATAGTCATGGTGGCCGAATGGGTAAACTGTTGGTACACTCAGTGGTGGCGGTTGATGCCTGACTATATGGATGTGGGTTCGAATATCGCAAGATACTCATCCCCACAAAAGTCAAGAATTTGTACTATTGTAGATTTGTTATCAAACAGAGATACACCAAAGCAATACATTATCTTGCATATAAATGAACAAAACAGGAACAGTAATATGGATATTAAAACTTTCGATTCCTGTGCTGCGACGAATACTAGAAAACAATTACATTTCATTGTGGAAATCTAAATTTCCCCCGCTCATCAAAAAGAGTATAAATCAAGGTTTAAAGTTGAGGACTATATTAAGAAGTTGTAAAATGCAAATTCAGTGAACAAGAAAGAGTTGATCAACTTTATGCTGAAATTTGAGGATAAAGAGGCAAATCCAGACTGTAGTTGATCCAGTCTTGTAAACATGGAAAGCATGTCAGGTTACATACATTAATATATATATATATATATTTATAACATATATTATATTATCGGTTTGATTATTTGAAGAACTACGTATTGAGTGTTACACATTATGAAATAGCAGGTATGTTAATTAAGCTGGGGTGTGCAGTGGAATGCTATACAGCAGACGCCTCTGTCACAAACACCTATAGTGTCCCTAAGGATGTCAATCTTAAATACGTTTCATGTAATTATTTCCTTTATTTATAGTCAATTTGGGATTATATTATTCAGCTTTATGCACGACCAAGGTATTTTAATCTGCAACACTTCCTAATACCCTGAAAGTACAAGAAGGGAAAAGCTCGAAAAAGCTAAAGGTAACCAGCCACTGAAATGACTCCAAATCGAGCAATCCGAAGGTGTGGAAGCCGATGAATATGAACATTAGCTTTAAATCACGACATTTCATCGGTTCAAGTTAAATACTATACGAGCATTTTCCTTCGTATATATGAACACACTCAGGGTATTAAGAAGTCGTACAGGTCAAAATACCCTTATGACGCAGGGTTATTATTCAATCGTTCCTAAATAAATAAGACCAAATAAGATTTGACATGCTGTTTTTATATTGCTGGACCTGATCGACCAAGTTATTTCATGTTTAATAAAAGGAAAAGGTGTCTACGTTATATAGATATATAGCTGTATATAGCATCCTCCATTCTATAGAAATGGTCCAGTGATTAGAAGCATGTTATTTGATTTCAAACGTTATTTAATATTGTTCGTCCATGGTTCTTTATTACATGAAAGTTCTATCATACTCGATGAAATTAATATGGTATTACCCAAGAAAATAAGGATCTATCTCCTTTATTTACTACATACGTACGTGATATTTTACTACGTACGTACGTGATATTTTACTACGTACGTACGCAATAATATCACGTACGTACGTAAAAAAAGCCATGTCCCTTCTGGAGCTTGGTAAACATGCCATGTCAGCATTTATTGATTTATTTTATCAAAATGTCTTTAAAAATAAGATATTAAATATGTGTCTGTTTCAATGTTTTTGATATTCTGGGAATAATCTTCCATATAGTTCTTGATTTTAAAATATCTACAAGTGTTATATATCTGAACACAGGGACGCGTATCGCTTAGCGTTTGAAAGACATGCACCTATATAGACCTTGCCCTATTACTATATTTTATATAGTAATAGGGTAGGGTCGATACAGGTATGTGTCTTTCAAACGTTATTTCTAAGCGATACACGCTGTGAAGCTGAGCTTATGGTGCTTTAGAAACAAATAAACTGACGAAAGAAAGTATATCACTCAGTTGTATTTGTCGTTTGTAAACTTTTCAAAGTTAAATTTCTCGAGTTTTCGACGTCGTATTCAAAAACTGAATAGTGCGGTTAGTCCAAAAAATTAAATCAGTCAAAGAATACTTCTATACATGTTTAAAAAAATAATTAAATCTAAATTTAAAAATTCAAACCAAACTTTTTGACCAAACTTGATTTTGATAAAATACAACTGTTTATCGACATATAACAGATTGGGGGGCATTTTCCCCGGCCTGAAATTTCTTGGGGGACCAAATTCGAGATTTAAACGCAAATCCAGATATTTAAGAACTTATATAGATAGACAAAATATGATTTTGCAAGTTACCTCACCAAAAATTGCATTTTTTGGGCCTTTCGGACTGAAACATCATTGTCAAACCCCATAAATATGACCTGGCATTAAATCATTTGGCAAATTACAGTAATATTACAATATGATAAAGTGATGTTATATAAGTTAATTTACATAATAAATAAACAAATAATAAGTTAATAAGTTATTATTAACGTAGGAGGGAATCTCTAATTTATTGCTCTGTGTTTATGTTATGGTATGTTTTGTATAACATCTTGGTTGCCAAATGCAATGAACATATTGAATTTATGAATAGTTGTATCTGAATAAAACCTATATGGTAAATACAAGCCTCTTAAATTCGTATAACATTTAAATACCACCATAACATGAAATCATATTTTTAATAAAGTACGTAACCTATTTGATCTGGATTGGTTAATATATCTACCGTTTAAAATTTGAGACGATGTGAAGAACATCGAACTAGGCAACACTAGCAAGGGCTGATGGAATTGATATTTTTTTTGTATGTATTCTCAACACCACATATGATTTTAAACCAAGAATACAGGGAACATTACGAACCGATTGCAAGTGATGTGTGCCCTTCCTGTTCATACTGACATTTTAGTCTAACACTAAATAAATTATATGTAAAACTAAAAGAGAATTCTTAATTTTCGATACCCAGTTTGATTTAACATTTAAATAATCTAAAAGTAACATAATACAGTATAGCCTTATTTTACAATTCTAGAATCTGGCATTTTACATATTTTACACAATAATTCAACAGTACAAATATACATTGGACACCGTCCACATTCTCCCCTAACTACAAGATTGGAAGTGGACATTTAAAAACGGTTTTAAAAAAAAACAACAAATGTACAATTTCAACTTATTGAAATATATCAACTTCCCATATTTCAGCGACTGTCTAAATAAGCACTATGACTTGATGAAACCCGACAGCGTCCTCGAGTGACCACACTTAACTCCCTATATATCCCTGATATATACAATACTTCTCTAAAGAGGGACAGATCAGAGTTATTGGTAAATTAGAACTTTAAATCTCTGGATCTATATCTGAAATGAAACATTACAACCATTTGAAAACATTTACTTACATATATACACATATATAAACCGTGCAATGTTATATAAACTGTAATATTCAGAGGGTGATGTGGACTAGAGAGTATTAAAGGTAACAAACACTGAGTGAATTGAACATGTAGTGGCAGACTATTAAAGTGTTTGTTTAGTCAAGGGTATCAGATTGCTGACAATGCAGCTGGGTATTCATTACATTTGGGTATTTTAAGACATAGAATGTCTTTCGTTGAATGAATAGTATACAACATACACAACGTACGCAAACACTTCATGCATCATAACTTTCAACAACTGTTCAATTGTCTGCGTGCGCGTTACATACATTATAATATATAAAGAACTCAAAAGACAACGCTTCTTCTGGAGTTGCGTATAGTTTGAAATATATATAGTACGTCAGTTGGAGAGTCAAAGGAACTGTTTAAGGCTTGTTTTCTGGATACTTTTAAAATTTTTAACTTCACTGAATGTACGCTCATTGGAGAGAAAAAGAAGAAGGTAAAATGGCAGCTAAATCCTCGGAGAAACAAAGAATTCTGCTGCTGTGTACTGACGGGGAACTACAATCCGACTTTGCATTAAAATGTGAGTAAAAGCGTAGATATGATTTGCATGACAATATGTTCATTCTTGTTTGTGAATATTCTACTAGTGATTCTTGCAATGTAGTCAGGTCAAAATACAGTTTACCCCCCAAAAATGCTACAAAAGGTTTCTCAACTGATTCTGGTAGGGTTTAATGTACTTCATAACATACTAAAAGTTTACCAAAGTTGGACCCCGGGAACGTGGTTTTTTTCAAGATGGCGTCCAAGATGGCCGCCAAAACCTCTTAATGATCATTACCCTGTAACCATAAACTCGAATGTGATGATCTTGGTGTCTATCCTTAGGTTTTTGGGGGCAACGAACACATTTAGATTATACAAAATGGTGTTTGTCTATAATACAATACAGAAATCCAATATGGCGTTAAAATGTCTGCTAGCATCTCCAAATGACCACAAGTCCATTACTAGTCACTCAAATTTGATGATCTAGATGTCTATTTCAACGTGTTTGAGGGCAAGAAATACATAAGGACCATAAGAAATGAAATTAGGCAATTATATTACAAGTAAATCTAACTTTGTCCAACGTGGCACTACCATGTGATCTACATTTAATTTAAAAAAAAATAAATTTGATGATCTAGATGTCCATCCCCAGTTTTAGGGGGCAAAGAACACTTCACGACAACTTTGAACATCACTGAGCTGTTTTATCATTATGAATCCATGACCTTCAGCTGTCCACTTTCACCTTATGAACAACCATTTTTGTCCATAGAGTTTCAAAGCGTTCAGTTGTGAGTGTCATCCTCCTGTTCCTGCTCCTTAACATACTTGATTTGTTCGAAAAAGTGTATAATACTCACCGAAATCAATTATTTACAGTGACGTTATCGTCATAATATTATGTAGACATTGCCACGGTCGGTTAACTAGACCACCTTCTTAAAAACTTAATTTAAGATTCAGCTTATATAGGTCTGTGGCGCCTTACCCAGGATGATATTTTCCATTCATTCGCCATAATAAAGCCTTACAAATATGTCATGATTGTATGTTAATGTATACATGTACCTTTTTCACTGCTCGGAATTGTACGATATACTAATAAGTCTGATACAGTCCACTTGAAACATATAACTTCTGTTTTATAAAACGTCTTAGAGCAAATGATGTAACTCGGATAGTGTCATTTCAATGAAAATACTGTTGTCTTACCACACCAAAGCAGGTTCAAGAGCATGCACTAACACAGTAAGGTGAAGATCAAGGAAAAGTAAAAATTTAATAATCGCAAAGATGATGACAACCTATTCGCTCAAATATACATTGCATGCCAATTCCGCCAAGCTGATCGGACACAATTTTCAATTTCGAAAATCACCAATGGCATACCAGCTGTGTAACAACATGGAAACTTCAGACTTCCAACTTGCAAATCTGAACTTTTGGATTGCGTGGAAATCTCAAGGATACTCTTAAAATAGAAAATAGAAGTGTTTGTTATAGCATCAATTACCTAAGCTGAAACAAATCAACCAAAGATAAAAACTCTTGCTTTTATCAATGCATGTACAGGACGTGACACAACTTCCAGTTTGCTGGTAGAGGTAAGAAAACGCCGTGGCAGGCTTGGCAAGCCTATCCAGGTATTCTATCCAGAGGTAACAGAAGCTTTTATTTTCCAAATAAAGACCCCCCTGTGAGTCATGTATGACCCCACCAACTCATTTAGCAGAGTGAACGTTGTTACACAAGACTAATTTGGCAAGGAGAGCACACTAAAGTGAAGCATTTGTTTTCACCAACACAGGATGCTCTTATTCGGCACACACACATCTACATAGCAAGTTTTTGGACCAAGGTTGTATATTTGCAGAGAAAAATCATAGCCCACGGGATTTTGGATGGTACCAAAAGGAAGAACATTTTTTGTATACACTTAGGTGAATATTCCGAATGTGTCCAGGTCGTGCGGAAAACTGGTGATACGTGAGTTCAAGGTACACCCAGGGGAGAGATCTAGACCCATATTTAATAAATTTCGACTGAAATGTAGATCAAATGGTAGTGCCACGTTGGACAAAGTTAGATTTACTTGTAATTCAATTGCCTAATTTCATTTCTGATCATCCTAATGTGTTCCTTGCCCCCCAAAACGTTGAAATAAACATCTTGAACATCAAATTTGAGTGAATAGTAATGGACTTGCGGACATTTTGAGGTGTCAGCGGCCGTTTTTGACGACATATTGGATTTCTGTATTGTATTATAGACAAACACCATTTTTGTATAATCTTAATGTGTTCGTTGCCCCTAGTAACTAGGGGTAGACACCAATATCATCACATTCGAGTTTATGGTTACAGAGTTATGATCATTAAGAGGTTTTGGCGGCTATCTTGGACGCCATCTTAAAAAACCATTTTTTTTCCTTTGGTAGCAATATTTTGGAGGTTGAGTTTTTTTCTCTCCATATATTGACCCGACTAATACAATTTCTACACCCTTACACCAAAAGGAGTTGTGTTCAGATCCTCTATATATCCTGAACAGTACCATCTGCTATCAGCTTCAACTCTTATAACATAGCAATATAGATTATCCGCAGTCATAGAAAAGGTGTCACGCATAAAACACAAATGCTAGCGGACATTTCAACGTGAACACCTTTTAACAATGGGAGGATGGGAATTTGGTCCTCGTTGCTGAAACGAGCCATAACCATTTGGTTTAGAAATCTATTCATTGATTGAGAGGGATTGCTTTTCATTTGGTAACATTTCTTTTCATTTCATGAGATCTCTTTATTTCCTTTAGAAAACGTGCTATAGCCCCTTTAAAGGCACTGTAGCACTTCGTTCTTACTGAAAAAAGTAAACCCACGAAAAGGTAAATAAGTGTTATCAATGGCTAGAAATTACCCCCCAATCCATAAAAAGAGTTCTAAAACGAATGAACACGGTTCGGTTAAGCCATGCGACTCCATTTCCCTTCGAGTGACTATTTTAATGTTCACATTAAAATGGCGGCTCGAAGGTAGCAGTTCAAGTCATCTGACTGATGTAGAGATACCTCAACACTCCGAGTAATAGTTTAATAATAATAAATTATGGCACTAGATGGACTGGTCATTTATCTTGCTGTCTGAACTCCAAGCTTCACATCAGACCTAGAAATCTACCTCTCCCACTGAAGAGTTCCACTACACTGTCGTTTTATACGTCGCATCATTTTCTTCCAGTAGAGATAACCAGTTTCTATTGATACGGTTTATCGGGTCGTGTTATGACATGTTTCACCCTCTAACGTAACAATATATACTTTAACCCTTTCACCCCTTCAGGCCTCTACAGAGGCCAGAAAACGTATAAGTGTTCAGGGTTCTTAGTGGTGAAAGGGTTAATAATAAATAGAAAAATTGAGTTAACAAAACTTGCAAAAAACGTGCTACAACGCCTTTAAGTATACTGCTAGAGTCTCATCATGTCAAACGTTATAAATGGTGTTATTTTATTGAGAAGTACTGACTGTTGCTGAAATTATCACTTTAATGCTAGTTCATATATTACAAACAATATAAAGGTGAACGTGGCGACTTATGATCGGAAACAGGAAAATGGCGAACGTCAATTGGTCAAACATAATTTGTGAAACTTATCTGTAAAAGACATAAATTCATATGTGGGTTGGTAATGTTTAACATGTCATATAACTACCGTGCATACATGTATAGATGGGACTGACGCGTAATTTCGGTTTTATATAAATCATCATTTTACATATTCCCGATCTACTAACAAGATGTATAATTATATAATCATACATAATACTCTTGTTTATTATATTTTCAGTGGTGACATACGACATTTATGGGTTAAAATAAAATCCGTATTTTCACTGAGTGAAATAACATGTTATTCTACTGCGTGAAAGAACACTTTCGATCGTATGACGTCATTGTAACAATAGGATGACGTCATAAGGCCACCTTGATAAAGCAACGGGAGCACGGATGCTCCTTATACGTAAATGGTTAAATCTAATAAATAGAACATTTGACATTTCTCGTCGAATACCCTGTATATCTCATCTCGTGAAGTAGAAATAGTATATTTACACTCGTGGCTACGCCACTCGTGAAAATATGTTTTTCTACTTCACTCGATGAGATATACATGGTATTCGACAAGAAATGTCAAATATCCTCTATTTAATATCTAAAATACCCGTCTTGATTGGTTGAATGCTCCGGATACACCTGTACAACGTTAGTACATCAGACCGATTGATCCTCAAGAGAAGCATACAACTTATAATATATGTTGTCGTCTTGAGCACAATAAAACGGCTTCCTGGTTGCCCGCCGGTGTATTGTTGGAAGATATTTATAACATGTTTACATGCATACATTCGAAAGTCATCAATAGAATTACTACATAGGACTTGTCTTTTCAGTGGCCTAGTCTTTCAACGAACCGTCTAAATGGGTTTGTTTTGTACTTTTCAGGAACCAGTGACCCTGGAGAATTGACATTTTATGTAAAGACTTCTTCGTCAATGGGGATTCTAATTTGCAGTTTTGGTCATAACCTATAAACTTATTTTCATCATCTTCTCCATCACATAAAGCCTTAGCAAGCTGAAATGTTGTGTTACTTGTGTACAGACTCCTTAGCGAATGGGGATCCTAAATTGTATATTTGGTGAATCTCTGGCCCCCAAATATGGGTCACAGGGCCACGACCAAAGGACCTATTTTTGTTTTCTTCTTCTCCATAACGTAAAGTACTTGAAATTTGTTATACCTCTGGAAAATTTACAGTTTGAAACGTACTTAGTTTATATTTAAAGCCTGATGAGGCAATGACTACAGAGGCAATGACTCTATTTGTATTAATTCACTTCTAAGAAAAATAACGATCTTCTTGAAATGGAACTTCACTACACTTGCCTTTTAGTAGTAGTATCGAATGAATGGTTGAGTTGTGTTTTGAATGTTCGTGTTCTTAACCAATGAAGAATTCGAACTCGAACCGGCAAACGTCATACTATACTGCCGTCCAAAAGAAACGCCCACCAGCTATTTTATGAGATTTCAGAAAAAGTATCAGGGGCATGTTAACCAAAGTGTGGCATTATGAAGTTGCATAATTTTTTTTTTACAAAATATCGAAGTTTCATAAATGTGCATGTTGTAGGGGGGAAATTAGAGATGGTAACTGTTCAGTTTTCGATCATGGTTTAAAAACAGTTTTGCTGCACCATACTCTGTAAATCCGAAGACCATACCACCAAAGTCCTCCTGACAATGTTCACCTGTCCACAAAATACCAAAGTGATAACTCTGCATATGTGGTCATGGTAATAAACTTATTTTACAAATCAAAAACCGGAAGTAGCAGGTTTTTGGAGGGCGTGGTCACGGGTGGTTGTGCAATTCATGGCCAATGGATTGTCATATCAAATATTGTATTATTATAACCTTGATACGATCATTAATTATGTGTTAAAGTAATATAATTCATCTTAAAGATTCATGTGGGCGTTTCTTTTGGACGGCAGTATACGTTATTTCTAATTCTACACCATGCCTGGGCCTGTACTACAGCCACGTTAAACTTTAACTCTTTTAACTCTTTTAAATTCAGTAACTCCGAATGTTGTTCATTTGACACTCTTCGTCTGTACTCAAGCGTGTCGCATAATGCTTTGTGCCCACAGATAACGACGGTCTCTGATACACATTACAATGTGAACAGTGTATTGATGTCACTTTTACATGCAATAATATCTTGCCTGGTTTTATGAGCAAATCAAGGACAGACCCATAGGTTCAAAGGTGGATCCGCCACTGAGGTTGACGCATTCACTGGTATTGGTGTCAAATGTAAGACCTCGGAACCCTACAGTAGCTGTGAGACGGTTAACTTTGTATTCTCTATATATTCGCGATTACATTGAATTTCCGATACCGAGAAGAAATTATGTCTTTTAAGAGGAACTAATAAACTGACTATTATAAGATCACTGAATTTTCCCTTTTGATATATATAATAAACGATGTTGTTACTTGTTTCAGACTACTGTGAGAATGTGCATAAACAGGGAGACTTTGTGGTGTTGCTGACCTGTCCACGGATGATGCTAAAACCTGGTATGTTGTTAATCATTACGGTTTATTTAACGCCTATTTCAATGTACCTTCTACTGTGACGTACAAGGAACTCTTTAAACAAGAAAACATTTCAAAAGGCATCGTTTGTTGTATGTATTTATAATAGTTAATATTATACAGGTTTCGATAAATCTCCATTTTAAATATTTATCGAAACATATACCCTGGAGGTAGCGAATGTTATAGAATGTTACTTTTGTTTGTTTATATTGAAATTTTACGATAAAGGTTCAAGTTTCAGATTTCTAGACTAAGATTTAAAAATTGGCTCGACGGTTTCGAAAAAAGAGACTTTTGGTTTACCTGCAACGCTGTATCCTGCTCCGACTACTTCAATCCTCGGAATATAAACTCACCTTTTGCCTTTTGCCATTGAAAGTACTGAAATATTGGCAGTGTCCAGAGAAGACCGATGAGAAATCTTACAAAATGCATGCCAAAATGCAAAGCTGTGTAGACAGTCTTGCGGACTCAATTATGCTGATGGAGCAGGATGAAGTGCTGCAGGCAAGCCTATAGTCATGAACAGAGTAAATTAAGATTACTGTTTGCATTATATTCAAACAGAAAACATGAAAAAAGGAGATAATGTTAAGGATTTTGCCCAGCTGGTACTTGATGAAAGCAACCGTATGATGAGGGACGTGAAGAAATTAGAGGAAAAACTTAAAGCAAAACAGGTGAGCTACAGCAAACGTTTATATGTAAAACAATGCAAATTTTCATGTACATTCTGAAATGATAGCGAAATTGAAATCTAATCGAAATCGTAAGTTTATTAGCATTGCATATAACCGCTTAATAATGATCTTCCACAATGAGTGACCTTGATATTGTTCTTATTTTGGTAACAAAATGATGTTATACAGTAACACGAGCCAATCATTATTATCTGGTTAACTGAACATCTGAAGCAATCATGGTCACCCTCACTCAGAACTGAAGTTGTGAAATAAAACTCTACTTACATCGTACATGTATGTATAGTATATGGATAAAGGTCAGGCTATACAATTATTCTTGAACATGTTGGCGTCCTTGGGTAACTTACATTGAGTGTTGGTAATTTTTCTAACGTAAACTTTCTTAGAAGTGGAGAACCTTAATGGCTAGAAATAGCGAATACTGATTGTTAGCAATCAAAGTTAGTTTTATATTCAGCGACGTTGTTTCAACCCGAACATTCGGTAGAAGACGGGGGTTACTTCACCTGTGAATTGCGCATATATACTGATGGAAATGAATAAAGGAACGCATGTATTGATGGTGAAATTTGTTTTATTGTCATGGGTTTTTGATCAAGTATATTTCATTAAGTGGGTACACCACAGGTGAAATTTCAGTATCTGGTGTGTCCTCCCTGTTTCCTGATCACTTCTTCACACCGTCGTGGAACACTAGGGATCAACTTCCGGATGCCAGCCCGAGGGACTGCGCGCCACTCTTCTTGGAGAGCCTGGAACATGGCATCAGGTGTCTGGGGTAGAACATCACGATCCCTCACCCGACGTCCAAGAACGTCCCAGAGGTGTTCAATGGGATTAATGTCTGGGCTCTTGGACGGCCATGGCAATACTCTGATGTTGTTTTGCGTGAGAAAATCCCTGCTGACGTGAGCCGTGTGGGGTCGAGCATTGTCATGTTGAAACTCAAAGTTTACACCCACTCTACGGCGGAAAGGAAGAACAACAGGTTGCAACACTTCGTCTCGGTAACGGACACCAGTCACCCTTCCATCAAGTTGAACAAGGTTGGTCCTATGGTCGTAGGTTATGCCGCCCCATACCATCACAGATCCGCCCCCGTAGGAATCGTGTTGTTTGATGGTGCACTGATGGTGACGTTCACGAAGGCGTCGCCAAACGCGGATCCGACCATCAAATTGAATCGTGACTCATCACTGAACATGGTATTGCGCCAATGTCGAAGTTGTCTAACTCGATGTTGTGTAGTCCATGCTCTTCTGAGACGTCTGTGTCCCGCAGTCAGCCGTACCCCAACAACAGGACGACGTGACTTTAAGCCTGCTGCTTTAAGTCTGTTTCTGACAGTACGGTCAAATTCTTAGTCTCGTTACTGCCCTGAACTCAGAGTTTATTTTCGATGCTGGTTTAAATCGGTTACGTAAGGACAGCAGCACCAGCTGGCGGTCGTTTCGGGGCGCTTTGGACCACGACCGGGTCTAATCTTTACGTTCCCTGTCTGACGGTACTGGTTAAATTGTCTGGCTCTCTGGCATATTGCTTGATTGTTTATGCACCCGATAGCCTGCCATTTCTCATTATCAGAAAGGTATGCTCTAGGCATGATTCTGAAGGTAAAGGTACACTGACATTCGTTGACTCCTTGAAGGTTAAATGGACGTTGCCATGCATGATGTTCATGGAAATCAATTGTCACGTGCACGGTACCTTTTCAGTGAAAGAAAACTTCAACATTTTCAGTTTATAATGGCCCCACGCAGCCTCGAACAAACGGAACATGCCAGACATAAGTTAACAGTAATTAAGCGTTTCCTTATTCGTTTCCATCAGTATATTTCTTACAAGACATAAGTCAGTTGGAGATGCAGCACTATTATATTGGGTAGAAATAAGGACGGTTACCGTATTACGAATTTTCAAAGCAGGGGAAAATTTACCAGAAGCGTGAAATGTAGCACACGTGTAGCAGGGGTTAAGTGGGAAGAAATAGTTTTGCATTCATAGCTTGAGCAAACGCTGTGGAGGAGAATAGGGATGCTTGACACTAACCATGTAGCTTTTCGTGGTATTCTATGTTCACACTGCCGTGCTACTTAGGCAACGAGTCCATGTGGTTCTATAAGGATGAGGATACTCGTACCTTATGTGACTGTTCAGATTACACTGTCGTTGGAAAATGACATCAACCTACGAATAATATACGTACATAATTGGGTGAGGGGGTTATTTTCTACTTGTTAAAAATAAACTGTTGAAGAGATAGTTTTGGGAAACCCTTTACTAGCGAAATAAACTACATAGACATTTTCTTTATTTGAAGATTGATGGTAAAGTGATAGTGGGGTCTGCTGGAATAGCTCCCAAAGAGAGCATTATTGAAGCCTCGAAGAAGGAGAATGCTGAACTGATCATCCTTGGCGCAAGACGTCTTGGACAAGGCCTTCAGGGACAAGGAAGCACTAAACAATATGTTGTGAGAAAATCACACGTGCCTGTGTTAATATGCAAGCATGGTGTATACAATGGTACGCCGTCCAAACCTCGGGAAGGCGTCAAGCGCCTTGTTGTAGGGGGATCCGATTGTGGCATGTATGCGTCTGAGGGTTTGATGCGTAAGTTCATTTTAAAACATGTGCATAATTACCAATTAGATACATAAAGATACATAACTTATTTAGGAAAACTTGCTCTGAAGCTCGTCAGACTTTATTTGCCACATGGTTCACTAATGTAAAATTAATAATCCACATTGACCAAGGTGTCTGCTTCCAGTTGTTTAAAGGCTTTACGTCTTAAAAAGTAAAGAAAATTATGTCACAAGCGTGTATAGTCTCTGTGGTTCTTATTGGGACCCGGGCCATCGAGTAATCCGAAGGCGGTTCTCTTGATACACTAAATCTACTTTTTATACTCCACATTGCCAAGGAGTCTGTACACAACATGTAGCTTTTCTAGGAATTTCCGTTCTACATAGAAGACAGTTTTAGGTCGTGACCCCTGTGACCATTATTTGTGGCCACGGGATCACCAAATTTACATTTTATAATTTCCATTGGCCAAGGAGTTCATGTTTATCATTAGGTCTAGAACAAGAGTAAGTTAAGTGTAATCTTACTAAAATATACTCACGTGAGAATATGGAACCTTTTCATTAAAAGAAAAATAGTTGTTCTTGATATATATTTTAAGACTACCGAGAGCACATCTACAGAGACGGGGACTACCTGATACTCACATATGTTCCTGTGACGAGAGCAGGCAACGATCCAAAGATCATAAACAGTAAGTTGTGGAAAACACGTTGCCTCTCATAAAACAGTTTCACCTTAAAACTCCCTACAGCTTACCATGTTACCAGGTTCCTACCATGTCTGCCTCCTGGCTGTATCGTTCCACACTCTATATATGGTACTTAAACCGATATAGTGCATTGGTGTATAATATGGATGTATACTTTACGTAAGAAACATCATTTCCCTGATGTGTAGGCTTGGCAAGCTATGTGTTTATCCTGATTAACAAAACGAACTCACATCGCTCAGGGGTTTCCTCTCGACAAGGTTATATGACCTCCCCAGACTCAGTTATCACTCCGTCCTCAAAGTGAAGAACCTGGGTGTACTGTTTGATCAACACCTCAGTATGAATCACCATGTTACCCATGTTTGTCAGACAACAAACTATAATGTGAGGAACATTGGCAGAATCCGTCCATACCTCACCAAACCTGCTGCTCAGAAGCTGTCTGTCTCACTTATCTTATCCAGATTGGACTATTGTAATTCTCTCCTCGTTAATATCACTAAAGAACACATCAAAAGATTTCAAACTCTTCAGAACACTGCCGCCAGAATCACCTCTAGATCATCAAAGTTTGACCACATTACCCCAGTGCTGAAAGATCTCAATTGGTAACCGGTATCATTCCGAATTGATTATAAAGTTCTTATGTATGCCTACAAATGCTTCTACTAGATATATCCACCTTATCTGAATGAACTACTTAACATCTGTCGTCCTCCAAGACCTCTGAGATCAGAACAGCAGAAACTTGTCAGTGTCCCGAAAATCCAGACATCATCATTTTGCAAAAGAACATTTAAATACGCAGCTGTAGAAAAATTGAACTGTCTCCCTGAAAACCTTAAATCTGCATCTTCCCTTGAATCCTTCAAGACACAACTAAAAACAATTCTATTTTCCCAAACCTTCTCCTGCTAAGGCACAGAACACAGGACTGTGAATGTTGCGCTATAGAGATTCATGGATTATTATTATTATAGGCGACTGATCTGACAGAAATTCAGGTAGTCAATCACAACGCGTCACAAAGCCTTCATTTCCGTAACATTAGAGACGTGTTAATGAATGCTTTCCAATGCATTCACAATTACGAATATTTCTAAATGGTGTGATTGGTCCGCCCCGACCGCCTGCACTTAACTGGCCATATACGGGGCATCATCAGACCGGGAGGAGAGGAAACCTCGAGCAAGTTGGTATCCCACTAGATGGGATGTTCTGGAACTTTTATCCCTCGGAACAAGGTCGATTTTTATCAGACTGAATTTTTCAATATGATAAACAACTGTTGCATCATTCTTCGGACCAATAAGGGATACACTGAATGTAGGATAAACTTGACATGGGACGCATTTCCTGAAAACCTGACCATAACCTTTTTATGTTGAAGATGCATAATTTATGCATTATTGCGAGGCAATACAAATCAACTTTTTTTTTTAATGATATTTTTTTTTATTGCAGAAATGGTATATTGTCGACAAGGAAACATTGCATGTATTATCCATGTCTCAATATTAACGTTAACAACAAGAAAATAGAAAGATAGTGGAAGTGATAGGAGATAGGTAAATCGATGGCGCAAAAAATGGAAGAGTGCTAAGAGAGGTACTCAGTTTTTCAACATTAAAATAGACCAGACCATTTCCTTTGAAAGGCAGGATCTTTATCCGATAAAATGTGCTTTTCTTATTGATAACGGTATTTCAAAGAACTGACGAGGTGATTGAAATATTCTTTAGTTATTATAAAGATGTGGTTAATCAATATATTTGCCTTTCGGTCCCCCAGTAGAAATGTTGTCATATCCACATTGAGGCTGGTTCACATCTTGAGGTTGTACCAATTTGCTAGTTGACAAAGAAGATATTGGGTTTTCTCACAATGGAAGAATAAATGCTCCAGTGTTTGGCTAATACCTATTTTGTAAAGAAATGATTTTGTCGCTATTATTCTATGTATCAATTTCAACTGAAAATTTCTAGCCTTACTCTCTATTGTTGTTTTATTTATCATTGCAAAACAATCTGATAAATAGGTCTCAGATAAAAAGCAATACCAAGTTTTGATTCCCACTTCGACTGGAGATTTTCTAACGATACTACTTTGTTTGCACACAGTTGTTTATACACAAATTTACAATCAACAGAGTTACGTAATTGTTTTAGAATTGTGTCTGGTGTATTTATTACTTCGCCAAACTGAGTTGTAGCCTTAATTAAATTAAAGTAATATTTGGGTATGTATTTCAGAAATTGGAAGTAAAGGAGGTATGTGTATTGAAGATTAAACTCTTGCTTAAGTGTTGCAAATGTTTTGAAATCGACAGTATCAGAGAGTATATCCCCGTAACATTTAATACCTTTACTATACCATGAGACAAACAAGCCTTTATCATCAAATGGGATAAAGTTGAAGATTGGTAGATGTATAAATTCGTCCAGCGTTAAAGTCTTATCTTTGTTTATACCTACATGTATGTATGATGTCATAACAGAAGGAATGCTTGGCGTATATCAGGAGTCTTTCTCCTTGAAAATTGAACAAGTCGATGTCTCCAAAAGGTGACAATGATACAAAAGCTAAGTGTTGACAACAAAAAGATATGATATCTATCATTTTCAACCCCCCAACCCCCCCCCCCCCCCCCCCCCCCCCCCCCCCCCCCACCCCACCCCACCTTTGAATACTCATTTATCAACATATTGCGTATAATTTTATCGCATTTCCCTCCCCAAACAAACCTATATAGGATCGAATTCAGACGTTTGAAAAAATGTTTAGACGGGTTGGGAAGCGCCATAAAAAGGTGTGTAAAAAAGGGGATAATTTGAGACTTGATAGTCATAATGCGTCCTCGAAGAGTTAAGGATCTATTTGACGAAGTAAAATGTAATTTTTGAAAATTGTTGCTAAAAAATTTATGAAACCATTTCACTCAGGTTAGTAGAGAAGGTTATTCCCAGGATTTTAAATGGTTCTTATGACCAACGAAGAGGTATATGAGGACAAAGTTGTTCAATAGAGTTTCGTCTGGAGTCAAACCATATAACTATGGTTTTGTCTGTGTTAAGATTTAGGCCGAGACAATTGCAAACTTTTTAATCAGATATATTAATTCTGATAGTCCCTTTTTCGGATCCAGCACGTGTAAAATTAATATCACCGGCATACTGAAATGTAAGATATTCCATGCCTTTTAAGTTTATGCCCTTAATATTGCGGTTTGATCTAATTGCTATTGCTAACAATTCAACGCATGCAATGAAAAGGTTAAAGTTAAAGAAGCTTGATAATGTACCAGAATTGATAATTAGAAATGGTATATTAGAAATCTTTACATGATCGGTGATCTACTTAGAAACACTTGATTTGCATTACAAATATGTTGGTGAGGAGTTTAATAATACGTTTTCGCTAAAATTGTGCAACTACACCTTCTCTGTAAATAGCTTTCATATATTGGTTTTTAAAAATCACGTTTAAAATAACGTTAATTTATTATAGACTCTACACTGTAAAAATCGCGTTTAGCAATTAAACACCACCGTTACATGTTTAATGCTCCACATGTTTAGGATAGTGTTTAATGGCTAAGCACAAGAACGATATTACATCTGTTATTTAAACATGAAGAGCTTTTAAACACATTTCTAAACGTGTTTAGACATACATTACACCATTGGCTAAACACTTTCCTAAACATGTTTGAGAATTTCCCCAATGGATCGGGTTACATTGGTCAGTTTGGGCGGGAGAGTTAATTAAGAACAGATGTGTATCCCTGTGGCCGCCATATTTCTCCAGCATCCTCTTGTCTATTTACACGTTGTTGATGCACACGTTTCTGGTCATTCGAAGTGCACATGAAGCCAAAAGTTGATGTTACTGTGAATATATGTCTCTATGTTCCCTGAACGACACACTTATGGTTCCAATCAAGACTTTGAAAGGTAGGTTGATTTGAGATTTCACAACGTCGTCCGATTGCTTTCTATGTTGTTTTCATTTGTCAAAGGAGTTTGTAATGAGTCATTTAACGTACGTTTATTATATGCTTTGCACCAACAGTACATATATATGTTAGTAATATTTGTTATTTATATAAATGATATATATGAGAGTTCTGATAATGTTTATATATCTAACATGAAGTAATATCCATAAACCACATGTTACTATCGAATTCCATTGTAGTGAGGTTTGACTAGTGTAACTGGTTGTGTTTAATTACTTGAATTAAGATGTGTAATAAGGGTGTAGATGTTTAACAATTGTATTTGCTAAAATAAGTTCTGAAAGAAGCATATGACAATATGTTCATCATTAAATACTTGGTTGATGCTCATATAGCTCATTTAGGACCAGACCAGTATATTTAGATGTATCTATGTTATGCAGTTGGAGAAGGAATTTTCCTGATGACAGTCTGCCTTGACAAGAAAGATGATGTGATGAAGAAATACAAGAAACTGTTAGCATTGACTCAGCTGTGGTGAGTAAATATTGAACCAAATTCCTTTATATTTAAAGACTATCACAAATACATAACAATTGCATGGATATATTTTGGTAAAAAAAATATTGTATCTGCCATTTTTATTTTTGACTCTTTTGTGACTTATTTTTGCCCTTTTTGTAGGAAACCAGAACTGACAGGATCAGTGATTACAGAACGTTGAAGTGCCACTAAAATAATGACAGTTTTTACTACTGATTGATCACTTGATTTGATGTCAGTTAATTTTTCACAACAACCATTGGTATATACCCATTTGAGTTATTCCATAACATGTTACACTTTACTACATTTGTTAAAATGTTTTCAGGAGACTGGATATGTTCATCTATTGTGTTATTTTTGTCATGTTTCATTTCGATGGTAAACTAAAAGTTTCTTCATTCATGTTTCAGGTGAAGGATGCCAAAGAAGATATAATGCAGTTTACAAAAGACCATCCTGAATCTCAACTACCTTTCCAAATCCTTTGACTTATACAGATCTTTTAAGGGAGTAAACTACAAAAGCTTTGTAAACATATATATTACTATAACATGTTTTCTCCAGAACAAAGGGATTGAGCATTAACCTTTTTTTAAAAAAAAATGATTCTGATGGTGTGAAAATATTATGTTGAAAACACCCAAACTTATTTTAAAGGATTTATTTAGTTATTAATTCATATGCAGACACTCATTAATGTTAAACATTAGGTAATAAGGATTAGAATGTTGCTAAATTGCCTTGATTCTAAAACCACTTTTTAAATATTTGTGTCTGAAAATTTAACTGCCAAATGAACAGTGTTCAAGCATATATAAGCATATATATTATATGTAGATACCTTCTTATCCATGTATATTGTGAGAATAATGGTTGTCTTATAAATTTAATATTTGGTGAAACCGATGAGTTGATTGGTGTATATGGTTATTTTATCAATAATTTTTAATAAATCTTTTCGAGAAATTCCTGATTTTGAGTCATTATTAATCACCCCTATAAAAGGGGTGATGCAGACCAAATTTATTTCTTGTATCATACACTTATATATTATATGTACTTATATAATTTTTTATTAAGCGCCATGAATTTTTTGGTGATGGCGGTGTGTAAGATTGAATTACAAGATATAACATTGGTCTTCATTGATTTAAATATTTTGTATAGTTGCAATGCTTTTATTTTCAGGCGTGCTGGAGAGTGTGGTTTTGTGTTGAAAAGCTAAACATAATACTAAGCGCGTATCTTGTCCTGTTTTTTTTACACGTTTAGACCCATAAACACGTTTAGATACCTAAATGTGTTTAGGAATGTGTTTAGTTGCTAACCACATTAATAAACGTGTTTATGTAGCTAAACGTGATTAGTTGCTAAACACATTCCTAAACACATTCAGGTAGCTAAACGTGTTTAGGGGTCTAAACGCGTAACAAAAACAGGACAAGATACGCGCTTAGTATTATGTTTATAGGCTAAACACCATTTTTACAGTGTATGAACTTGGCAGGTCATTTTCAATAAACACTTACAGTTAAGGCGCGTTTCATGTGAAACTCCATGTTTCTAAATGAAACGACTGTGTTGTGTCTAGTGAAAGCCATAACAAGCGGATCAGGACCAACACTACAGGAGGAGCTGCAGAAGCTGTATGAAGATAATGCGTCTCTTCTTATGGAATTCATTAATGATGATCTAAAGGTATTACACGTCAAGTAATATACGTTACAAGCATATCTCTCTTTCTCAGTTATCTATCAATTGTTTCTCACATTATAAATATACAATTATGTACTGTAACATCAAAGAGTAGCTGGGTGTTTACAGTGTTTATCCCCTGTCGTACATAACATATGGTACAGGCGGTCAACTTGTACTCTTTAAACTCTTTACTTTTGAATTTTACATGGATGAGCATTTATTGCTTAAACGCCCTTTTGACAGTTGACGTTATCACTTATCAGAAGAAAGATGTTGTATGTCAAGTCATCACCATTGATATCATCCTCTTCATCAACATAAGCATCACTCATCGTAATCACCACAAACAGCGTCAATATCATCATCATCATCATCATCATCATCATCATCCCTAACACCATCAACATCAACACCACCACTAACACCGTCATCATCAACAACAACACCATCATCATAATGGTCATCAACATTATTCAGATTGGTATGGGCAGCATTATCAATTACTTCACACTGTGTTTAAATTATACAGATGCCAGGTGAAGTATTCATAGGAGAACCGGACTCGAACCCAGGAGATGTTCTGTTGGAGGTGGCTGAGAGGGAGGGTGCCCACCTTATTGTAGTGGGAGCAAGAGGTCTCAGCGAACAAGTTTACGAAGCAAGCATCAGAACAAGTGATAAAGTCGCCAATAACAGCGAGGTTACTGTCTTTGTTAATAAGTTCTAAATTGTTTTGGTATAAGGTTTCCGGTTTTTCGAAACAAACAATCCTAATCAAGCTCTCGCCGTTGTTCATTTCATTTGATAGTGCCAGGCGTTTGGCGAGAAAAAGAACATGAACATTAACAGACTTTGAATCCAAACATTTTCAGCAAACTCAACCTAATTTATAAAATTCATGTTTTGTTTGTGTATCTGTGAAATTTGAGATTTGTTTGAACCACACATTTCTCGCATGCTTATTCGCCTAAGAAATGTTTATCTAAATGTTGCAAATTCTTTGCCGTTGTCAAATGCCATCTTATTTAGTTAACTATTTTTCTTGTTTAATTTGAACATAGCCTAAACTTTTCTCTTTTCATTATTTTTTCAAGTTATGTAAACTACCAGGAAATATCATATGTAGGATTTTTCAATTACAAATATCTCGAGTTTTCGACGTCGTACTCTAAAACTGAATAATTAAAGGAAAAAATGATATTCTAAATTCAAATATTCTTCAAAAATTAGTTTGGATAGATGTCAACTGTTCATCGACATATAAGACATATTCGATGTTAATCACCAATTAATTAATTCAAACAACTGCAGATAAGTAGTGTTGTATCGTGCCATTATCAAATGAATCTCATTTCTTTTAAATATAGAATTAACCGAAACAAAGTGAGGTGTGTATTTTCTTTTGCCTGGCAGTCTATCAAATTGCTTTCAATCCTAGTATTTATTTGATTGTATTTTTCAATGCACCATTATATATATATATGTTTTCGAGATTAAATAGTACGTTTTTGATTAAACGTAATTATTCATACTTACCTGTTGACTAGACCTACTATTAATTCAACCTTTAACAGACTAAGGGCTACCTCAGCTTGCGAGTGCGATGCACATATGCCCTCAAGGCCCTGACCGGACACAGAGAGAGAGAGATCTAGCTGTCCAGGGTCAGACCCCAGTGCCGGGACGGAGATCGTACGGCCCGCCTCATCAGCTGCTTGGTTTTTGCAGACGAAATCAGGAGCTAAACCAAGCAAGGCTGACACCCCCCGTCATGAGACCGCAGAGTGACCGCCCTTGGTAGGGATTTTACGTATCCCTACTCTACTTCCTTGAAGTTTAGTCTGTGGTAAAGGTTGAATTAAGCATGCCTAAGAGGAGGCCGGCATGGTAGGTCTAGTCAACAGAAAGGTATTTAAATAATGATGATTATGTTATCAGTGCTATCGTGTAAATATATAATGAAATCTAGACACTTCTTGCGAATTGTGGATGATGTTGTCGATCACAGGCGTTGGTCACGTATATATCACTGACATGGTTTGGGGATAGTGTACCGTTTACATATCTACGTCGTTCTCGTGGTCTCGAAGATAGAAAATCTTGCTTATATTTCCTTTGATTGAGTTAAGCTTATATTATTATCTTTTAGCTTATTATATTTTAAAAATACAATTCTTTTAAAATAAATACCTTTTATGTGTAACTACATTGATTTCACCGACCACCGAACATCAATAAATAAATACATATGCTACTAAAACAATTATTTGATTTAAGATAATACGAAGAATATGTGGAGCAATAGAAACCGTTCAAATGAAAAGTGAGAGAATCTGTCAGTAGACAGTAAACGAATGTCGCAATTTAACAAATACCTCAAGTTGTCTTACCGACATTATATACATGGAAAATGATTACTGAGTGACAGTGAACCATATACTGTCGCAGGGTATAACTTTACACGGAGTGCAATCTAAATAAATTTAGATCGATAGTTAATATCATGTGACAAAATTAATCTAATTTTTTACGAACAGGAATATGTTCCTGATAACTTCCTAAATGTGAAAATACATACATGTATATCGTTCCGATGTATGGCACTTCTAATTACTCTTTAAAGACTTCAATTTATTTAGAATGAAATAATATGATGTAAAACTCTCGATCTAAATTTATTTAGATTCGTGTCGATTTAGATTAACGTCTTCGACTTTAATCCATTGTACGTATCATTGTTAAAGGACATCATAAAACATGCACAAAATAAAACTTCTCATCATTCGCCTTTACTTTCCAAAGAGATTCCGATTCGACGGAGGCCTGTTTGTTTCAGACAGAAAATGATTTTAGATTCAGTTTAATTGGCTCCTGGAGACATAATATAAGTATGGGTCAGTCCTATTTACCACATGTTGGTTAAAATATCCCTCATTTTTCATGGACTAGTTACTATTGATTCGCACGAAAGTATGTTAAAAGCGCTGTAGCAGGTTGATTTGTTGGTGTATTATAATTAGAGTTTCCCACTTAACGCGTTTTTACGTGTCAATACTGCAACATTAACTATAAGACTTGACAACGTGTCGTGTCAGATTCGGACACATATGTTTTCGTTTTAAAAGGGTGTATCAAACTAACGATACATACATACATACATACATACATACATACATACATACATACATACATACATACATACATACATACATACAAACATACATACATACATACATAGGCGCTTGGGGTCTAAGATGGTAAATTCATCACATAAGGTTCATAGGCCGCAGAGAATAGACAAGTCTTGAGATCTGATTTAAAAGCACATAGATCAGATTGTGTTCTGAGGTGATATGGAATATTGTTCCAGAAGTGAGGGCCAGCAGTTTCAAGACACCTGTCACCATATGTTTTGTCCTAGTCACATGCGTTGTTAACAGACACTGATCACTTGATCGGAGGGAACGTGCAGAAGTATAGGGCTGGAACAGATCAGTGAGGTACTATGGAGCTAGACCATGGATACTCTTGAACGCAAGGGGAAGCATTTTGTACAGGAAGCCAGTGAAGAGAATAAAGCACAGGAGTTAGAGAACACAGATAAGAAATACACCAATCTTCACTTATACGTTTTCGACCAGTATGTCTACTAGTTTCAAATCAAACAATATTACTGGTCCAGTCACAGTCATTATGTTGATTTGTTTCATATATTACCTTTCTTCACGTGAGAAACCACGTATGAATAATCAATGAATAACTTTTAGACAAACCATTGCGGAGACTTAAATTAATTTCTTGATGACAGTGTGTTCATAATCATGTTTGTGAAAGTGTGAATATAAGTTGTGCTCACAATATGTAATATAATTGAGTGTAAGTCATTCCAAAGCAAAGGAATATATGATCTCTTCCCCCAGAATCATCGTATCGACGTCAGGGTGTCAAAGAGCCTATTTTGGCGAAGCAACTAATAGCTAAGGTTTATGTGATAAGGAATTTTAGTAGTCCATGGACCTTCATTCGGTGTTTTCCTTTCTTTGCTTGTGTACCGTTTGTATCAGGAATTGCTGCTTCGCTGTACCGTTTGCATTTTCGGTTGATGGACCGGTTGTATATTTACATAAGTTATCAATATATAAGTACCGACACATACACGAGCAATTCGTCATGTTTTCGATATGTTATCATGAGGTTCTTCGAAATAGGCTTTAGTTTCTGGAACTTTCCAGAGATATAAAACACGTTGGCGACTCATTGATTGGCAGGTTTACACTACGAAAGACTATGGTTTATATACTCGTAAAATATTTCCATAAAATAATGTGAGACCAGTCAAGGACAGGAAGAGCTATCTCCCCCTCAAGTGTAGCTGTCTTGGCCTGAACATGACAGAGCAATCTATTTCGAATGTTTGGTGGTATTTAAACCTGAGGACAAGATAAATAGGATGTTCGTAATGTGACATGCTACATTGCCATATCTCCCACTTTAATGAATACTTATAACTGAATGACATATGGTTACTTTTAAAGTTGTATCCAACGTATTCTGAAAGTAGTATTTGTATAATCGTAACTATTAATCATTAATTTTCATTAAACAGTGTTATCAGACATTTGACGAGAACACGTGCGAACTTCATTGCACAAAACTTAACGAAACAATTACACCTACGGATTAACCCATTTACATCTTACAGAAAATTCGTAAATGATAAATTTTTTTGTAACAATTAGTTGACATTCCCAAAAGAAGCAAATATGTGATTTGCTGTCCAAATACAAGTACTAGTTATTTGTATTGATTGGCATTCTAGCGGAATGACGGCACATTTTATGGACAAACAACTTCTTTCATCTATGTAGGCAACGCTTGTGAAGAAAGTGGTATGAGAAGAAACTTGAAGGAAATTAATATACCTACGTTGTTTTCCTTTGTTTCTGTATTTTGAACAAGCTGTACACATCAACAAGAAAGGTTCCTCTCTTAACAGTGACGACGGATTTTTAATTCCTAGTGTCTATTATCATTATCTTCCTCATGAAACTAGTATCTTATTTTATTCTATACTTCTGTTTCATATGTACACCTGTACGTCGTCTATTCTAAGCAATTATTTCTACCTTATCCATTCCAAGCACATCAAGCTCATTTATTGAATAAACATTCATCTGCCTCCCAATCACTCTCTGAATCTCATTTTCATTTAAGTTCATTACATAACTGGCATTCAATCGATTAGCTCAATCAATTCAATCAATATCTTATATATTCCTAATGAGAATCCTATTAATTGTATAAACAACTCATCTCCAATTGATTGTGAAAATAACACATGTATATTCTTTCCTTATTTGGCACTGGCGGTAGATATAAAGTGTTTCATTTCATTTCATTTATTCAGAATTGAAGGCCATGTGGCCATGAGTACAGCAGGTATGATAAATAAATACATGGTGTTTAGAGCAAATATACAATTAATGGTAATAGAATATTATTCAACGTAGGTGTTTCTTCAAGAATATACATATCCCTTTGAGAACATTGATATTTTGTTCCTTCATAAACGCTTGAAATTTGACACCCGACCCCACCCGACCCCCCTAGCAAATTCTCGCTACGAGTACTCGTGATTACTACGTGACGAGTACTCGAGTACCTAAACTTACTACCCGTTTCAGCCCTAGGGGCCAGTGGGCAACATCTAAAAGCAGCAAAAATGCGCTGTTCCGGATCGGAAGCTGGTCAGATGACAACAGTTTATGGAACGACAGCTATTGTGATTATCAATATTCTCTTTACTGTTCTGTCACACGAGGGGGCATTTTAATTATCTTCGGAACCTCATCGGATCTAATCAGCCATCATGAGATAATTCTCGTAAACATTCACTCTGTACATTCTGTCTTGACGAAACTCACGCACATGTAGGCATCATTAATCAAACGTTACCTAGGTATATATAAAGCCTTTAGCCCAATTAAGAACCTGATGGAAAGACACAATAACAAGCAATACCTTACACTTACATTTCATCAACGCTTCTCTTCTATGTAACATTAACTTCCATTTTTTCCTTGACTGATAGATACATTGTTTAAGCCGAGTTTAAAACGTAGAATATAGTTCGGAGAGTTTTATTACATGGGTTAAGCCTCGGTCCAAACCCACGGTGCGTTTTTTTGTCCGTATGTATTTTTTTGGGGAGGTCACGTTTCTGAAAAACGTGGGGAGGAAGTGGGAAACGCAGGGAGGGAGCAAAATCAACGTACGTCACACGCAAGGTGTAAGTACGTTGCACGCACGAAATGTCTGGCCGTGATCTGCTACGTGCATCGTACGTTGCCCACGTGGTAAGTGCGGTGTAAGTCCTTACAACGTACTTACACCTTGCGTGTGACGTACGATTGCCACGTTATCGTACGGATGCCGTACTTACATGTGCTGCACACGCACGATGTCCTTACTAAGACGCACGGTGTAAGTGCGTGCAAGTGCAATGAACTTAAGTTTTTCAACCCGATTTCAGGCACCCAGGGTGTAGGCGTATAGGGCGACCTTCAGAAGTTCTCTCTCAGTGCTGTTGCCTCAATATGCCGCCCATTCAACTCAGAGACTCCCGCTTCTGGTGCTGCAAGATCAGCTTCAGGTGGCAGCGCATGATAACTGCAGAAATCAGTGCGCACAACGTACGTTGTAATTGCGGAGCACGTGCTTACTCGGCACTGACAACGTGAGTTTTGCATGCTCATGTGTCAGTTGAACTGGGGAAGTGCCGAGTAAGCACGGACGACGCACTGACAACGCACTTGCAACGTGCGGAGCACGCACGAGCTAAGTGCGACGTCCGTGGAGTATGCATCCATGTGAAAAACTTAAAACACTCACGGAGTCCGTGCGTTGTGCGCACAGTGCCCGTAGAGTGCAAGCACGGAAGTCGTACGTGTGGAAAATACGCAGTAGCACGTAGCTCGCACGCAGCGAAAGTTTTGCATGCACTAAAAGCGCTGCGTGCTCCCAAATCCGTACGGTGTCGGTATTTACAACGTACGGCTACCACTATTTTACCCACGTTTTTGCACGTAGACAGCACGCACTTGCAAGTACGGCGGGTTGTGACCGCCGCTTTAAAGAGATACGACGTAGGTTCTTAAATTACGAAAACAATCATATCGTGAACTTACATGTTAAGAGGAGTGCTTGTCTTGTGAAAATGTATCACTGGACTGGAGAAATATACTGTGGAACCACGGATATATTCTTTATCTACATTTATGAAAATATCATCCCTGTTCAGAACATATTTCTGATATTATTCTATCTGACAGTTTCGAAGCCTCCACTCAATCTTTTCCGTTGACGATTTCTCTTTCAGGGTGTGTATTAATGACATGGTTGATATATATATATATATATATATATATTAATTAGGATACAGGTGATACATATGAGTTTTACGTTATTCCGTATATTTTGCCCAAAATACTACCAACGATACACACAATATCTACAAACTGTACACAAAGGAAAATCCACACCGATGTTTAACAGACTGAAATAACAAACTTGAATAACATATTGTTAGAATTCACCCTTGATGCTTATAGTTAAGGCATTTCTCGTGTGAGTGAATCAGAATGGAACATAAATTAAATATGTTTATTAAATGACTGAAATATGTGAACACATGCCACACAAAATACAACCTCCAGACTGAGCAACGCGAAAATACAATGATATACGTTAATATAATCACCCACTTGTAATGTAATGTAATGTACAAGGTAAAAATGCAAGACAAATTTGATTTTGATAATTATCCATTTTTCCAAATCTACAAACATATCATCGTTGTACACCTCTCTACACCCAGTGTACGATGATACACAGTGTACTTGTTACTGTACTGAATTCTTTGAACGCTTTGACCGCCCACAGCCCGGTTTTCAATGAAAAAGAGAATTGAATGTTGTAATCCCTTGACCGTTAAATGTGAGTAGACGTCGACAAAACGTTTCATTCAATTTGTTTGACAATTATGTCTATCAACATCTAATTCCTACATTGCCACTGATACACTGTTAAAACGGCTGCAATGGAGATAATACACTCTTAGTACTATTTACAAAGTACAATTATATATATATAATCTATATATATATATATAATATATATAATATATATATATATATAAATATATAATATATATATATATATATATATATATATATATATATATATATATATATATATATATATATATATATATATATATATATATGAATCTGATTAAATCATCGTAATTTCTTCGAACATTTTATTTTTTCTATATGAGACCTGGGAGTTGGAAGATGTTTTAAACTGTTTTTCTATATACATATATATATTCAAATTTATTTTGTTCTCATGGACATATCCTCATACGATTGAAAATAAGGCTAATGTCACCGACATTGATTGGTATCTGAATAATACTTGGATTAAGGCTGTCATCAAATTTAAAAACATAATTTACATAACATGATATACACAGTGCATGAACCTTCCTGATTGAACGCTTTTATTTACATAGCTGTGGATGACAAATACTGCTTACAATAAGAGGTACCATTTCACAAGTTCATCTCTTGAGTGCGAAAACTTAAAAAATCATATGGAATACAAACTTGGCTAACATATATTATGAACACACATTTAAATCTTCCAAACGGTAGCACTCCACTAGTTTACATATGTCTATGCAAAGTTCCATTAATATTAGTTTAATAGAGCTGACACAGTCAGGCACACTACTGTGCCGCCCCACCGCTCCAAAACAGGTGTTTTCATATTTGAAGATTAGGGATCGTTTTAGGCTTCGATGAACCCTTCATTGCGAAGACCATTTAATACTTGTTCACGAAAACCGTAACCTGACTGTCATTAGCGACTTTATCACTTGTTCTGTAGCTTGCTTCGTAAGCTTGTTCGCTGAGACCTCTTGCTCCCACTATAATAAGGTGGGCACCTTCCCTCTCAGCCACCTCCAGCAGAACATCTCCTGGGTTCGAGTTAGGCTCTCCTGTGAATACTTCACCTGGCATCTGCAAAACAAGTAGTGAAGTAGATAATGTTTTGACGGACATGTAGAGGTATGTTACGCGCCGAAGAAAACTGATCATTCAGAGCAGGGTACAGGCCTTTCAGTATATCAGGGCCGTGTTCAAGAGCGGTTTCAAAGTAATCGCTCAATTAGCGATTGCTTTTAAACCTCTCTTGAACGTGATTGCTCAATGTAGCCGTACGTACCAACGCGAGCGAACTTTGAGTTTTTGCACCGTGTCGTTCAGGAGAGAATGAGCGCTACTTGAGCGCTACATTGAGCGATCAATAAGCGCTCGCTGTTATGGAACGGAGCCCTGATTCTATATGCAATGTACTCAAGTGTGAATACATCAACAAAGACGGTATGCATTAAACAGCACCCCACCAAAAGTATCCCTAGCTGCACTATAAAGAATGCAGTACACATTATGACTTAGACACTCTTCTGTCTAACAACACCCTTCGTGATATATCTACTTGCTGAACAGAACTGTTCATTATACTACATCAAATTGTCCAATTGGGTGGTTTGAAAGAAAAATACTCATGTACACTTAAATACCTTTAGATCGTTTTTGATGAATTCAAGTAGAAGAGATGCATTATCTCTATACAGCTTTTGTTGGTCCTCCTGTAGGCGCTGTCGTCCTGTTGAGCTTGTTATAGCTTTAGCTTCAAACATCATTTAATTTTTTAACATAATATTAATATCAACGAAAGTAAAACCATTAAGTATATACATCATTTGATGGTGTTAAATAGTGTTGTTGAATCTTGAAATATAATATATAACCTAAGATTGGAAAGGTACAAAGATATAAGAACATAAATTTGGCAATCAATTAACTTAGATGAAACAATCAATATCAGGTGATCAGGTGTATATACACAGGAACAAAACCGGTGGAAATCCATTTTCCGGATCCTAACCATTAGTATCCTGTTAAAAATAGAGCCATGGGATATGTAGCTCATAGGATTTTTTCTCCAGTACAACTTCATTAACAAGCAAAACGGTTTTGAAGGTTGTGACCCCTGTGACCCTATGTAGTCCATTGGCCAACCAGTCTGCACACAATATTTCAGCTTTCTAGACCTTTTGGGGTCATGTGGTCTCCAAATCTACAATTTAGAATCTCCATTAGCCAAGGAGTCTGCACACAACTTTTCAGCTCTCTAGACCTTATGGAACTGGAGAAGAAGATAAGGCCTAAAGCCCATCGGGCTTTTCCGCTCTCCGGACGCCCATGCCATAATGTGCTAACCTGTGCTGGCCTGATGTGCTAACCTGAAATACAATTATTCCATTTTTATCCCCATTTTGGGCCTTAAACTGTTTTTTTTCTGAATACATGAAGAGGATATGTGCCATGTATATCGGTAAGCCGCAACAGTGCATTGGATGTCAACTCCACACGCCAATCTTATGGGCAATAAGGTGCAAATGGCGCGTTATTTTTTTATACTTACGTGTACGTTCCTGTGCTTTTAAAGCTGGTCTCTCCTTAGGAACATATGCCAGTATCATGTAGTCCCCTTCTCTGTAGATATGCTTTCGATAGGCTTGAGAACATATTTAGAAAAAAACAACGTTATTTTGAAAAATAGAAATTCGAATTGAATAGATTAGATTTAATTAGATTGGTTTTTTTTGCCTATGGGAACTTACATTTTAAGCCCTCAGATGCATGCATACCCAAATCCGATCCTGCAACAACAAGCCGCTTAACTCCCTCCCGAGCTTTGGATTTGGTCTCGTATTTACCATGTTTGCATATAAGCACGGACACGTTGGCCGTTCTCACAACATATTGTTTGGTAGATCCTTCACGAAGCTCTTGCCCAAGGCGTCTAGACCCTAGGATGATCATATCAGCATTTTCCTGTGCAGACATCTCAATTATGCTTTGTTTGGGAGGTATTGCAGCAGAGGCCACGATCACTTTACCGTCAATCTTCAAATAAAACCATACATTTCCATTATGCTTATTCACTTTAACAATTTACTCTCGTGTCAACTTAACGAATACATGTATGGATACAATGTAATCTCTGACTTGGTCACTGTTACGTAACTCCAAGTACAGCTTACTTGGCTTTTTAAAAGTACCAAAGGATATTGCTATAACCCTGACAGACTAGTGCCGCATTTTGAAGACACATTGTTTTCTCTACCAGCCAATGAAACTGCCGCTTGGGTTTGCAACATATCGATATTTATATCAAAACTCAACACATATGAATAATAAGAACATTTATGATACAATGGATGGTGTTCTCGGCAGGATAAATCCAACAAATATTGTTCTATCCTTTGGGGTGATATACGGAAACCGATGCAAATTACAGAGTCCAAGTGACGGAATTTCTTTTGAAAATAGTACGTTTTGGATTAAACGTACGTACATTTGTATTTCTACTTACCTATTGACTAGACCTACTATGCCTCGCCTTCTCTGGCATGGGCTAATCAACCTTAACACAAACGAAACGAAAGAAGAGCAGGGATGGTAAAATTCCTACCAGGGGCTAGTAACTCGCGTGTCTCATGACGTCAACTCCCAATAATACTCACTCCAAAGGCAGACGATAGCCAGGAGAGTGGGCGGGACTAGAGTGTAGGTCTAGTCAACAGGTAAGGTTTATAAACAGTTATCCCTCACAATGGCCATATCGTCCCTAGGTGTGTATGTATAAATAATTAAGCTTACTTAAAATCGTGGCATTATTTAAATATCTATCTGTTGACTAGACATACTATGCCTAGAATCCCACTGAACAGAGGCGGGTCAGTGTATAATTAGGAAGAGATGAAACGAGAGTCTAGCCCGGTTGACGGTAGAATTCCGTCTAAGCGGATCGATGAGACAACCCAGCCACTCATGCTTCGAGTTAACCCACCACGGTGACTACCTCCAGACCACCATGGAAGTGAGGCAAGAAAAGGCGACGTCTGTCATCTCTTAGGTTGAGACTCCGTTCAACGTGCACCGTCAAGGCTCCAACCAGACACAGGTAGAGATCTAGCTCTCCGGAGTCGGACCCTAACGCTTCATCAGCTGCTTGATTCACGGACGAAATCGAGAGCTAAACCAAGCAGAGCTGACGTCCCGTTCCTCTCACACCGGAGGTGGTTCGTTACCACAGGTAGGTCTCGTTCGGGTGGCTGGAGCTTACGCCTTCCATGGAGCGGAAAGTATAAACAATCAGAACAGCGTCCAGAATGGCGCCTAGAAACGAATGACCGGATCCAAGTCCACGAGGCGACCGAAATTTAAAGTGAACATCCTTTGATCTTTTCCAAATATCTGTAATCTTGCCGTGATCAGTCCCTGCTTAACACAGGTCTTTTAATACGCATCTCTTCCTTGCTTACATAGATTATACACCAAGTCTTCTGTAGGTCTTAGGATTAGTATCGTAGCTCTTTTGCGCATGACATAGTTTTTCGCAAATATTACATTCTTGTCTCAGGGAGTTCGTAAGTCTCCTGTAAATTCCCGTTCTTATTTCGTGGAATGCTCAGTATATCTACCGTATTTCGCTGTAATGACGTAGGTCTTTCGCTCTGTGGAGATATCACTCTTCAAAATCCTTTTTACCAAATTTCACCCCAAAAATCGGTGTAAATTTATGTGGAAATCCCAAGCTCTGCCGTAGAAATCTTTCCATGGAGAACCGTTGCGATCCGTTGTCACCATAGACACCATAGCCCTCAGTGAAATGGGGGTTTAACAGGTCAAATAAACTTGCAATTCAAGAGGTGTTTGAATTGCGTGTTATAGAAAAAACGCCAAGGTGTAATATATAACCGACATATATAACCGTTCAGCATTATATATTACTATAGTTTGCCAAGTGTTTTAAAACCAGGTCATATTATTGGTACCAGGTCATATTTTTGGTGTGACAATGCCGTTTTAGTCCAAAAAGCCGTAAATGCCAGATGGATTTATAGCACAGGCCGTCGTTCGTTCACATATAAAATACACTTTCGAGGGTTCAGATTTTTTTCTGAATGTTTGCTGAAAGACGGTTAGTATTTGACAATCTTCTGTTTCCAAGTACTGTCATTGATGGATTTATAGTTTTAATATTAGATTCTGAATGTAATCCTAAACCGTCAACCAACCAAGCTTTTGGGTAACAACGAACCATGTTGAACTCGAAGTAATTGACGATTGTTATTTGGGCGTCACTAACATTTTTTACTGACATTGTAAATTAGTGACATGCTGCTGATTTATCGTATCTCAGATATGCTACCATCTAATGAAATAAAAGTGATTTAATGTTATTGTTAATAAGTGATAACTAAATCGTAAAATGTAACATTGGGATGTGGTGTTTTCGTAGTTGGATTCGTAAAAGGTGAATTAGTAGGCAAATTATTATCGTTGATAACCAAGTACTTTTGATGTTTTAAAAAATGTGGCGAGTTGCTTTGATTGTTGTAATGTACTTTTAGTAAATTAGGTTGTCGGTAGATTAACGACGTTAAAAAAAAAAGGATTTTGAGATGTGCTTTGATTGTTGATGGCTTACAGTAGGGCCTACTTCACCGGCGTCGCTAATCTCACGTTTGTTATTTTAAACACAAACATTCTCCAACAAAAAATAACAACAACACCGAATATCTGATTTCGTTGTCTCAACAATACTTCGTTCATATTATAATATCTTGGTTTCATTTTGTCATCTTATATCTCATTAGCATTGTTTTTATACTATGTCTACGCAAGTGTATGAATCCACCGTATTTCAATATTCATATCAATTATATTTTATATATATAACGATATTTTGGGACATTTGTAAAGTGAAACTTGATAACCAACATTACTCGAACAGTTTACAACAGAACAGCGATGTGACATTGTTGCAAAGCGTAAATATAACAAATTGACTGACCGATTCCCCAGTGTTTGCCATTGTAAATAATAAGCGAATGTTTACACCCCGTCCCTTCACTTACGTCACTTACGGTTACCTTCCAACCCTCTAAGCCCCGCCCCATTTTTCGTTTGTTGCTCGCGGTTGAAAAGTAGACGATTTTTATGCAAAGTTTAAGTCGCGCTAGTTTAATAAAGGAACAACATGTTGACTTTTTGGGGGTTTCGTTTTTCACAAAATAGTCTAATGAACCAACTACAGTTAAGAATTCAATAGAAAATAATATTTTACGGCCATCCTTTAAAGCCTTATCATCTTGAGGTGTGAGAGGTGTGATTGCACGGGATCTACAAAACTGGAACGGTCCCTTACATTATTTGTTTGGACATGTTTCCTCACTAGACGAGTGACTACACTGTACACCCAGTTCTTCCACCAAATTACCTACCATTGACACCGTAGTCTATTCGTAATAGACATATAAAATGGCCCTAAAACTTCTGACAATATACGATTTTGAATTTCGGCTGTGTTATTTACAATGATAAACATTCGCGCACAGTAACATTCTAGAAATTAAACAACGCAATGTGTTGTAAATGAATTTGAAATATTGATGCAATGATGGTTCATAATAGCAATAATACACACAGAACAGGTTAGATAATGCAATTTTGTGGCGTATCGAACAACAGCCAGTGTTGTTGCTGCACCTTCAAGACGACGGGTGTGTTAACATGTACATCGTAAGGTTGATTGTGATTTGTAGTTATATATTTGCAGCGAAAATAAGCATATTAAGGGGAAAACTCTTGGGGTGCCACTTGTATGCAAAGTGTGCAAAACAAAAGTAGCCTTGTGTCCACCGTGGTGTCATGACGCTTTATTATTGTACATATTGTGTATTGTGAAACCAGAACCAACATTAACTAATTAGCAAGCAGTCGCAATATTGACAAAGATTGGTGAAACTTACCACGTTATCTTTCAGCTTCTGTTTTAGCATCTCGGCGTCTTTCATCTCCCGTTTGTCTTCGTCAATAACAAGCTGGCCTAGTTTCTTAGCCCCATCTTTGTCTGTGATCTTTTCTGGTAGAATAAGTAACAAACGGTGATCAAAACATACTACAGAAATATCATGCCTTTTTAATGCCTGTAGTAATTCACATCCTAAAAGAAATATATTATGAATTTGCCAAAAAAAAAGTTTAAAAATTATGAGAAAAATGATAGTGTGCCAAATGATATATAATATTTCAAAGTGTAATTTAAACTCTCGTGAGCAAAACGAGATTACTAGGGATCATTTTCGAACCGCCACTATCACTTTTACCTGTAAAATCTGGGCACTCGTCTTATATATGTTATCTTTGTTATTATCATAAAGTTCCAATGCGATATTCAAAGCGTTCACATGCAGCTTGTACTTGTAAATAATAACCACAGACTTGACAATCCACATGGTAATATTTTGAATGTTAAATTATAAATTTAATTCAATTTCATTGCATTACTCGGAAAGTACCGCAATTAATGTCTCGTAGAAGTCCAGAATACATGGTTTATTTAGTAATTTTAAACTAGGTGATAAGTTTAATATTTACATTTTTACATCTAGTTAATTCAACAACATACCCGTCGGAGTCAGATCCATATCGGGACAGAAGAGCATCACCAAGAAATCTCCCCCTCTGTGTACATGCGTACAGTAATCTGAAAATAACTGACAACAATAAATTACCAGTTCGGAAACGTGTTCGTTTTACATACGCGATTCGGTAACACAGCTACAAATCATGGAGGTGTCAAAGTGCCTATGTTGAGGATATCAAATTCTGAAAACGTATATGAATAGATCACGGACACCTCCATTGACTGGGTTTGCAATTAGCTTATCTTATTGCAAAAGCATACAGTAACTAGATGAGCGTTTGCGGGACACCGCAAAAGCAGGGCAGACCCGACACTTAAGGTCTCGCCTTTCCCTGTTCCGCCTTCTAATCAGCATCAATAAAATGGGATTTTTGTTTGACAATTTTTTTTTCATTATTCGAGTTATAACTAACAAGTTGAATCATCACTGGGGTCACTTTTCACAAGTTTGTTCTTAAAACCTATTTCTGATTTCAAAATTGGATCAAAGGATTACCGTGGCCTTAACCAATATCTCATGACCTTGAACTTTGACCTTCAAGGTCACACCATCAATGATCACTTTTCATTGTGCATAACAGTCATGCAATGACTCAAACTGTTAATAGTTAAAATAAGGCATATTCACAAAAGCATGCTGAAGTTGTGACCTCGCTTTGACCTTGACCTTTGACAGATTTAGCGAAAACCTGTTAAAAATTGGTCTTAATTCATAGTTCATAGTACGAAATAAGAGCCTGATAGCACAAAACATGTTTGAAGTTATTGTGTTTACAAGGATTGTTGTAGTGATTTCAGAACTCATGACCTTGACCTTTGACCTTTAATGTGAACATTGCAAAATCATTCACCAGGTTTATAAGAAAGAAGCTATGTATATGAGGTGTTAAAGGGACAGTAGCACGTTTTTTCCGGTGAAATAAGTCGATGAAATGTAATTGAAAAAAAATGTCACCAGCAGTAAAAAACGCTTCCATCTTCGGAAAATCAAGCTAAAAAATGAGTGTACATGGTTCCGTAAAGCCATGGGAATCGTTTTTTTTCATTCGAAATAATAAATTGTGTTCACAATAAAATGGCCGCAATGCAATTTTTGTTTTATATGCAACACTGTTTTTACCACTACGGGAATGTGGTTGGTTTAAGGAGATATTTTACCCCCTAAAGTAAATATAAATGACATAAACTATCATTATGAATGGGAAATTTGAAAAAATAAATTTGCAAACGTGCTACTGCCCCTTTAATACCTCCTTGGGAAAAAGTTATTTAGTGATTTCAGAACTGGGGACTTTGACCATATTTCGTGACCTTGACCTTTAACATTCAAGGTAACACAATCAGTGATCACTTTTCATTGTGTATAACAATCATGTAATGATTCAAAGATTTCATAGTTGAAATAACACATTTTTGCAAAAGCATGCTTAAGTCGTGCCCTCGCTGTGACCGTGACCTTTGACGGATGTTAGCGAAAACCTTTTCAAATCTTGGCCTTTCTCCATTGTTGATATACACCCAATAAGAGCCTGATAGCACAAATATGTTTCAAGTAATCGTGTTTACAAGGTTTGTTTTAGTGATTTCAGAACTCATGACCTTGACCTTGAATGTGAACATATCAAAAGAATACCCCAGGGGTATAAGTAAGAAGTTATGTATATGAGTTCTCAAAACCTTCTAGGGAAAAAGTTATAGCCAATACAAAACGCGGCGGCGGCGGCGACGGAAACTGCGCAAAAACTGATAGCAGTTGTTTATGTCAACCATTCGTAGCTCAAAAACAATAGTTGAAATGAGATCTACCACCTTTACATTCCTTGGTAAAAGAAGTATTTCCTGAAGCAACGATATTCAATAATGTGTACCGCCACTGTTGCAGCTGTTTTACGTTACAAACTTTTGCCACCCCCCTTTATTTTGTTAAACCACAGTTTGCGCAAGTTGGTAAGTTCACATCATGGTCAAATATGAGATGTTGAACTAACGCAAACAAATTGATAACTTGAACATTTTGGAAATTTAATCAAATTAGAAAAGAAAGTTTTACATACAATGAGGTAGGATAAAGTCATCATATGATGTACAGCATCGATTTTACCGATTTTTTCGAAGTCACCAGGCTGCATGTCTGTGTTATATGAAACTTATTCATGATGTCATAAACGATGTAACCGGTCGGTATTCTTTTATCATTCTTCTATTAAATAATCTGATGTAGAGTGATAACAGTTTTTACTTTTGCCTAAAAGTTGACATGTCATCGTTGATGAAAGTGACATTGCAAGATGATACCTCGCTGTGCAGGGGCATTAATATCCCCCATAGAGTAAAAAAACTAGCGATTAGAAAGCGTCGTATAATGAGCTGGCTCGTCGACTTTCTAATCGCTATTTTTTCGACAATACAAGCCCCTGCGATATCCCCTCCCTTTCCGCTCCACTCTCTATATTACTTACATCTAAATGCGAAGTCGGAATGCAGTCCTCCATCTGTACACAGAAGCAGAGTCCTTCGTCTTCTTAAGGGTCTAGCTGCCATTTTGTTTTCTTCGTGCGTACGTTCAGTGTATTCCCAATAAAACCAGACTGAAATATCAACTAAAGAAGTAAAAACTGACCTCAAAACCGGCGAAAATTCGTAACCTAAGAAATATCACCAACTGAGAAAAGTCTCCAGAATATAACTTAAACGCCGATACTATCATTCAAATGGTTGTATTTCTCGCCTGCCAGCTGACACGACCTTGAACACTGAGAGTGTTTGTTACCTAACTATAGAGCCAACACAATTGTCTAAATGTCCCGTTACCAAAACAGACGGGTAATATGCTAACAATACAAGGATAACGTAGCGTGACGTCCATGGATTGCTCGTTTCTTTATAAGAGTCGGTAGGTCGGTCTGGATGCGTCTCGATGTTCCCTTCAGAAGTTTTCGAGTCCCATACACTTGCTCCCCCTGTCTGCCATGTGTATGAATGTAGCAATTATTGATGGCGGAAGGCTCCTTCTTCCTTTGGTATTCAGGGTGCGGGATAGCGCAGTGGTTAGCGCGATCGGATCAAAAGGTCTGTGGTTCGAGTCCCGCCAGGGGCACGGCAACTTTGTCTGCAGTAGAGAACTGTTCTACACGCAGTAAGGTTTGGGTGCAATACTATACTGAATTTCATTGCAGTAACACCCATGGTTCGCTAGTTCCAGCCGTTGCTCGCAGGTTTCACCGCAATGCATAGCCACATGGCGTTGAAAGTGAAAGTGAAATACTCTTGAATGCGGGGTTAAACCCTAACTCACCTCACCTCACCTCCTTTGGTATTCATATTTTGTAAGCCTGTGGACAGTCTTTAAGTACATATTTCCAACATGCTTCTCACTTAGCTACAGACTGTCGACATGTAGTTTCTGAGAAATCGTTCGGTATTTTCTTGTGGTTTCTCTGAAAGAACAGTTGCTTTTTTCCGGTCATGGAGATATCCTTTAAAGCTGCATACCGAAAGTTTGTTCACCTACTTTATTATTTCATATTTATTTAGCTTTCACATAGCTGTACATATCGCCGTGAGCGAGGGTAATATTTTCAATAAAATCCGCGAAGGTTCACCAAAGGTTTTGTGAATTACGAGGGGCGTTCAATAATTATTTCCCCTGATAGACTTTTACTTTACAACAAAACTTGGTACAGTTATTAGTCTTTCTCTACACAGGCACCACACATTGTGACACGTTTCTCCTATCGCTTGATGCAGCCTTCTAGGCATTTCTTGTGTAATAGGCGCCCTCTAATAAGCAGCCCAGTGACAGGAGTTAACTGGAGTGTACCTTGATCTTAAACTGTTACATGTTTTATGTGTTGACTTTGCGTTGTGTATTTTTATTATTGATGGTAACTTGTGAAAACGATTGAACATTGTACAATCCCTTCAGTTCAATGGCATTTGTCAATCTTAATCCTTTCAACCAATTAAAAACTCAAGACAGAAATGTAAATTATCAACAATTTATTCAGAACAACAGAAACTAAAGAAGCTAACGAAACTCATACGCTTTCTTACTCTAGAAACCTTCCTACACACTAGTACTCCTTTGTCACTCCTAATGCTAATTTCTCCCCCGAACCTTTGAAAATACCCCTATTTCTACAACTTGCACTTTCCCTACATATTTCTAACTATACTCCTCCCCATCCGTCTACATGATAATTCCTAAACTAAACCTCCAAAACTCCTAACTATAATACACCAGAGGGAAATCCCCAGTATGGCAGTGCTTGGACTTACTGTTGACCAAACACCGCTAAGCAAGACAATGATATCGGTCGCATCAGGCCCATATATATGGAAGGGGATTTGTGCCAGAAATGAAGACATGTTGACTTGTAACTTGTAAAGTGTAACATGTCGTTCCCAACCATACAAGTCTCGAAAAGACAAGTCCAACCATGCAAAACTAACATTTTAATCCTGTCAATCGTAACTTCGCATTCTCAACTTTGCAAAGTTGAAACGTAATTCTAGAAATCTAGAAGTCGAAAAGTCAACTTGTCATTTTTAATTATTAAATCTAAATAATATACACATTTTGTAATGTTACAAGTTACGTTTGACAAATGAAAAATGGAAAATGAAGAGTTGCAAAGTCAGCTTTGTAAAACGGACTTTTGCATTTCGAGACTGACATGACTTGTATAGTTGCGAATGCAATGTTTCAAATTACATCTCTACATGAATTCGCATTGACCATATTTGGAAGTTTCCCGAACATTGCCGATGTTTTCCGAGGACGAGAGGCATTTGCAAAAAAACGAGATCTCCCTTGCCACTGTCCCAGATGGGGAATCCCTTAGTCTATTTTGAGCCCCACGCTTGACGAGTTGACCACGCCTCTTGAAATCAAGGGACGTAACTCTTGTTATGTCCTACAAACAAACGCACGTTGTTAGTTCACAGAGCGCTACTGTCACATACATTCCGTATGATAGTGTCGCTTAGTAATTAAATGCCAAACGAAAATACCAATTGAAACTTAATTCTTAGGTATTCTAATTATTATTTCAATATATTTTAAGGACACTTGACAAACAATTATTTTAGTTGCAACGCAAAACGATGCGGAAGTAATGTTAATGTGGGATGACACTGACAGACATACAGGATCGCATAGCTTGAATGGCATTGATGCTATTATAAATGTATCCGATCCGTTATCATAAAACTTATTTCACTTACATATAAAACTGCAGATTTACAAATTGAAACCATATATAGACATCCTACACCCGAAAATATTAATTACTTTCTGTGCGTTCATTTACACATTATCTTCTCTCAGTTAAATCATGTCAACATTCACTTTTTTATACTCCAATTTTACGTGTATTCAGTAAAGTCTTTTGCATTCAGAAATGAATATCCAAGTTTTGAAAAAGAAAATCTTGTTATTGAAAGTATATAAACGTTAGTGGGGAAGAAATTGAAAGAAATACATAAGCCAGTGTTGACAACTTTATTATTAATTTTAAAATATTTTAAATGTACCACAAAGCAATGATCTAAATCAGGGAACTTCATATACGTCTTTTTAAAAAAATTAAAAATGCATTTCACTTTAATTATAACTGAAAACTGTTCTGAGCATCAATAGGCCTACTTCTTATTCTTACAGACAGATAATCAAGGGGAAATGTTCTTTAGCTGAGTTCAATTTATCTCTTTTAATTATTTTACAAACTTTTCTCAACTAGTTTAAATTATTTATTGGTTTTGAATATGTTAATTTATCTATTTTAATTTACTTATCAAGCAACCTATATTTTTAGTATTTGAAGCAGTGAAAAGTGTATTTTTGTGGGACAGAAATATATTTGTCCATGATTAATATGTCCCTTAATTCTATATAAAGAATCAATTAAATTACTGAATTCAAGTATGAAATGTAAATCATAAGCCTAGATCAGTTGTTTCACACTTTAAACAATAAACATTCAACTTCTACATGCCAAAACATGAAAATAATTATGAATAAAGAATGCAAACTGAAATAGAAATTGTATTACTGTTAATTTCAAAATATAATTGCACTGTTGAATTTAAAAATTGAATCGACTGTAACATATACAGGATATAACAAAAAATTTAAAACGTACAATTTCACTAAAATTGTTATTCATGAATACGTTGACATGCGTATTGTTTTCAATAATTAAATATGTGTTTTATTAACTCATATGAAACGATGATATTTTTTATTTAGATAGAAATTCCGATAATTAATGTTTTACAACAATATGTTTCCCCTAAACATACGTCTTTTACCGTGTCTATTTAACACTTTTGTTTGTTAGTCATTAATGTAACAAACTCATTGTGGTAGAAATATATATCAAATCATTAATTTAAAAGTTGAAAGAAAAGAAATGTTCATTCCATGAATGTGTTGTCAAGGAGAAACACAACACCATCCGGCCCGAAGTTGCAGAATGGGCTTCTTTAATATACATATTTCAAGGATGAGTGTGTTTGAAAAGTCCAGAAACTGTACTAAGAGTGTGACATTTTTAGATGTTCAGTATATATTTATAAATAGAGCATTCTACACAAGAAGAGAGCTGCTAAAAATGAAAATAAGTCATTCAAATATTTGTTCTTTCTGTAAATCTGAAACAGAAAGTTTCCAATATGTTTTTCATAAATGTAATCACGTAAATGAATTTTGGGGGGAATCGAAAGTTTAATGAACAATCGTCTTTTATCACCCAAAACTGGCTCCCTAAGTAGATTGTGCTTGTGTGAGGTCATGCGATACCGACAAGCGATATCTACATTTGTAGATTAGTTCTGCCCAGAAAGGAATCCAAGTTGCGTTTCCATGAAAACGGGGAAAATAAATACCGAACTGTGACCAGTGTTACGACGGTCCAAAAGCTGAGACAGGAATTTTGTGGACCCAAACCAAAGCAGTCCGTGACACTGACAGTAATTTATGTTAGAAAACCATTTGAAATTACGTAAGGTTTATTTTGAAACTATTTATCATCATGTATTTATTTCCAAAATGTCGATAAATTATCTAACTATAATCGAATGTGAACAAATGTTGTTGTTTTTTTTTTTACAAAAGACGCAATCTTTTCTTTATACCCAATAATGTATCAATTATTGATACAGACTGTCCTACTTATGAAGGTATTAAACATGTAGTTTTATATTATGTCAACTCATTATACATGTATAGCTATCATTATACCCGAGTGTAAACTATGCAATCCTGTATACCCTTTTACAATAACATGCACACAAAAAAATTCAACACCCTTCTGGATCACAAGAAAATGTACGATCGACTTACACATTTTAATAAACTAACTTAAATGGAAATACGTCACTGATTCAAAATACAATGATCTGGATTGGGAGTGTTTTAGTTTATACATATACAACTGCGTGTATAGCAACGAAGGATTTACTCCAACTATCTTGTATATTTAAAAAAAAAAAAAAAGCATACATTACAATAGTATAATATCACAAAATACATATATATTAATCTTGACCAGGAAGCATATTTCTTAAAAGTGTGTTATTTAGAACTGAATACTAAATGAATAGACAATTAACAACTTTTCTCTAAATGTGTTCAATTATTTATGTTGATTCTGCTTGCATTTTGCTTGCAAAATTCCGGGATCCGTCCCTGACAAACATTATAGTGACCAGTAATGCTGCCTTTAAAATTTGTTAGAAATCTATATATCTATATATATATATATATATAGTTACTTTATTCTGCCATATGATCAATCTAAATATATATATTATTAGTATGCCTGATTGAAACGAGAGCAATATAAATTACGTTCCATTTCTATTTGAATAAGATATTCCTGCTTGCTTTGTTTCAAAATCAGGTAATAATTACACAATGTGACATTAAATATGTGCCCGACCATCTGGCTGGTGTAACACAGTAAGGTTTACTTTTTGCCAGCTCGCAACAGAAATAACCGCGTTTCGGGCGTTCGGGCGGGCAGTTGTTTCTGTCACAGTAAAATGCGATGGTGTCCTTTAATGTTTTAGTCAATGTGCTTTTGTCAACAGTATGCTAATGCTAGTATGCAACTTTAAAATATGTGTTATACAATGTAGTAGATGCTGGGAGATGCTTGCCAAGGGAGAAGTCATTGTTGAACATTGTATTTATCGGATCGGGATTATTCGTTCCTTTCCGCTAATTTCCGTAATATTCCAAATATGGTCAATGCGAAATCGTGTCGAGATGTGATTTGAAACATTGCAATCGTAACTATGCAAGTCATGTCAGTCTCGAAATGTTAACTTTGCAAGTCGTGTCAGTCTCGAAATGTTAAAGTAGGTTTTACAAAGCTGACTTTGCAACTCTTCATTTTCCATTTTTCATTTGTCAAACGTAACTTGTAACATTACAAAATGTGTATATTATTTAGATTTAATAATTAAAAATGACAAGTTGACTTTTCGACTTCTAGAATTACATTTCAACTTTGCAAAGTTGAGAATGCGAAGTTACGATTGACAGGATTAAAATGTTAGTTTTGCATGGTTGGACTTGTCTTTTCGAGACTTGTATGGTTGGGAACGACATGTTACACTTTACAAGTTACAAGTCAACATGTCCTCATTTCTGGCACAAATCCCCTTCCATACATATATACCCATTGCGCTAACCTCTGAAAGGTCATGTCAAGTGTTCCCATTGGCCAGCAACAGTAAACAACTTTACTGCGGTACTGTGTACTTTCCGGTTCAACCCAAAACAAACATGGTTGACACTGAACTGATACACAAAATACCCAGCTCAAACACAAGACCAACAAAGGAAATTCACATGGAATTTTACTGCCAAAGTGAGTAATAAGTGGAAAAAATGACTACAAGATAACGACGTCAATAAATGACTTGCATATTAGTGAAAACGTACGTTAAAATCCACCCAATCCGCCCAAATACCCAATAATTAAATAATAATGACCCATGATATTAAGTAACTAATTTATAACACCAACCAACCTATATATAATGAATAAATTACCCGATTTATTACATTCTCCCCCTTAGATCAAAATTACCCTAATTTTGTCCCCAGGTTTCTTTACAAAATAATAACAAAAATAAATGTAATTTCAGGTGTCTCAACGTTGGCAAGGCATGGCATCCATTAGATCCAGTTCCTCTTCTCCCCTCTCCTCCCTGGAACGGCGGCTATCTGGCAGGGCTTGGCGTCGATCTTCTTCTTCCTGGCGGAGGACCAAACGTCCTAGTGGCAAGGTTGCTGGAGGAGGAGTCCAGCTTGGATCTTCAGTTGGTGTTGGCCTAGGTAGAAGAATCTGCCTCAGATTCTGAAGTCACATCACGAGATAATACCTCACAACTGCCACAAGCAAAACAATGCAACCAGTTGTGTGGTATAGAGCTTCCCTAAAAGGTGATCCACGTGTACACTAACCACTGAAGCACTATCACTCTTCTGGATCCTGTAAGTAAGATACGATATCTTACCCACCACAAGATATGGACCATCCCAACCTAAACCTTGTTTTTGGTTTGCTTTAGGTGGATACCACCTCCAAACAAACTCCCCTATCTCAAACTTCCTAGCTTTTAAACTCTGGTCATAGTTCCTTTTCTGAGCCGAAGCAGCAACTCCTAACTTATCTGAAGCAAACTGGAAGACTTTCTGTGTAGTTTCCTGTAACAAGCGAGCGGACACACTGGAACATGTGCCCCTGATGGATTTTCCACCATAACATCTATGGGAACCCTTATTTCACGCCCTAACATCATCAAGTTTGGAGAAGAATGCGTGTTCTTGTGTTCACTACAACGGTATGCCATGATAAGGTAAGGAATCAAGTGCATGGTTCTTGATCAACATAAATGGACAACATCTGCTTGAGTGTTCTATTAAATCTCTCCACTAAACCATCAGACTGGATGATAAGGTTTTAGTCTTGTCTATTCCATACAAACTACAGAATTCAGCAAACAAATTGGACTTAAACTCTTTTCACTGGTCTGTATGCAACTGTAGCGGACAACCAAAACGACAACAGACTTCAGAAACCAACTTATCGGCAACAGTAACTGCTGTATGATTAGGAATTGTGAATGCCTCTTTCCACTTGGTAAAATATTCCCCGACAACCATGATATACTCATTGCCATTCCAACTGATTGGTAAAGGATCAACAATATCGATTGCCAGACATTCAAAAGGTGAGCGCACTTTAAACTGCTTCAGAGGAGATTTTCCTTTCCCAGGACCGGGCTTAACAACTTGCACTAAATGAGCAAGACTTGCACAAACACTTGATGTCCTTAGACATGTTAGGCCAATACAACCTATATTGGATGCCTTGAGTGTCTTGTCTCGACCAAAATGACCTGCTGACCTATCAGTATGTAGATGTTGAAAGATACTATCGCGGACAGTAGTAGGAGCAACTAACTGCAGCCGAGGACCGAAGAAATCACACTCAACCTTCCTGTACAGAAGCCCATTCTCAACAACTAAGCTATGCCATTGTCCTCAAAGACTTTGCATCAGCAGAAAAATCTATTATCTCCGCCCTAGATGGTTGATCTGAAGTTTCTTTGAACAGTTTTAAGATAGGATCTATTCCTAAATCAGCGTTTTGTCCCTCCAAAAGTTCATCCCTAGTCCAGACTGGTAACCAATTTGGAGCACTAGACGACGATGTACTAGCTTGAGACTGTGACAGGAAGCACCCATCTATCTCGTCTGAAGACTGATCCCTATGCGATGATGACACCGTTTCACTAACAGAAAGTGGAGCAACTCTGGCAGAACTATCAACCTAATTGGAACTTTGGGAACCACTACAATCAGAACATTCCTTAAACCCACATCTTCGAACTGGTCTACGAGACAACCCATCAGCATTGCCATGCTTAGTGCCGGCACAATACGGATTCTGAAACTATAGGTTTCAATGACACTTAGACACCTAGCTAAAATTCCCTCAGGATCTTTGAAATTCTTCAACCGGATAAGAGGAGCGTAGGTCTCTACGGATCAAGAATTGCCTACCATACAAATAGCGTCGGAATGACTTCGAAAGGTAACAACTGCTAACAACTCCCTTTTTTTGGGTTTCTCTGAGCAGGACCTAGTGTTTTACTGGCATAAGCTAATAATTTCTCTAACCCATTCTGCATCTGTGAGAGAACAGCTCCCATACCATATGCACTAGTATCTGTATCTAAGATGAACAACCCTTATTCCTCTGGAAACGACAAAACTTGAGAATCTAAAAGACACTGCTTTAACCGGCTAAATGCTCTTTCACACTCTTCAGTCCACAAGGGAAAAGCTATCTGGGAAAAACAGGAATGAAGTGCCTGTAATACCCCACAAGACCGAGAAAACTACGAACCTCAGTTCGATTTTCAGGAATTAGCCAAGTTTGACCAGAACTGATCTTATCAGGATTACATCTGATTCCTTCTGCTGACACTATGTGACCTGATATCAAACTCTGACCCAAACACAATGACATCGTCAAGATAAGGCAGATATTTCTTCCACCTGAGTTTACCTAGAACTTTATCCATTAGCCTTTCAAATGTAGCTTGTGCGTTAGTTAAACCAAACGGCATAACGTTAAACTGGTACAACACTACATGTGTAGAAAACGCAGTTTTATGCTTATCTCTAGGATCCATCTTCACTTGCTAATAGACACTTGCCAAACTAAGAGTACTAAACCACTAAGAACCTACCAAAGTCTCCAAAGTCTCATTGATACGAGGAAGTGGATACGCATCTCTCGTACTAGTTCACAGTTCAAAAAGGTCCACGCACAAAGGATAAGTCCTTTCCTTTTTACTCACTAAGCAAACTAGAGCTGACCAAGGACTATCACTAGGTTCTATGACACCATGTTCTAACATTTCGTCAACTTCATCCTCTATCACCTGTTTCCCACTCACTATTCTAGCAGGAAGCTTTATGGGGACCGCCCCAGGAATGTCTATCCTATGAGTTTCTACACTTGCCTGTCCTAGTTTACCATCTTCATCAACAGAAATATCCTCAAACTCAGAAACTAAGTTAGTCAAAGCCTGCTTCTGTTCAACCGAGAGTTTATCTGAACTATTATCAATCAAAGGCTGCAAGTGAGGAGAGAACTCCTGTTTGACTTGTTCCAGCTTCTGATCTTTACACTCAACCACCTGACTGATAGCACTGACTGTACCAACTACTGATGAACGGTTCGGTGATACTCCCTTACTACCGAGGTTTGAAACTGAAACCACAACCACATCATCCATAGGTCTGACAAAACTTTTAGCCACAAACTCTAGCCTTTACTCAGCAACTGGTTACTTCGCTCCATCAAACCATGCTCATGTGAAAAGGGACCTATCATTTTACATTTGATAAACTTCTCTTTACCTTCAGGAATAACAAACTTTGTCCATTACCAGAATACAGGAATAGTTGTACGTTTTCTGCTTGTACAACTTAAGCTTGCCCTGTGCAGTACTAAGAATCTATCTTCTGACCTTGGTCTCACAATCATACGTCTCAAAGAAATCCATACCAACGATACTACTTAAAGGGGGACACTTCGGCGAATTTAGCTATGGAAGGAGAACATTCAGTAAGGTAATACGCGAGTAGGAAATCTCAATTAGCGTTAGTCCTACTCAGCAATGCAAACACTCGCCACTACTTGCCGTACACGCGCGGTATATGAATGTCTTTTGATCGAAACAAATACCGTAACAGTCTGTTTTGTTTTAAATGGTAATGGTTTCTTATCATGATAAAAAAAAAGAGAAATGGATCGGTATACCAGCCATAGACTTCTCTATGTAAGAAAACATACACGCGACGTACAGGCCAATTAATATATCATTTTTGTAAATATAACCAAAGTACAATTGTGATGATTTTGCAAATATCCTCCGTCTAGACATTGACGAGCTCGCTCGGCAGAAACCCAGTTTGATTCACGTATTGAATTCTTGCATTAGGTTGGCATAATATTGACCATTCATTGTAGTTTTGGTTGGCAAGTAATCAATTAATAATATGCCTTTTGCATCCCAAAAGATTGTCGCCATAACATTGCCAGCTGATGGTTGAGTGCGAAACTTCAGGGGAGGCGGTGAACTCGGGTGCTTCCATTGCTTGGATTCCAGTTTAGTTTCCGGGTCCCAGTGGTGGATCCAGGTTTCGTCACCTGTCACCAGACGAGACAAAAACCTGGCTTCATCCGCATTAAACCGATCCAGGAGCTCCATGCAACTTTCGGTTCTTTTCTGGCGATCTTGTGCTGTGAGGTTTCTGGGTACCCATCTTGCAGATACCTTGGACATACCAAGATGGTCATGAATTATTTTTTCAACACTTCCAACTGATATCTGGAATTCCAAAGACAGTTCAGAAACTTTAACACGGCGGTCAGCTAAAATTCGTCTTTCGATAGCGGCAATAACTTCCGGTCGGGTGACTTCAGATGGCCTGCCTGACCTTTGGTCATCGTCTAAGGACTCCCTGCCCCGTTTGAACTGAAGAGACCAGCGACAAACTGTTGAAAAGTTAGGAGCATCCTTACCCATCACATTACACATACGATTATGTATTTCTGTAGCTTTGCATCCCTCTTTAGTAAGGAACTTGATCACAGCGCGTTGTTCATGTTTGAGAGAATCCATGATTATTGAGACCCCTAGGTCAGCGCAGCTATTATATCTAAATAATTGTTATGTCTAGAAATTGTTTTGACATGTGTCAATGTTATGTTTTGACTATAGTAACACCTGCTATAAGCTGACACTGTTTATGTAAACACCAATGCCCCGCTTGCAACACTTATTGAACGCCCCTCGTATGTTACTCAATTTTAATTGTAAAGTAGTTATTATGATATATTTGGCGATTGGGGATAAATATGCAAGCTGAGTGAATTTATTTGTGTTGTAGACAACACATGTCGTGAGTTGGAACGTATAGAATAAAATTTTATGAAACACAGTGGATGTACCTTGAACAGGAGTACCATTAGCTGTGAAAAGTTCCCTATCAACGTCACTATCAAAGTTGAATCACTGAGACCAAATTTCAGAAAATCCTGATATGATAGTACCGAAACAGGAGAGCCTGTATCGACAAGTACTGTACATATTTCTATCGAGAGCTTAATATCCAGACTGACATGTTTTACCACTGGTACTAGCACGTAATACAACTGGCTCTAGCATACTAGAACGAATATCATCAACTTCTGACAACTCATTCCCTGCAGAACAACTCTCAGTTGGCCTGTCATTTTGCTAAACATTGTGTGAAATCTCGGCCTCGATCTCAGTCTGACCTAGTTTCCCTCATTAGCCTCAGCCTTCGCCTTAGTTGAACCTGCTAAATCTTATTTAGCCAAATGTGGACATTTATCCCTCAATTGTCCAGGGTCCTGACAAACAATACATCTAATTTGCTTAGGCCTCTGAAGTGATTTTGCAAACTTCTCTCACTTTTCATCTATGAGCTTGCTAACAACATCTAATGTCAAAACCTCATTTGCCACTGATTCAGACACCATAGCCACACGATCACATGTTTCAGGCTTTCTGCTTTTACTTCCCTCAACCGCCTCAAACTCAATACCATGAGAAATAGCTTCCTCCAACGTTTGGGAGTGAGCGAAAGTAATATACCTTTTCATATTGAAATTTGACCACCCTGTGAGAAACTGATCTATAACAAGTGGCTCAAGAGCAACAAAGGTGGGTTCCGGATACGCCAGAAGTGCCAATCTTCGCAACTGGTAGCTATAGTCAGACACAGACTCATCCTTGCCCTGTCTATGATTTCTAAATTCAGATCTGAAAGCTTCATCTCTCTATAGGAGTGAACCTCTGATTATGTAGACCTTTAATTGCACCATAATCACTCACTCAACTAAAGTAACGTAAGGTTGCTGAGAAGTTTTTGAGCAGTACCTCGTAAACACATGGTTAACTGTTGTGCTTTCTCTCCAATAAACCAACCATTCCACATAGCAACTTGTTCGAAATGAACTGGAAAATCCTGCCAATCACAGCTAATCAGGCCTGATTTCACGACGGATACGTTTCGTTACCAGCGGTGACACAAACGGGCTACCGTAGTTACTCTGATAAACCATATCTCCTGTCAAACTGGTATCTAACAAAGAAGTGTTAACTGGTTGTCTAGGACATAACCCTGCTGCAGAAGACATTCCCCGATTGTGTCTAAAAGAAACATTCTGTCTGTCAAAGTCTGTATTTGGAAAATGTACAGAACGACTATCTTGTCTACCACTTCTACCATAAGTAGATCCTTGATGGAAATTCAAAACTGGTTCATTCAAAGACGAAAAAATACCCTAGGCCCTAGCATAATTGGTTTGTGAACTTACACTTGGAGACACACTAGGAGAAACAAAGTTATCACCCGACTGACGAGCATAAGGTGTTGTTGAAGCTACGAAACCTGGCTGACTAGAATCGGTCAAATCAATAAGATCATTCTTCATTCTTGAAATTGCGCATACACATGTATACAGAATAATGTAAATTACTTATGTAGTGAAGCAGTTATCGTTCTTTGTCCTTGATGAGAATGACGATTTAAAAAAAATAGGCAATCTCCAATGGACTTCTGTATGATGTAGATCTTAAAGGGATTGGGATCAGATTGCAATAAGTAACACCTCCATTTCTTCATTGGTTTCAGTTATATTCCTTATAACATGTGGTCGCAATTCGCCCTTTTTAAAAACGACGATTTCCCGGGGTGAATATCTCATAGTTTCGAAAATATGAAATACCGAAATTTAAACTTTATGAGATGTTACGTTAAGAAACATTTATTCAGCTTCAAAATGAGGTTTTATACATCGTTATATAACTATAGATAGATAATTCACGGGAGAAGTCAAAAATGAAAGTTCAGGCTAAAAAGCAGTTAAAGTCACAAGCTACTAACCCTGAAAATTTCATGCAAATCGGTCGAGCGGTGAAGCGGAATCCGTTGCACACACAAATTCAAATAATGAAATAGAAGCACGATAATAACAATAGGCCTTCCACACATTGTATTGAAGACCGATATCAGATATATTATGCTAGACAGTTTGTTGTAGTCCTGCTCCACGACTGTGTCAAATTAATACCCCTTAATACAGTCTATATCGTTATTCAACAAGTCTAGATAAACTGAATACACATGCAACTGAAAGTATTTAAGAAACATAATCAAAAGGATGAAGGTACAGTCATTATAAAAATTCCATAGACTAAATGTTAGTCTAAGTTTGTTGCAGTCTGATAAATACAGATTATTACCCGAGGAAGTGTGACTTTTACGAAACGAGTGTGAATTTTTGTATTTCCCGAGCGAGAGCGAGAGTTATACAAAGTCATACATTTGCACGAGTTTCGTAAAAGTCATATGACACACGTTCGAGTGTAATAATTTCTTTATCACCCATTTTATGCCATTTGATTCGCGTAAAATTAGCCAGAAAACGACCCACTTCTCTTGCGACTGCAAGCTACAGTGACGTCACGAACAATCTTTTTATGACGTCACAGACGGGAAGTCGCGGTGAATTACAATGGTTGCTAAGCAAACGTGATATGTGCACATGTGCTCATATCAATAATATTAACTCGGTTATTTTCAACCATATGGGTAATAAATCCCAGTATGTCATTGCTCATTATAAGATGTCTTAACGAACTTATTCAATCAGTGATATTTTACTGTCAACTCGGTAATGGTGTTCCATACGATATGTTTGGTTTCAAAATTATAAAACAATTATTCCAACTAAAATGTTGTTTCAGTGCGGAGGACAGCAACTAATTAACATATATTCATATTTATTGTATTATGCGAGTTTATTGTCAAACTCGTCTGCCATTGTTTATCGCGCTCATTATTTTCCTACATATTAAATGACAATTCTGATAAATTATTAAGTTAAGGTAAGTTTTATTTCTTTTGTTGTTGTTGGTAAGTTCAGTTATCAATATGTAACAACTAGCGGTTGTCCTATTTACGAAAATCACTATTGATTTCTTTTTATAGAGTTCCAGAGTTCTTTTTACTTCGATTACAAAAACAGTGTGATTAAAATCGAACGTTTTTCGAAGAATAGCACATCTACAGGGATACGAACTCATATCTCGAAGGTTTCCTCGCTAAACTAACGTTGTGGATAGGAATCTACAGAAACCTGCTTGTGTCCTGGTAGATGCATTATTTTAAAAAATTTATTATTCGGAACAAGGTCGAATTTTACTCACACTGATTACAAAACCTTCATGAGCTCATGTATCCAAGCATTGTATATATTACCCTTATACTACACGTTCTGAGGCACACAAATACAAGAATCTGTTGGGAATAGAACCCGGGTCAATACGCGTGAAAGTCGGGATACAGATCACTCGGGGGACTCACATGTTTCAAGAGATAATTTAGTAACCAATTGAACAAGTCAATGGTTATGTAGGCCTACATCGTCAAAATCAAAGAAAATATATCTTATCACTTCATTCAGTTCAAAATGCATAATTGACATTATGGAGATTATTCTTAAGACTATTTTGAGTGATTGTTAGTTTCCGTTTCATAAAATTAAGTTCTAAAATTCCATCATATAACGATATTATGTAATCTGAGCTAAACAAAATGTAAAAAAATACCTCCCCGGCCGGGAATTGAACCCGGGTCTCCCGCGTGACAGGCGGGGATACTGACCACTATACTACCGAGGATTCATGACATGTGCTGGTAATTTATCAACCAGTTGAAAAAGGTCATCAGTATTGACCCATTACGCTTATTGTGTGTGTGTATATATATTTGAAACAAGAAACACATTATTTTATCCAATAATTTTATTCAGTTCGAAACGTATGATTGCTATTACCAAAATTATTCCAAGCATGAATTACCTCTTTTACGAGTTACCTCCCTTACTTGAAATGAAGCTCGCCGATTGGCTCCCTTGTCATCATAAGATACACACGCGACTATCAACTGATAGCTACCGGCTAAGTCTATATTCATAATCAATCATGGCTACCAACCACCCTTATTTACCAAAGGATGTAAAACTACCTCATTATCAACCCAATGATAAAGGGGTAGTAGAAATTTTGTCTGTGTTTTTCGGTGTTGTCGGTGGTTTTGTGGTGTTGACATGGATCGTTTCAGGACGGACAAAGAACCCAAAGTTTTCCTTTTCTCAAAGACTGGTGTTATGTTGGTTCGTTTTATGCGGGCTCATACACTCAGTATTGGAGGGGTATTTTGGAGTTTTTCACGATATTCTTGCTGGAGACATGTCCTTCCTCGGCCAAGTGTGTAAGTGAACGAATGCGTAAAGGGAGGTAATTTGGTTCGATTAGAACGAGTTACTTCCCTTTGACCACAATCGCCTTTTGCTCGTTTCATTGGTAAAGTGACTTTACCAAGAAACGTTCACTCCAGATTTTCGAAACTCTTTTGACGCTTAGATAGTCATTATTGTCATTCATTAACATCGGCTAAAGACTTTATTAGCGTAGGAGAGCTTCGAAAATCTGAGCGCAGTCTATCTTAATGTTTTCAAAATAAGTTAAGTTCCCCTCTAAATATATAGATATATACTATTGATTTGTTTGAATCGCATTTTAGTTTGTGTAAATGATTTCAGGGAAAGAGTACAGCATGGCTGACAGCAGATACTTGAGGTATGTCAGTTTGTAGTATGAATTACTTAATGCATGTTAATAAACTATGGCTTTACTTTAAGATTTTAAAAATGAATTACACATTTAAAACAACTGTATTTTTTCCTGATATTCATAGATAGGTGTAAACACATTTGATATTTGACAAATATATTAATTTAGAATTTATTATGACAATAAAAGGTTGAAAGAGTGTTACTCCAAAAATGTTTTAATTTGAAAATTATGTTACCGGTAAATCCTTTTAAGCTTTAAATGTCACAATTTTACAAATCTGAAGCTGTCTGTAAAATCCTGAAAATAATCCAACATAGCTAAATGATATTTAAATGATTATTATATACCATAATAAAATATTCGCGCAAGTCAAAATTACTTAGTAAAGTGCTTTTTAGTGTCTGCTTTGTAAATAAAAGCTTTTTTAAGTTTCTATTGTAATTCCTGTGGTTCAGGGGTATCTAAACTTGCGGTACTGATAATCATGTTTTCTGATTTGTTGTTTCATGATTATGTTTGCCAATACTCAACAAGCGTAGTTTTCTTACAATTCTATTCCATTGAACTTCGACTTCCTTTCCTATTACAACCATGAAAAGGAAGTTAATGAACTATTTTATAATGCTTACTTATACCTTTATGCAATAATAATTTAAACAGGAATGAATACTCACTGTAGCCACAAACACATCATTCAATCCGAAACGTAAACTCATTCGTTCACCTTTTTGATGTATTTGTTTTAGCTCTGACGCTTTTGTTGTGAGTATGGAGAGGATCACAGCGTTTGTGGATGGCCCTCTCAGCTTTCTCGTCGTTGTGCTGTATTTCCGGAACAGTCCGTACCGCTACATCGTCCAGCTGATTGTCTCCTTGTGTCAGCTGTACGGAGACACGCTGTATTTCATGACGGAAGTATTTGAAGATTTTTCCCATGGTTATATGTGGCACCCACAGTATTTCTGGTTTTATTTTGTAACCATGAACCTGTTCTGGATTGTTATACCACTGATCCTTATTTTTCAATCTGTTTCAAAGTTGGTAAAATGTCAAGCTTTAACTGACAAGCAAAGATCAAATGAATATAAAGCGTCAGTGGCGAAGCATGATAAGAAGAAGAAGCGCTAATAAAATCAGATTGATCTCATTAAATGTAGTCATATATATTGATGTTAATGTGTTTTGATTGTCATAATTGATTATTAATAGGCCAAACTAATATATCTTTGACAATGAGTTGTTTGTCTCAAAACAGAATTTTGGTGAAACTAATTTTATAATTCGGACAGCTTTAACAAAATTGATAATTCAACATTTTTTAATATGATTAATATATTTCTGTATCTCAGTATAATATTCGTTTTCTTGCAAATAACAACCAAAACATGTCGGTGACACAAAGCTGTAGTACTATGTAACACTTTTGATTGCGGTATAAAGTGTTGAAATCGGTTAACTAATTAAAACTAAACAAAACAAAACGTTTTGAGAATGGGGTAGCTACTTTTGTATCTACTGGTAATAATGTTTGTATCTTGACACTCAATGCATAAGGTTTTAGAAACCACAGTCCATATCATTATTTTATTTATTTTACTTATAACATTTTTGTAACATTTGAAAGATATGACAGATTATAATATATGTGATCCAGCCCATATACCACCGAAACTCAACACACTTAAGAATGAATGTAATTTATTTATTTAAATTTGGACACATGCCATGAATTACTTGAGAGACAGTCAAAAGATTGGCAGAAGAGAGACAAGTCTGTTATGGATGGTCAAATTCTATATTTTCGTAACATAGCGGCCTTCGAAAACTGAAATATTTATGAACTATTTATGAAATATTGTGAAAACGTATTACCAAGTAGACCAGCCATGAAATTCTTGTCTTCTCTCAACTCATCACGATGATTCCTTTAGGCATAATGCTTGATGTTATCTCTGGTATTTTGTCCCCAGGACAGTGTGAATGTTGAGTTCTATCAATAGCTTTATGTTAAAGTTCATGTTAAACTTTATTTTGTGTTTGTTCTTTTGTGTACTTTTTAGTTTATGATTATTTTGTCACTTTGATTGAAGTTTGATTTGAATTAGCTGTTTATTGTTATTAAAGTAATTTTTATATTTACTTGAGAATATGTTCTTTATTATAAACATTCTAAATCCGATTTGGCAACATGCTAAATTGTTGTCTCTCCGGAAAAGAAGCTAGACACCTACCAAGATTATCTCCCTTGAACTATGCAGAACCATTCCAGGTAATAGATCAATGGTTATAATATGAATGCACAGAGACAGAACATTTTCCATGTCAAATTTAATTAAATGGTCGATAAAAAACTACAAGTGAATAGTTATAGAAGATTGGAAGAGTTATCAATGGGTAGCTGATGGCAAAATTAGATTTGTGCATATGAGTTGATTGTATTTTACACATATGATAGTCAGGGTCTCAAGTGTGTTGAGGTAATAGAAATGCAGCTGTCCGTACAATGGTCCCAAAGGCAATGAATTTGAATCAAGTCTCGCATTGTGTGACTCTATACAGTAAAATCCCCAGTTTATCATTTGTTTCGCATGGATGATAGTTAGATAGTTTCCTCGAGGAGTTGGGTTTATGAAAGTGCAGCAAATGGTTTCATAATCCCCAAGGCTTTCAAGTAAGTGAAATTGACAAGTTTGAGTTCTTTTGGGAATCACTGATGGAGTTGTATTTCGAATGAATTAGAAAGAGGAAAACAAAGACCCCGTTCTTTGTCAAAAACTGAAATTATTTTATGTCGTGATCACGAACCTGTAACATTATCTTTTGTGAAATCCCCGGAGAATGGCGTGGTCTATCTTTTCAGCTTCGAAATTGAATACCGAACCAGTAACGCGTCTTTCGATCTTATTTGCCAAACAAGTTCCATGTGACTGCTCAATAAACATACAACTAACACTCTGAAATGTTGGAATGAGTTTTGTTAATCGATCGTCTGTCTAGAATAACTAGCAATTCTGATTAAATTGAAACGCCATTGTTACTGTAGTCGCCAATTAAAGAGAATGACCAAACTATTGAGACACAAACAAAGGTTGACGAAACAAACATGAATGTTATGATCACAATAAATACGACAGAAAGTGATGGACAATCAACAAACTGCAGTCGAGATGCAAGAACCCCTCCGTGAGTACACGATGTACACACAGTCTAAACAGTTATCAAGCAAGGATGGAGGAAAGATGTCGAGAAGAAAGCTACAAACAAATTGCTCATTCCTCCTCCCCCGTCACACACATTTAAAAGTTGCCATGTACATACCCTAAACCTGAAATCATTATAACGATTAACGACTGGATGAGTCTTTTTAATTGATTAATGACATCTGTATAAACGTAACTAGATCCAACTTCCAAACGCAAGGCATAACTCTTGCCAGTCTGCATCACTGGCTGATTTAACCCTTGCGGTATTTCCCTCGCTTTGATGGGTCAAGATAGTGAATCGCTGCACTAGAAATGCATAGCGGGCCTGGATTTCTAAACACAGATGTATTAAGGAAATACTGCAAGGCCTAAATCAGCCAGTAATGGAGACTGGCAAGAGTTATGCCTTGCATTGGGAAGTTGAACTAGATTTTATTTGTATGTACTCGCAAAGAAATAGTCTGATAGAACATCATGTATTTCACTTTGGTAAATCTGTCATTTATTTTGATTATATGTTAGAATAGAAAGTAATTAATTTAAGAAAAGATGAATTTACCTTTTGCACTTTATTATGTTTCTTTTTCTCTGGTCACTGCAGTTCCAAATGTTTCCTGGCAATACATCATCCTGTCCGATGTCGATTTCTTAGGAAGATTTATGTTTTTATTTTATTTTATCTTATATTTTGATTTATGATGTCTACGAGACTTCTGTGTTCTGCTTCTAATAGAAACGATTTGTGCAAGAACTGTGATTGATGGTTGTGTATCACGAATAACTGGTCATATGAAACCAAAGCACTACTTATAAAGAATCGAATAAACATGTATTTAAGCCGAATTATTATATATATAAATACTTTACCTGTCTATATATAAATCATCATTAAGAAAGTGGGCGGTTAATGAATGTCATGATTCCTGATATATCTGTGAATATCAATGTCCTGCCTGCCTGCTAGGTAATCATCTATTGTAGCCATTCATCCCAAAAAGTAAATCTGTAATACTACATGAAACAGATACATTAACTCCAAATACCTTTCAATGTTTGTATGTAAGTGACGGTTTCTTGTGTCACGCGTCATGTGATGCGCAAGTTTAATAAGCTGCTTTAACCAACTTTTGTTTAGTTCATCAATCCCAAATGGAATCACAGCCTTAAACACCTATTGTCATCTTCTTCTCCAGTACCAAAAGGTCTCGAGAGCTGAAAAACTGTGTGCAGACTCCTTGGCCAATGGAGATTTTAAATTGTAGATTTCGTGACCGCATAACCCCAAATGGGGTCACAGGGGTACAACCTTAAAAACATATTTTCATCTTTTTCTCCAGTATCAAAAGGTCTAGAGAGCTGAAATGTTGTTTGCAGAATCCTCGGCCAATAGGGATTCTAAATTGTAGATTTGGGGACCCCAATACTCCAAATAGGGTCACAGGGGTCATGATCTAAAAACCTATTTTCATCTTCTTCTTCGGTCTGAAAAGCTGTAGAGCTGAAATGTTGTGTACATACTCCTTAGACAATGGAATTTCTAAATTGTAGAAACCTATTTTCGACTTCTTTTCCAGTATGAAAAACTTAGCTGAGAACAATTTATTTTGGTTTTGCAAACAATACAAATCCTGATGAGCTACGGAGCCTATGGCCCATTGAATCAAAGGAGATAATTTATGTGACATGAGCTATCTACAACAGTTCATTCATTTCTAATTTTAATCTCCGTGCTCAAGCAGTACAAACAGGAATCACAAAATAAAACTGCTGAGTATTAATATCTTTTCTCAACAACAACATGTTTACGTGAACATTGTTACAATAACATCCTTGTAAGGTCAAATACCTGGATAAACATTTCAATGGAAGACACCTATTTATATAATCATCTCACACAGTGACGTTTATAGCTCTTTGGCAGATGTGTATATCATCCTCGTATTCATTTCAGCCACGCAAATAATATCAATGTGTCCATAAATGAAACACTTGACAATTTACGAAAATATCTTAAGCTTAAACAGAATACCAGTTATATCATGTTTCATGGAGAGAGTGGCAGAACCGCACCGAAGTATCACTACATAAGTAGAGCATTACGTAAGTGATACAGGCCTATTCATGACGAGTAACATACAACCACAACAAGCTAATACAAGGCTTATTCATGGAGAGTCACATACAACAATAACAAGCTTATACAAGGCTTATTCATGCAGAGTCACATACAACCACATTAAGCTTATACCAGGCTTACTCATAAAGAGAAACAAACAACCCTAATAAGCTTGTACCAGGCTTATCCATGAAGAGTTACACAACCCACACAAACATTAAGCCAGGCTTATTCATGGAGACTAACATAAAACCACACTAAGCTTATACCAGGCTTATTCGTGGAGAGTAACATACAACCACATCAACTTTATAACATTCTCAAGTGCAAATATGATATGACATTTCGTGAGGATTTGATTGTATGATGATAACCCAGGATACTGATGACAAACCAAAAGAGAAATTTTATTAAGGTAAACTACATTAATTTTAAGTAGAAGATCTAATAAGCTACGAAAGGGCAGCCTATAATCTCTTAAGATTTATTTGTTCTGAAATGTCCAGTTAGGCTAGATATGAAATTTTAGTGACCGTTCACATTAGCATAACATTCTTAAGACGTTTGATGAAAGGATTGGTGATGTTGCAACTTGTATTTATTTCCCCTTGTAGGAGAATGGACATGATACAAATGCGAATCTATCAGTCTCCATTGACATTGTAACGTGAAGAGATACAGTGCAGAGAGTATTTTAGCGAAATTAGAAAATATCTATAGATCAAGGTAAAATGTTTATATCCTAAACGAACAACATCACATACACAAAGGATGAATCTTAAGTTATCACTATCATTGAACATTCAAGTTGCATAAACAAGACATTTTCTTTCAAATTCTTAAAAGCCCTTTCAAATAGTTTTTTGGAGATTTTAAGATGACAGATCCTAATTTTGCAAACATTGAATGTGTGATCTAGCTGATATACCACCGATATTCAAAACATTGAAAATGAGATTTATTGTAATTTTACACACAGATGGTTGGCTGGTGAGGGGCAATACGAAGTTGATATTAAAGAGGTGAAAAATCTTTTATGGATTGTCAATTTCTTAATTTCTTACATGACGACCTTTGAAAACTGTAAATGAATCTTTACTTAAATATCATTATATCAGCGAAACAGATCAGCCATGAAATTCTCTAAACCAATCATGATGGCACCTATAGCCATAATGCTTGATGTTTTCAATGGTATGTTTGTTCCTTGTGTGAATGTTGAGCTCAATCAATAGCGTTATGTTAAAATTCATGTTAAAACTTTAATTTTGTGTGCTCCTGTGTCTACTTTTAAGTTGATGATTATTTTGTCACTGTACTTGCAATTCAAATTTGAATCAGATGTTAAATGTTATCAAAATATGTTTATAATTACTTAAAAATATGTTTTTTTCTATAACAAATATCATTCTAAATCAGAATTCAAAGATTTTGAAGGTGTGCTCAGATACTGTATTTCCAGAAAACAGCTAGACACCTACCAAAGTTATCTCCCTTGATCTATGGAGTGACATTCCATATAGTTCAATGGTTATTACTTATGAATGCAGAGAGACAGAAACATTTCTCAAATCTTTTTGAATGATCGACAAAAATAATTGTGTTGGAAAATTATCCATTTGAAATGTCATTCAAAAATACAGTGGTGAATGATTGTAGAAGATAGGAAGAGTTAGTCAAGGGTAGCGGAAGATGAACTGAGGTTTGAGCATATGACTTGATTATTTTACATATCAGTCATATCATTCAGGGTCTCCAATGTGGTGAGGTAATAGAAATGCACCTGTCGGTACAGTGATCCCAAAGGCATTGAGTTTGCTATCAAGTCTCGCATTGTGTGACTCTTCACCGTAAACGCTTCAGTTTATCATTTGTTTCGCTTGGATGATAGTTAGATACTTTCCTCGAGGAGTTGGTTTTATGAAAGTGCAACAAATGATTTCATGATCCCCAGGGTGTTTAAGAAAGTGGAATTGACAAGTTTAAACTCTTTTGGGAATCACTGATAGAGTTGTGTTTCGACTGAATTTGATAGAGGAAAACCGTTTTCCCGTTCTTTGTCAAAAGTTGAAACTGTTGTATGTCCTGATCACGAACCTGTAACATTGATATTTGTGAAATCCCCGGAGAATGATGTGGTCCATCTTTTCAGCTTCGAAATTTAATACTGGACCAGTAACGCTGCTTTCTATCTCATTTGCCAAACAAGCTTCATGCGACTGCTCAATAAACATAAAACCAACACGTTATTGTTGAAATGAGTTTTGTTAATCGGTCGCCTGTCTAGGATAACTATATTGTATAGCAATTCCGATGAAATTGAAACTCCATTGTTACTGTATTCGACCATTAAAGAGAATGGCCGAACTATTCAGACGTCAAACCAGGCTTGACGAGACGGTACATGAATGTTATGATCACAATAAATACGACATAATGTGATGGACAATTAACACACTGCCGTCGCTATTATAGGAAACGAAATAGGACAACAAACCTTCCGTTAGCCATATTGATGGCCGATGTGTCATCGAAGTATAAGCAGTTAACAAGCAATTGTAGAAGGATGTAGGAAAGATGTGTAGAAGAAATCTACACACAGATTTCCCCTCCTCCACCGACACACAAACATTAAAAAGTTGCCATGTACATATCCTAAACCCTAAATAAGTTTACCAATTAAGGACTGGATGAATCCTTTTTAATTATTTGTTGTAATGAATATGACATCTGTGTAAACGTAACTAGATCTAGATCGGCAAGGTTTTATTTGAATGTACTCTCGAAGAAATAGTCTGATACGACATCATATGCTTAACTTTGGTAAATCTGTCATTTATTGTGATTATCTGTTTGAATAGAAAGTAATTAATTTCACAAACTATTAATTTACATTTACCACTCTATTATGTTTCATTTGTGGCGTCACTGCAGTTTGAATGTTCCTTGGTAAATACATCATCATGTCCAATGCCGATTTCTTCGGAAGATTTATGTTTGTATGTTTCCGAATCGTATATTGAAAATGTCAGAACACATTTGCTTCAAATTAATTAACGATTACTCGCTTGTGACTAATCATGTCTTCGAGACTTCTGTGTATTACTTCTAATGGAAAGTGTTTTATGCAAGAATTGTGATTGATAGAGGTGTATCACGAATAACTGGTTATATGAAACAAAACCACAGCGTTTTGATTAATGGGCGTTTGAATAACGACCGATAATAGAGCAACGACTAGAATAAACATGGATTTTAGCCACATCAATAGCATTTTTTGTAATTATGCATTTGATCCAATATTTTCTAGTTTCTAAAGAACATAATCATTTAGCTCATTTCGACCAGATATCAGTCTTTTCTAGTACATGAAGATCTATACATAAATACTTTATCTATATATAAATCCTCATTAAGAAAAAGAGTTGACTGTTGATATGAATGGTTCCTTATATATCTGTGGACATCCGTTTCCTGCCTGCCTGCTGGGTAATCATCTAGTGTAGCCATTCACTCCAAACTGTTAATCTGTAATACTACATGAAGCGGATATATTAGCTCTAAATAACTTTCAGTGTTAATTAGTACAGTTGGCCCTCCATTGTAGATGTGAAATCAAATGTCATGCAGTATAATCTCTTCAGGTAAATATATATATTGTTAGGCCCCCTACTGTTCGTTATCAGACCATTCGGGTATTTCATTGACATCTCTTATGAGTATATGCCATTTCCAAAGCTTTTCCGTAGTGATTCGGCCTTGACAGAAGCCATTATTTGATTAAAATGGTAATAGGATTGTGGTGCTCGTATCTGGTTTCTTTTCTGAATATCACCAAATCGTATACCCTTTTTACACCAAAAGCGTATTCAAAATATGTATTAAATTGCTTGACATCCTCCAGGTAATGGAAATAAATGGAACACACAAAAACAGTTATCTGACAACAGTCATTTCTGACAATTTCACTGAACCTTATTTAAATATCATGATTTGATGGATGAATCTGCAGCTTTATGGTGAACCTGGATCAAATCACATAAGGTTTTAAAAAGTGAACCGAGATAACGTTAAATGAGACGTCACGTTACCCTTGTAAAGGTTGCTTTGTGTAACAAGACTCCAGAGCCATGTGGGCTATGTTAATCTGAGCAAAGTTGCATGTGTCCAAAACTTCGAACTCTTGCTTCCTTTTAAAAATTGTATGGTATACATGACACATTTGTTACTCTGTTAGATTTAACGAAAATATGGATATCGCAAATAAATGTTTGTTCTCATCTCTCATACATTTCTGTGCCTTTGGTTACATAACCTCGTATTTAAATTATCTGATATGTCAAACTTATGTTTTTGTAAGTTACACTTCTTATAAGTCGTACATGTCATGTGAACCTCAAGTTAAAAATGCTGCTTAAGCAATTTTTGTGTGTATTTGTACAAGGACAAGAGACATGAGGTATCTATAACAGTTCATGCCTTCCTAATTTAATCTTTGTGCTTGAGGGGGCGTGTCAGTAATACACAGAAATCAAAAAAATAAAACTGCTGAGTATAAATATCTTTGCTCAACAACAACCTGTTTACGTGAACATTGTTACAATAACATCTTTAAAAGGTAGCAATACCTAAAAACGTTTCAATTGAAGAAACGTATTCTATTTATATAATCCTCTCAGACAGTGACGTTTACAGCTCACAGACAGATTTATAAATCAATTTTCTCTACAAATGTGTCCATGAAGTACATATCAGATAAGGATGTTTACTTTCATTAGCCGTGTCAGATTTTATGAATCAATTTGAATGTTTTGTGATGCCACAGAAATTATGATGAATCTAAACAAAATTAACATTCTGAAATTTGAAATTTTATAGGTCAACAAATGAAAGCTTAAATGTTGACAAATACACGTATATTATTCACATAATAATTATCTTGGTCAAAAATTCAATGAACCCAAGCAGCACAGGCGGCCTATTCATTATCTTCACTAGTCACATTCAACAAGGGTTTGGGTGTGAAGATTGAAATCTAACATTTGACAATTTATGAAAATATATGCTACTTAAAAAGAACACTTATACTTGCATGTTTCACGGTGAAAGTGGTAGAACTACACCGCAGTATAATAACAAGCTTGTTCCAGGCTTACTCATGAAGAGAAACAAACAACCCTAACAAGCGTGTACCAGGCTTACTCATGAAGAGAAACAAACAACCCTAACAAGCTTGTGCCAGGTTTACTCATGAAGAGAAACAAACAACCCTAACAAGCTTGTGCCAGGTTTACTCATGAAGAGAAACAAACAACCCTAACAAGCGTGTACCAGGCTTACTCATGAAGAGAAACAAACAACCCTAACAAGCTTGTGCCAGGTTTACTCATGAAGAGAAACAAACAACCCTAACAAGCTTGTACCAGGCTTACTCATGAAGAGAAACAAACAACCCTAACAAGCTTGTGCCAGGTTTACTCATGAAGAGAAACAAACAACCCTAACAAGCGTGTACCAGGCTTATTCGTGAAGAGTAACAAACAACCCTAACAAGCTTGTGCCAGGTTTACTCATGAAGAGAAACAAACAACCCTAACAAGCGTGTACCAGGCTTATTCGTGAAGAGTAACAAACAACCCTAACAAGCTTGTGCCAGGTTTACTCATGAAGAGAAACAAACAACCCTAACAAGCTTGTGCCAGGTTTACTCATGAAGAGAAACAAACAACCCTAACAAGCGTGTACCAGGCTTATTCGTGAAGAGTAACAAACAACCCTAACAAGCTTGTTCCAGGTTTTCTCATGAAGAGAAACAAACAACCCTAACAAGCGTGTACCAGGCTTATTCATGAAGAGTAACAAACAACCCTAACAAGATTGTGCCAGGTTTACTCATGAAGAGAAACAAAAAACCCTAACAAGCTTGTACCAGACTTACTCATGAAGAGTAACAAACAACCCTAACAAGCTTGTGCCAGGTTAACTCATGAAGAGAAACAAACAACCCTAACAAGCGTGTACCAGACTTACTCATGAAGAGTAACAGGCAATCCTAACAAGCTTGTGCCAGGCTTACTCAAGAAGAGAAACAAACAACCCTAACAAGCGTGTACCAGGCTTATTCGTGAAGAGTAACAAACAACCCTAACAAGCTTGTGCCAGGTTTACTCATGAAGAGAAACAAACAACCCTAACAAGCTTGTGCCAGGTTTACTCATGAAGAGAAACAAACAACCCTAACAAGCGTGTACCAGGCTTATTCATGAAGAGTAACAAACAACCCTAACAAGATTGTGCCAGGTTTACTCATGAAGAGAAACAAAAAACCCTAACAAGCTTGTACCAGACTTACTCATGAAGAGTAACAAACAACCCTAACAAGCTTGTGCCAGGTTTACTCATGAAGAGAAACAAACAACCCTAACAAGCGTGTACCAGGCTTATTCGTGAAGAGTAACAAACAACCCTAACAAGCTTGTGCCAGGTTTACTCATGAAGAGAAACAAACAACCCTAACAAGCGTGTACCAGGCTTATTCATGAAGAGTAACAAACAACCCTAACAAGATTGTGCCAGGTTTACTCATGAAGAGAAACAAACAACCCTAACAAGCTTGTACCAGACTTACTCATGAAGAGTAACAGGCAATCCTAACAAGCTTGTGCCAGGCTTACTCAAGAAGAGAAACAAACAACCCTTACAAGCGTATACAAGGCTTATTCGTGAAGAGAAACAAACAACCCTAACAAGCTTGTACCAGGCTTACTCAAGAAGAGAAGCAAACAACCCTAACAAGCGTGTACCAGGATTATTCATGAAGAGAAACAAACAACAACACCAAGCTTGTACCAGGCTTACTCATGAAAAGTAACAAACAACCCTAACAAACTTGTGCCAGGCTTACTCATGAAGAGAAACAAACAACCCTAACAAGCTTGTACCAGGCTTACTCAAGAAGAGAAGCAAACAACCCTAACAAGCGTGTACCAGGATTATTCATGAAGAGAAACAAACAACAACACCAAGCTTGTACCAGGCTTACTCATGAAAAGTAACAAACAACCCTAACAAGCGTGTACCAGGATTATTCATGAAGAGAAACAAACAACAACACCAAGCTTGTACCAGGCTTACTCATGAAAAGTAACAAACAACCCTAACAAGCTTGTGCCAGGCTTACTCATGAAGAGTAACATACAGCCACATCAACCTTATAGCATTCTCAAGTGCAAAGATGATAGTGATTAGATTCAAAAGATGTTAACTTAATGGCAAAAGACATTTAATGTGGATTTAAATATGTGTTGATAACTCAGGACACTGATGACAAACCAAACGAGAAGTACAAATGATTGGTAATTATATAGGTAAACTACATAATCTACGAAAGGACAGCCTGTAATTTCTTCAGATTTATTTGTTCTGACATCTCTAGTTAGGCCAGATGTAAACTCTCAGACCGTTCACATTCTCATTAAATTCTTAAGAAAGGTCTGAGGGATATTGAAACTTGTATTTAGTTCCCCTTTAAGGACAATAGACAGAATGTAAATACCAATTAATCAGTCTCAATTGACATGATAACGTGAAGAGATATAGTGCTGAAAGTCTTTGAGCAAAATTAGAATATATCGAACACCATCACAAACAAGTATTTGTATGGAAAGGATAGTACTATCATTGAACATTCAAGTTGCATAAACAATATATATTCTTTTGATTCTCAAAGCCCTTTTAAGTGAATTAACTGTGATTTTGAAATAACAGATCCTCATTTTGCAAACATTAAACGTGTGATCTACATCGATATTCAAAAAAACTATACGAATCTTAGGTGAAACATCACTATGTTAAAAATATGTAACGAAGTAGATCTGCCATGAAATCTTCTACAAACCCACCATGATGGCATAATGCTTGATGTTATCTCTAATATGTTTTTCCCTTGGACAGTGTGACTGTTGAGTTCTTTCAATAGCATTATGTTAAAGTTCATGTAAAACTTTTATTTTGTATGTTCTTGTGTCTACGTTTTAGTTAATGATTAATTTGTCACTTCGATTGAAGTTTTGGATTCGAGTTACATGCATATTTTTTTTGCTATTAAAATACGTTTATACTTACTTGAGAACATGTTTTGTATTACAAAAATCAGATGTTGGAGACATGTGTAAATACTGTATTTCCGGAAAAGAAGCTGCCGTGATTATCTCCCTCGAACAATGCAGAAACATTCCACATATAGATCAATGGTAACTATTTATGAATGCAAAGAGACAAACACATTTTCCATGTCAAATTTTATTAAGTGGTCAAGCAATAAAAACTCCAGCAGTGAAATTTTGTATATGATCGGAAGATTTAGCCATGGGTAGCGGATGACAAAGTTAGGTTTGAGAGTATGATTTGAGTATCTTTTACATATAGGCCTATATGATAGTCAGGGTCTCAAGTGTGTTGAGGTAATAGATGTGCTGCTGAGTTTGGCATTGAGTTTGCTATCAAGTCTCGCATTGTGTGACTCTTCACCGTAACACTTCAGTTTATCATTTGTTTCGCTAGGACGATAGTTAGATAGTTTCCTCGAGGAGTTAGGTTTATGAAAGTGCAGAAAATGGTTTCATGGTCCCAAGGGTGTTTGAGAAAGTGGAATTGACAAGTTTGAGGACCTTTGGGAATCACTGATGGAGTTGTATTTCGAATGAATTTGAAAGAGGAAAAAACGTTCTTTGTGAAAAACTGAAATTATTTTATGTCGTTATCACGAACCTGCAACATTTGTGAAATCCATGGAGAATGGCGTGTTCTATAGTTTCAGCTTCAAACTTAAATACCAGTTAGACAACTTTCGATTTCATTTGACAAACTAGTTTCATGCGACTGCTCAATAAAGATAAACCTAACACTTTGAAATGTTGGAATGAGTTTTGTTAATCGGCCGTCTGTCTAGGATAACTATATGTATAGCAATTCCGATTAAATTGAAACTCCATTGTTACTGTAGTCGCCCATTAAAGAGAATGGCTGAACTATTGAGACGACAAACCAGGTTTGATGAAACCAACATGAATGTTATGATCACAATAAATACGACAGAATGTGATGGACAATAAACAAACTCAGTCCCTATTTAAAAAACGAGATAGCACAACAACCCCTCCCTGATTAGTATTAGTGCCCAATGTGTCATCAAAGTATAAGCATTTAACAAGCAAGGGTATGCAGAAGAAAGGTACAACCAAATTGTTATCCACACCTCAACCAAGAAATTGTCATGTACATATCCTAAACCGAATATCAGTATAGGAATTAAAGAGTGGATAAGCTCTTTCAAATAATCTGTTATGAATCTATGAAAATTGAATTTGATCTAGATTGGCACGGTTTAATTTTTATGTCCTCTCAGAGAAATAGTCTGATTTATACGACATCATGTTTCACTTTGGCTAATCTGTCATTTATTTTTATTATCTATTAGAATAGAGAGTAATTAATTTCAGAAAAGATGAATTTACTTTTTGCACTTTATTCCGTTTCATTTTCTCTGGTCACTGCAGTTTCAAATGTTTCGATGTCGATTTCTTCGGAAGATTTATGTTTGTATGTTTCCGAATCAGATACTGAAAAAGTCAGAAAACCTTTAGCTTCGAATTAATTAACGATTACTCACATATGACTAATGATGTCTTAGAGACTCCGTGCTCTATTTCTAATAGAAAGGGTTTGTGCAAGAACTGTGATTGATGGAGTGTATCACGAATAACTGGTCATATGAAACCAAAGCACTACGTTATAATTAATTATGTTTCAATAAAGACACATGATAAGACAACGACTCGAATAAACGTGTATTTAAGCATATATATATAAATACTTTATCTGTCTATATATAAATCATCATTAAGAAACAGAGTGGGCGGTTAATGAATGTCATGATTCCTGATATATATGTGAATATCAATGGCCTGCCTGCCTGCTGGGTAATCATCTATTGTAGCCATTCACCCCAAAAAAGTTAATCTATAATACTACATGAAGCGGATACATTAGCTCTAAATAACTTGCAATGTTAATCAGTACAGTTGACTACTCAATGCAGATGTGAAATCAAATGGCAAATATATCTAATGTTAGACGTCCTACAGTTCGTTATCAGACCATTCGGGAGTATTTCATTGACATCTTTAATGTTTAAATGCCATTTCTAAATCTTTTTCTCGGTGACTCGGCCTTGACGGAAGTCGGATTTGATTAACATGGTAATAGGCTTGTGGAGCGGCTATCCGTTTTCTTTTCTGATTATCCCAAAATCGTATACTCTTTTCCATCAAAAGTGTATTAAAAATAGGTATTGCATTTCCTGAAAAAACAAACAGTTATCTGATGCTGGTAACAGTCGTCCGTGAATAAGGTGTTGGTCAAATCTCTGACATTTTTGACAATTTCATCAACACTTAATTAAATTTTATGATTTGATAAATGAAAAATGAATCTGTAATATGAATCCATAATCTCAGAGGTTATGTGAATCTAAGCAAAGTTTCAGATGTCGAAAAATTCGAACTCTTCTTCGTGCTTTCATGTGTATGGTATAAATGATACATTTGTTTCCTATAGGTTTTTACAAAACTATGGAAATAAATGTATGATGTCTCATATATTTCTGTGCTTTTTACCTATCTGGTTAGATAACCTCGTTTTTTAATTATGCCATATCTGAAACGGATTTGTATGTAAGTTACTGTTCTTTTGTGCCACATGTGTCATGTGAAGTTGAAGATACACATGTTGCTTAAACTAACTCTTTTTGTATTTGTATCCAAGGTGGAAATTTATGCGACATGAGATATCACTAACAGTTCATTCGTTTCTAACATTAACGTACTCTCAAGTTATATTGTTTTATGTACATGGATGCAGATGCTTTTTCAGCTGTGTCAGATTTTGAGAAGCAGATGCGATATTTTGTGACGCTAAAACATGATGTTGAATCTCAAAAAGACTAAAATCACGAACGTTGAAATGTTCACGGTCAACAAAATCAACTCAACTCTAAATGCTTTAACATTGGAAAACACATGAAAATTATCCTGGACAAAACAGCATAAGCGGATTAAGTTTCAGCTTTATAGACAGATTCTCATGAGGGATTTGGATATTTAGATTAGTGTATTTTTAAGAAATGCTACAGTTGTATAAGTTATGGGGAACACTTTACTTACATTCTACTAAAATTCTGTAGGAAATATTTGAGCCTTAACAAGAAGACAACATGATTCTGTGTTGCAAAACTCCAAACTCCACTACTGGTACAGGATTATTCATGGAGAGTTACATATAACCACATCGAGCTTATACCAGGCTTATCTATGGAGAGTAACATGTAACCACATCAAGCTTATACCAGACTTATATATGGAGAGTAACTTACAACTATAAGTTTATACCAGGCCTATTTATGAAGTAAGTAGTAGAAGTAGAAGAAATATAAGTTACTATTAAATGCTGAAATATTCCTTCATCTCAAATTCCACGAATACAATAGTTATGACAAGATTAAATCTCATAAACGGTTGACTAGCAAAAGAAACTGGTCGCCAGTCCAATAAACCTACGGGAAGAATGAGAGTGTTCTTCTGTTTTTCTAATAAATATCTCTCATCGAGGATGAAAACCATGGTAATATTCTTGTGGCAATAACCTTAAAAAAGATAACTCTGTTTCTGTTATGACTGGTTACAGTCCAATAACTCTCAATGCCTTTTTAAAACTAAATACATAGATTTCTAAACAAATCGGAAAGTATCTCAGTAAAAACATCACAAGTTGATTTCCACCTAATGAATATCTGTCGCTGTCCACGCAAGTGTTCATTCTCCCATGGCAAGGTGAAAACGTATCAAGATAAACTCTACCCGTTTTTACCTTGCCTTTATCATTAACATTACTTGTGAAACGAAGCAGTGACATCTATATAGAGAATCGCACCCAAGTGTCTTCTGATATCAAATATAGCAACACGAGTTGATTAAAGTTACAAATATCCGAGGCTTGTCGAGGTTATTTTTACTTTCATCAACGAGTGTTGATATATTTGATATCAGAAGACACGAGCTCGAGGGGGAGATTTAATTTATCATTCAAAATCATTCTACAACAATTATTAGCCAAATACTGACATATATGTCTGAAACACAAAACTGCCATTTAGCTTCTTCAGCAGTGATCTCAGTGAGGTCATAGCATTGTGACGTCAAAATGCCTGTTCCGATACTATTACAAAATATATGTGAAATTTGACGTGGGAAAACTTGTAAATGACCGTTTTATGTAGATAAATTCTGCAATCAAACATAACTGTCACAACGTATCGAGTCAATGCTGCAAATCGAAGTCAATTGTGCACATTTTGATAAAGAACAAACAAATAGAAAAATAGAAAAATGCCGAAATGTATCTCATTGAAATAGATTTTTCGACCCAAAGTAAATGAAGAAATTGAAAAGATGTTTTCCTGTCTAAATATATATCTAGTCTATAAGCCAATTTTAATTGTTAAGCATTGTGGTCTACAGTGCATTGTCATTGCGTTGGGCATGGCAGCTTAGGGCTTGATTCAGTTGGCTAAATACTTAAAAAGATCTAGAAAACCATCTGTCTTCGTTTAATAGCTGGCAACGTATCACATCACTGCCGCGATCTTTGGCCTATATATTGGACTAGCCTGCAGTACCCTCAAATCTTAGCAGAGAAATTATAAGCCATGATGTCAAGGGCGGAGAGAGAAGAGTTGGAAATCTTTCATTATGGCCGTGACGTTTTGAAGATGGCAAGTGTGACGCATTTATCAACATTTCCGAGTATCTTGTTTGGATTAGAGAACTTAATAAGTTAAAAACTTGAAACTGTTATCCAGAAAATCTTCCTGTTCGTAAAAAATATGTGTCTCTCGTTCGATCTGCCAATAATCGTTTGGGTACGAAATTTTTTACAGTTTATATCACCTGACGGTATTAACGTTTTATATCTTGGGGTCTTAACATAATTCGAATTTCACGTGATATTGCACGTGACGACAGTCCTTTAGGAAATGTAATGTTACCATGTAACCATAATATGGTGTAAAAGGAAAAGCCTCATATATATACATAGCGATATGATATTTGTGCACTTTTACATATATAATGCAAACAAGAAACACACTTTGAAATGAACAGGTGACATTCATTTGTGCAGTTTTATATAGGTAAACTTCACTTAATTTTTCAAACAGTCTAATAATCTACGAAAGGGCTGCCTATAATATATATAATTTGCTATAATAAGATTTATTTGTTCTGATATGTCAAGGAATTCTCTATATGTGAACTTTCAGTGACAGTTCTCATTCTCTTTACATTCTTAAGACGTTTGATTAAGGCATTGATGATATTAAAACTTGTATTTATTTCCCCTTTCAGGATAATTAACAGAATGTAAATACGAATTAGTCAGTCTCAATTGTCATACTACCATGAAGAGATATAGTGCAGGGAATCTGAACGAAATATCTATAGATTAAGGTTGAATGTTAACATGCTGCAGAAACAACATCACAAACAGGTATTCGTAATGAAAGGGTAGTACTCTTAGTCTAAGTTGTATCACTATCATTGAACACTCAAGTTGCATAAACAAGATATTTTCTCTTAAATGTTTAAAAGCCTTTTCAAGTGGTTTAACTAGGATTTTAAAATGACAGATCCTCATTTTACAAACTTTGAATTTGTAGTCTACATGTAGTTCATATATTACCGAAATTCAACACATTGATGATGCGTTTAATTTTGATTTTACACATATATGGTTGACCGATTCAGGCACAATTACGAAGTTGACATTATAGAGGTGACAAGTCTTATATGGATGGTCAAATTCTCTATGATTGTAACAGAGCGACCTTCACAAACTATAAGAATCTTAAGTAAAACATCACTTTTCTGAAAATATGTAATCTTGTTTTCTACAAACCCGTCATGGTGCCATAATGACTGATGTTATATTGTTCCATTGCACAGTGTGAATGTTGAGTTCTATCAATAGCTTTATGGTAGAGTTCATGTAAAACATTTATTGATTTCCTGTGTCTACCCTATAGTTTGTGATTATTATCTGATTTATGCTGATGTTGATTGTATATTTACTTGAGAATATGTTTTTTATTACAAATATCATTCTAAATAGAAATTCCTGAAAAGAAGCAAGACACATGCCAAGATTATCTCCCTTGAACTATGCAGAAGCATTCCAGGTAAAGATCAATTGTTATTATTTATGAATGCAGAGAGACAACAAAATTTCCTTATCAAATTTAATTAAATGGTCAATAATTTAATTGTGTAAATAATTATAGAAGATAGGAATATTTATTACCCATATGGTTGAAAATAACCGAGTTAATATTATTGATATGAGCACATGTGCACATATCACGTTTGCCTAGCAACGATTGTTTCACCGCGGCTGCCCATATTTCGTCGTCTGTGACGTCATAAAACGATTGTACGTGACGTCACTGTAGCTTGCCGTCGCAAGTGAAAGTGGGCAATTTCCTGGCTAATTTAACGCGAATCAAATGGAATACAATGGGTAATAAAGAAATTATTACACTCGAAAGTGTGCCATATGACTTTAACGAAATTCGTGGAAATTTATGTATAACCCTCGCTCTCGCTCGGGCAATACAAAAATTCACACTCGTTTCGTAAAAGTCATATGACACACTTCCTCGGGTAATAATCTCTATTTATCAATGGGTAGCGGATGACAAAGTTACTTTTGAGCATATGACTTGATTTTCTTTTACATAGGCCTATATGATAGTCAGTGTCTCAAGTGTGTTGAGGTAATAGATGTGCAGCTGTCCGTGCAGTGGTCCATTAGGCATTTGGTTTGCTATCAAGTCCCGAATTGTGTGATTCTTCACAGTAAAAGCCCAAGTTTATCATTTGTTCGCTTGGATGATAGATAGATAGTTTCTTCGAGGAGTTGGATACATGATTTCAAGGTCCCCAGGGCGTTTTAGCAAGTGCAATTGACAAGTTGAGGTATTTTGGGAATCACTGATTGAGTTGTGTTTCGAATGAATTTGATAAAGGAAAAAAAAATTTTTTCCCATCCTTTGTCAAAAACTGAAATTAGTTTATGTCACAAACCTGTAACATTGTCATTTGTGAAATACCCGGAGAATGGTGTGGTCTATCTTTTCAGTTTCAAAATTGAATCCTGGACAGGTGACACAGCTTTCGATCTCATTTGCCAAACTAGTTGCATGTGACTGCTCAATAAACATAACTGACACTTTGAAATGTTGAAATGACTTTTGTTAATCGGTCGCCTGTCTAGGATCACACTATTTTATTGCAGTTCCGATTAAATTGAAACTCCACTGTTACTGTAGTCGCCATTAATGAGAACTATCTGAACAAGTTGAACTATCGAGATGCCAATGCTGGTTCGCCAAAATGAACATGAATGTTATGATCATAATAAATACGACATAATGTGATGAACAATCAACAAACTGCTGGTGCAGTTTTAAAAAACGCGAATCGAGATGCACAGCAAACCCTATGTGAGCCATATTGTTGCCCATCATGATATGAACATATAAACAGTTAACAAGCAAGGGTAGAAGGTTGCACAAAAGATATGTTGAAGAAAGACACAAACAAATTGTCATTAACCCCACCCAACCCCCCGCAAATGAATATAGGGTTAAACGATTGGACCAGTTCTTTTAAATTAAAATGAATTACGCCATCTGTGAAAACGTTATTAGATCCAGCTTGGCTAGATTGGCAGATTTATGTTTATATACTCTCAAAGAAATAATCTGATACGATGTCACTCTGTCACTTGTTGTTATTTTCTGTTAGAACAGAAAGTAATTGATTAATGAACTTTTTCCTCTCTGCTATGTTTCATTTTGTCTGGACACTCCAGTTTCGAATGTTTCTCGGCAATACATCATGTCCAATGTCAGTTTCTTCAGAAGTCTTTCAAAAGATTTATGTTTCTATGTTTCCGAATCATGTATTGAAAAAGTCAGAAAATATTTGCTTCAAATTAATGAACGATTGCTCACATGTGACTAATGATGTCTTGGAGATTGTGTATAATCGAGGGTTAGGCAAGAACTGTGATTGATGGAGGTGTATCACGAATAACTGGTTATATGAAACCAAAGCACAACATTGTGATTAATGGTGTTTCAATAAAGACAGATGGTAGGTCAACGACTAGAATAAACATGGATTTAAACCGCATCAATAGCGTTTTATATAATTATGATTTTGACCCAATATTTTCTAGTCGCTAAAGAAAATAATTATTTCGCTCATTTCATTTCAAATCTGTCATGACTTACATGAAGATCTATATATAAAAATACTTTATCTTTCTATATATAAATCATCATTAAGAAACAGAGTGAGCTGTTAATAAGTGTCATGATTCCTGATATATCTGTGAATATCAATGTCCTGCCTGCCTGCTGGGTAATCATCTATTGCAGCCATTCACCCCAAAAAAGTTAATCTGTAATTCTACATGAAGCGGATACATTAGCTCCAAATGCCTTTCAATGTTAATCAGTACAGTTTGCAACCAATTGTAGATGTGAAATCAAATGTCATGCGGTATAATTTCTACCAGACAAATATATCTAATTTTAGACCTCCTACTGTTTGTTATTAGACCATTCGGGTAATTCCTTGACATCTCTAATGAATAAATGCCATTTTATAATATTTTCCCCGGTGATTCGGCTTTGACAGAAGCCAGAAATTGATTTACATGGTGATAAGCTATCCCCAAATCGCATACCTTTTTCAATAAAAGGCGTATACAATAGGTATTGCATTGCCTGAAATGGTCCAAGTATTGAAAAGAAATGAAATGGCAAATACAAAAAAAGTTGTGCAATGGTGTTAACAGTCGTCTGTGAATGGAGTGCCGGTAAAATCTCTGACATTTTTGACAATTTCGTTGACACTTATTAAAATATCATGATATTATAAATAGAGGAGGAATCTGTAGCTTTATGGTGAACCGGAATCTCCCTTCACAAGAAACATAAGTTAAGGTGAAATGAATCGAATAACGTTAATTGAGACGTCACGTTACCCTTGTAAAGGTTGCTCTGTAAAACAAGACCCTAGAACCTTGATTGTATGTCCATGTGCATTCTCTTCCCACAGAGGTTACCAATGTCCGGCAAATAGACCGATTTCTGCATCCCTGGGTTACACCCTTCAGATGTAAAAATCAGATTTCAGATCTTAAGCTCAGCTCTGCAAAGCCTGAGTCGGTGACAATCATACTCGATTTAAAATTATGGTGCTTACTCTGATGTACTGTTCAGATTTGGATTTGGTTGAAGGATGAATTGATTCTCAAGATATATTGTTTTATGTACATGTATGCAGATGCTCTTGCAGCTGTGTAGGATTTGGAGAATCAGTTGAATTTTGTGTAATGCCATTGACATTGTTGAACCTCTAAAAGACTAAAATTAATGTTCAAGGTTAACAAAATGAAACTGTAGATGGTTACGATTATTTTAGAGTATTATTTACACCATCATTATCTTGGACAAAAATAAAATTAATCCAAGCAGCACAGCGGCTTAAGCTTTACTTTTATAGACAGATTTTAACATGGGTTCGGAAATGTAGATTTAAATGAATTTATAAATAACTACATTATAAGAGGAGAAACAGACACAACCACATCAATCTTATACCAGGCTTATCTATAGAGAGTAAAATACAACCACATCAAGCTTATACCCAACTTCCAAACGCAAGGCATAACTCTTGCCAGTCTGATTTAACCCTTGCAGTATTTCCTTAGCTTTCTTGTGTCGAGGCAGTGAATCGCTGCACTGGAAATGCATAGCGGGCCTGGATTTCTAAACACAGATTTCTGAAGGAAATACTGCAAGGCCTAAATCAGCCAGTAATGGAGACTGGCAAGAGTTATGCCTTGCATTGGGAAGTTGGCTTATACCAGGCTTATTTATGGAGAGTAACATGCGACCACGTCAAACTTATACCAGGCTTATTTCTGGAGAGTAACATACAAACACATCAAGCTTATACCATACTTATTCATGCAGAGTAACAAATAAATATATTAAGCTTATACCAGGCTTATTTATGGATAGTAACAAGTAAATACCATTAGCTTATACGAGGCTTATTTATGGAGAGAGACGCGAAATTACCTTAAGTTTTTACGAGGCTTATTCATGCAGAGTAACATACAACTATATCAACCAAATAGTATGCACAAGTCCATAGATGATAGTAAGTAGATAACAAGAGCTAATTACATAAGGGCTATGGCGTCTAATACGGATTTGAGTTGTCAGGATATTGGTGATTACCAGACTCTCTGACTCTGACTGTCATTCTTATTTTTGTGTGAAAGTGCAGCTTTAACACTCTTTATAAGTTACTACTAAAAGTTGAAATACATCATCTGAAATTCCCTGAAATAAACAATAGTTATGACAAAACTCATATGTCATAACTAATGACTAGTAATAGAAACTGATCGTCACTCCAGTATTCAAGAGGAAGAATGAGTGTATTCCTTTTGTTTTTCTAATAAATTATCTCTCATCCATGATGAATACCATAACATTTTTGTGACAATGACACTCAAGAAAGACAACTCTGCTTTACTTATAATTAATTACAGTCCCACAACTCTAAAAATGCTCTGAAAATTACCGTCTGTGCAAAACATATAGAATGTTAAACAAAAAAAAAGTATCTCAGTAATATACGTCACAAGTTGATGTCCGCAAAATAAGTATCTGTCGTTGTAAATGATAGTGTTATTTGTATAAATCCAAATTACCACGTTTGTTGTTTGGATCAGAGGACTTAAAACTGAATAAACTGTTATCAAGAAAAATTTTCTGTTCGTATAACAATATATCTCTTGTTCGGTCTGCAAACATTTTTTTAGGTACCAAATGCTTTACAGTTTACATTAGCTGTCGTATTAACTTTTCATATCTGGGAGTCTTTACATAGCTTCTTATTTGAAAAATATCACGTTATAATACACGTTACGATAATCATTAGTGATTCAGGAAATGTAATGTTACCATGTCACAGTAACATGTTACCATGTCACAGTACATGCAAAGACCTCCCAGCAATATTAATGATTTATTCACATGAATTACACATATGTATATGCGAACAAGAAACACAACTCAATGAAGTGAACAGATGACATTCATTTGTACAGTTTTAAATTGGTAAACTATATTAATTCTATGCAAACAGTCTAATAACCTACGAAAGGGCTCCCTGTAATTTCTTAATAAGATTTATTTGTTCTGACATGTCAAGTTAGGCTACAGATGTTAACTCTCAGTGACCGTTCACATTCTCATTACATTCTTAAGACATTTGATGAACGTATTGGTGATATTAAAATTGTATTTATTTCCCCTTTTAGGATAATAGACATAATGTAAATACAAAATTATCCGTCTCCATTGACATGATAACGTGAAGAGATTTTGTGCAGAATGTCTTTGAGCGAAATTAGAAAATATATATAGATTAAGCTTAAATGTTTATGTCCTGAACGAACAACATCACAAACACACATTCGTATGGAAAGGATAGTACTCTTAGTTTAAGTTTTATCACTACCAATAAACTAAATTAAAATTGCAAAAACAGGATGTTTTCTTTTAATTTCTTTCAAATAGTTCAATTGAGATTTAAGATGACAGATCCTAATTTTGCCAACATTGAAAGTGTTATCTAGCTTATATACCATCGATATTCAACACATTGATAAATGAGTTTTATTGTAATTTTACTATACATGTTCCCTTGGACAATGTGAAAATTGAGTTCTATCAATTGCGTTATGTTAAAGTTTATGTTTAAACTGTTATTTTATGTGCTCCTGTGTCTACTTCTTATGATTATTTTTTCACTGTGATTGAAATTCTGAGTTAAATTAGATCTTAAATGTTATCAAAAATGTTTATACTTACTTAAGAATATGTTTTTTTTTATTACACATATCATTCTTAATCTGAATTCAAAGATTTAGGAGGCATACTAAAATACTGTATTTCCTGAAAAGAAGCAAGACACCTGTCAAGGTTACCACCCTTGAACTATGCAAAAGCATTCCAGTTATAGATCAATTGTTATTATTTATGAATGCAGGGGGTCAGAACATTTTACATATCAAATTTAATTAAATGGTCAAATAATTTAATAAATGTCATTAAGTGATCGAGAGTAATAACAAAGACAGGAAGATTTAACAATGGGTAGAGGATGACAAAGTTAGGTATGAGCATATGCCTTGATTATCTTTTACATATATGATATTCTGGGTCTCCAGTGTGTAGAGGTAATAAACTACCGTGCCACAGAAAGTACTCACCTCAGTTGATTTTATCATATGTATGATTTTCAATTGCAAATATCTCAAGTTTTCGATGTCATAATCCAAACTGATAAGTACAGGTGTTTAGTTAGCAGTCAAAGAAAATTTCTACATGTTTTTTAATTATTTTTAAAAAAAATGAAATTTTAAGTTTAATTTTGTTTTTAAATTATTGTTGATGATACACAACTGTTCATCGACATATAAGACATATCCTATGTGAAAATAAATAAATGTGCCTGATTCTGCACACATTTAAAACATTTTAAACAGGGCAGGGGTCATGTTGGTGAAAATTTCATTCTTAACCCTGTCTTCATTACAAAAAGATATTTGAACTAAAATTTAACCTCAGTCACCAACAAAGTCATTCAAACTACTGCAGATAAGTATTATTGTATCGTGTCATAGTCAAATACATCTGATTTCTTTTAAAAATTGAATTAATCGAAATAAACTTAGGTGAAAACTTTCTTTTGCCCGGTAGTTTAGACATGCAGCTGTCACAAGGGCATTGAGTTTGCTATCTAGGTCTGACATTGTGTGATTCTTCAAGGTGAAAGCCTCAGTTTATCATTTGTTTCGCATGGATGATAGCTAGATAGTTTCCTTGAGGAGTTGTGTTTATGAAGGTGCAGCAAAGGATTTTATGATCCTCAGGGCCTTTAAGAAAGTGGAATTGACAAGTTTGAAGTCATTTGGGAATCATTGATGGAGGTGTTTTTCGAATGAATTTGACAGAGGAAAAAACGTGTTCACGTTCTTTGTAAATAATTGAAATTACTTTATGTCGTGACCACGAACCTGTAACATTGTCATTTGTGAAATCCCCGGAGAACAGCATGGTCTACAGGTCTTTTCAGCTTCGAAATTGAATACCTGACCGGTAACTCAGCTTTCTATCTCATTTGGCAAACTTGTTTCATGCGACTGCTCAATAAAAATATAACTAACACTTTGAAATGTTGAAATGAGTTTTGTTAATCGGCCGCCTGTCTATGAATTCCGATTAAATTGAAACTCAGTTGTTACTGCAGTCGCCCATAACAGAGAATGGCTGAACTATATACAGAATGTGATGGACAATCCACAAACTGCAGTTGTGCAGTTTTAAAATCAAGATGCACAACAACCCCTCAGTGAGTCAAATTGGTGCCCAATGTGTCATCAAAGTATAAACAGTTAACACGCAAGGGTAGAAGGATGTAGGAAAGATGTGTAGAAGAAAGCTACACACAGATTTCCCCTCCTCCACCAACACACACACATCTAAAAGTTGCCATGTACATATCCTAAACCCTAAATCAGTTTAGCGATTACTGACTGGATGAGTCCTTTTCAATTGAATTATGACATCGGTTGGAATCCACTGCCTCTCCACATCAAAGACTCTGATTCACTTCAAGCTTTTAAATCCCAGCTGAAGACACATCTTTTCTCTTCTGTATATAACTGACTCCCTCCATATTTCCATGCGCTTTGAGCATGCACCAGTGTGTGGATAATAGCGCTTTATAAATGTCCATTTATTATTTATTATTATTATAAACGTAATAAGATCAAGACTGACACGGTTTCATTTTTATCATCTTCCGCACGCATCGGGCCATATACGCACTTTTAGAAAAGGCATAATGACCCTTGCGACAACTCTTCACGCCCATATACATATACATACAACAAATATAGCAAATATATTGAACCCAAAGTTGAATTAGGTATTTAACAAAGTTCGCCTCTTCCCATAAGCAATACTAAGATACTAAGATTTAATAATGATACATTTGAAGAGGAAGTTATAATATCTTTAAATATAAATGAATTTGGATTACAAATGTGTTAAAATAAGCGAAGTATTTCTGCTGAATAATATTGACAAGATTGTGCAAGAACTGTGATTGATGGAGGTGTAACATAAATAAAAATCATCATAAAGAAACAGAGTGGGCTGTTATTATTTATCATGATTCCTTATATATCTGTGAACATACGCGTCCTGCCTGCCTGCTGGGTAATCATCTATTGCAGCTATTCACCCCAAACTGCTAATCTATAATACTACATGAAGCGGATACATAAGCTCCAGATACCTTTCAATGTAATTAGAACAGTTGACGACTCTTTGTAAACGTTAAGTCAAATGTCATGCGGTATAATTTCTACAGACAAATATATCTAATATTAGGCCCCCTACTGTTCGTTATCAGACCATTTGGGTATTTCCGGGACATATTCAATGAGTATATGCCATTTCCAAAGGTTTTTTCTAGTGATTCGGCCTTGACAGAAGCCAGTATTTGATGAACGTGGTAATAGGATTGCGGAGAGGCCATTCATTTTCATTCTGAATATCTCCAAATCGTATACCCTTATCCATCAAAGGCGCATTCAAATTATGTATTGCATTGCTTGAAATCGTCCAAGAAATGGAAAGAAATGGAACATACAAAAACAGTTATCCGATGCTGGTGAATAGGGTGTCCGAAAAATCTTATTTTTCATTTTCATTTTCATTTTCATTGACACTTATTTAAATATCACGATTTGATAAATTGAAGAGAAATCTGTAGCTTTATGATGAATATGGATCTCCCATATGTTTTAATAAATGTACCGATGACGTTTACTGACACGTCACATTACCCTTGTAAAGATTGCTCTGTGATTCCAGACCCAGAGCCTTGAAGTTAATGCATATCTAAGCAAAGTTGCAGATGATGAAAACTTCGAACTCTTGCGTCCCTTTAGAAAGTGCTTTTAATGTGTGTGGTATGAATCACACATTTGTTACCCGTTATATTTAACAAAAAGATTGATTACACAAATAAATCTACGATGTGTCATATGTTTCTGTGCCTTTACTTATCTTACCTCGTATTTAAACTATCCGATATGTCAAACATATGTTTATGTAAGTTACGCTTCTTGTGCGTCGTGCATGTCATGTGAAGCTCAAGTTAAAACTGCTGCTTAAACAAACTTGTGTGTATTTGTACAAAAAAGAGAAATGTGTTCTCTATAACACTTCATTCATTCCTAATTCAATTACCGTGCTTGAGGAGGCGTGGCAGTAACAAAGAGGAATCACAGAAATAAAACTGCTGCGTATAAATATCTTTGCTCAACAACAACCTGTTTACGTGAACATCCTTAAAAGGTCAAAACACCTGAAAAACATTTTAGTTGAAGATATTCTATTTATATAATCACCTCAGACAGTGACGTCTATAGCCCATGGGCAGATTTGTATATCATCCTCACATTCATTCCATTCACAAATAAATCATCCATTTCTCTACAAATGTGTTCTTATATACGTAAATCTAATTATGTTTAATTTCAAACCAATCGGTAAGGGAAATGCCAATTTATCAATCATACTCGTTATTAATATATGGGGTTTATCCTGACGTTGAAATGCTAAAGTTCAACAAAATGAAACTCTTAATGCTTAAACATATCTTGGAATATCATTCATATGATAATTATCTTTGACAAAACATCACAATTGGCCAAAACTTTATAGACAGATTCGTTTGGATATTTAGATTTAAATGAAGTGTTCAGTTTGACAGTTTGATAATTTCTCTTATATATTATGTTATGGTGCAGGAATATGGGGAACTCTTTATTGTGAAGCAATTGAACCGGTTCTTCTCAAATTTTGAAGAAAATATCCAAGGCTTGACAAGAGACAATATGCTTCTGGGTGAATGTGACAGAACTCCACTGCAGTATCACTAAATCAGTAGAGCAGTCAGCTACTGGGACAGGAGCATGCATGGAGAGTAACCAGTTTATACCAGGCTTATTTATGGAGAGTAACATACAACCACATTGAGCTTATACCAGGATTTTTTAAGAGTAATATACACCGATATCAAACTTACACCATGCTATTTATGGAAAGTAACAAACAACAACATCAAGCCTATCCCAGGCTTATTTATTGAAATTAACATACCATCACATCAAGCTTATACCAGGCAACGAGGTTTATTCACGGAGAGTTACATTCAACCACATCAACCTAATATCATGCTTTAGGTAATAGGTGATAGTGAGTAGATTAAAAGAATTAATAACATAAGGACTAATAAGGATTAAGCTGCCCGGATAATGGTGATTACAAGAATCTCTGGCTCATCCGGTGTTCATCTTTTTTCAACTTCAATTCCTAGTACTACTAAACGCTGAAAACTTAACTATCTGAAATCCCTGAAAGTCCATGAAATAATAAATTGGCAATACTGGATGAAATGTTGTCACTACGGAGTAATTAAGGAAACCGATTGCCACTCCAATACCCTACGGAAAGAATGAGTGCAATACTCTTGTTTTTCTAATAAATTATCTCTCATCGAGGATGACTACCATGGTACCATCGTTGTGCCAATAACACTCAAGAAAGACAACGTTGTTTCTGTTATGACTACAATGTATGACTATGAGTTGATTTGCACTATGAAATCTGTCGTTCTAAAGACTAGAATTATACATCATATAGATCCACATTGTCACGTTTGCTGTTTGGAAAGGAGGACTTGACTAAAACCTTAACTTAACATAAAACTGTTATTCAGGAAATCTTCCTGTTCGTAAAAAATTGTGGCTCTCGATTGGTCTGCCAATATGTGTTTAGGTACGAATTGCTTTATAATTTATATAACCTGCCCTGTTAACTTTTCATATCTGAGTTTGAAAAATATTACATTCATTTGTGCAGTTTTTTAAAGGTAAACTACATTAAGTCTATGTTAAAGGCGCTGTGGAACGTAATTGCATATTATGTTTCCTCAATTTTGCCATTTATCATTAAAGTTTAGACGATATATCGATAATTTAGAGGGTAAAACATCTCATTACACCGCCCGATAAGCCATATCCATAGAAAACGTTTCTCCGTATTGGAAGAAGATGGTGCGACGTATACAGCGACAGTGGTGCGGGTTTCTTCAGTGTGAGAGATAGATTTGTTGGTCTCATGGGAATTGAAGAATTCAGACAGCAAGATGGTTGACCATTCTATTATGGTGTCATTATTAAAACCCTGCTCTAAGTGTTTAGGTATCGCTAATCAGTCAGATCACTTGGACTACCTTCGAGGGGCCATTTTAATGTGACAACCTTAAAATGGCCGCTCGAAGGGAAATGGATTCGCATGGCTTAACCGAACCATGTACATTCGTTTAACAACACTTTTTTTATTGATTCAGGGGTATTCTTTGCCAATTGATAACTCTATATTTACATTTTCGATAGCTGGATTTACTTCAGTAAGAACTTCGTGCTACAGCGAACATGCGAACAAGAAACACAACTCAATGAAGTGAAATGACATTCATTTGTACAGTTTTAAATTGGTAAACTATATTAAATCTATGCAAACAGTCTAATAACCTACAAAAGGGCAGCCTGTAATTTCTTAATAATATTTATGTGTTTTCTCTTGTCAAGTTAGCCTCTAGGTGTGAACTCTCAGTGACTGTTCACATTCTCTTTACATTCTTATGACATTTGATGAAAGAATTGATGATATTGAAACTTGTATTTATGTTTTCCTTTAGGAGAATAGACAGAGTGTAAATGCGAATTAAGTTTAATTAGTCTTCATTATCTACATAACATGAAGAGATATTGTGCAGCAAGTCATAGAACGAAATTAGAAAATATTTAAGAGTATATATTAAAGGTAACTGTTTATATCCTGAACGAACAACATCACAAACACACATTCGTATGGAAAGGATAATACTGTTCTTCATCTTTAAGCTTGAACATTCAAGGTGGAAAAAACTTTAATTTCTTTCCAAATATTAAATCACGTTCGTATTTGCAGTACATTTCGGTTATGCAGTTACCACGCTGAACAATAAAAGCTTTAGAAAGTATTTTTATATCTCTCTTTCCATTAACTACCACTCTGTCTAACTTATAATACAACGTCACTTCAGACAAGATAACAATTCAATTTCAGTATGTCATTCCTTTTATCAAGATTATTTCTATCTTATATTTATTTAATTGAACTGTCTCAGGTGGAACTTGAACTCAGGAAAGAGTATTGTTAATTAATTAAATTACATCTTCATCAGCCGAAATGATAATTAAGGGCATAACTTGCAGACAATAAAAGTAGCAAGACATGACTGATCTATATCTGGTCAAACATTCAAACGTGGGATAGATACTTTAGGAGACGGAAGCCAAATATGATATTCTCAGCCCATCCGTTCAAACTTAATTTCTTAACTACTACAATGAATAATATAATTCATGTCCATGATTGCTGTATATAAGTCTGTAAAGAAAAATGATGTTATGTTTTTGTACGTGTTGTAGTATGACGTAATGTGATGATGTGTAACATAATACTTATATTCGGTGAATATTCTACTGGAGCAACTGTGGAGATTGTTTGGAAATAAAACAAAACAAAATTGATATTACAACTTGTAGTGGGTGTTCTAACTGTTTGAACCTCACTTACTTATTACATTAGAGAACAATAAATAAAAATGAATTTGCCAATACCTGGGATTAAGTTTGAAGTGTGATGTTTTATGACAACTTACCGTGCGGAAAGAAATCAGCCAGTCAAGTGACAAACTCTCATATCAGAGTCTTTTTATCCGCCCTTAGATTATACAACAGAAGCTGATGGTCTGATTAGTCCAATTTTTCAGATATCAACATGAATAGTCTTTCTGTAATGACTACTCGAAGGCTTACAACCAGTAACTCAGCCCTTGAATTAAACAAATGCTAATAAAGTCTCGTCAATGTTACCATTAACCATTCCCAGTCCTAAATGTTTATGAAACATAATTACCTGAAGTATATCAAAGTAAATGTGTCTTCATTGGTTATAAAATAAGTTAGACAAGGAGGTGTTTCAAGGCACTGCAATCGAGACCAGAAAAGGAAAACTGCTGCATGTCAGAAATGGGTTACAAGGATCAAATCATTCTTACACTGAGGGATGCCGGGCGTATGAATTTTGCAACAAATTTTGTGTAAATTTTTATTTGATAATTTAAAAAAACCCATAATACTGTTTGATAAAAATTGTGACTCCCAAGCAATAACAAATACAGTTTAACGTGTTTGGATGATGGCATAGACAACTCTCTATCACTTGCATGTATAGCATGTATGTATATGCTAGGGGTGACATTACTAGACTCCCAGCTTCAGCCTCTTGTGTCCATGCCCTAGAATAGCATCAAAGGAAAACTGTTCTGTTGCTTCATGGCTTTGTAATTTACAAAGAAGGAGAAGGAAGAAGGAGATACTCCTATATAGAGAATTTGAAAAACAGTATTAATAGTTTCTAATTTTCTCTAATATATTTTCTCAACCTGTGTGAAGTCACCATGTCTGTACACGACGAACTTTTACTAGAAAAGTGAAAAGACCAAATTTACTCACGGTAGTAAATATTTGCACCTGCCCTACCTAGGTGCAAAATTGCTTACGGTAGTGACAAATTTGCTTACGGTAGAAAAATATACATACCGTATTCATCCTAATAAACGCCCCCTCCTAATAAACGCCCTCCCAAGCCTTTTTTGACTCGCGGAAAATGACCCCTAATAAACGCCCCCCTTTTGTATCGATTTACCTTACTGATGTTTCACTGAAGAAGAGTTTTCAATCTTGCTATCAACCTCTTATGTCCAGTAAAGTGTAAGGTACATGGTATATCCAGTCCCCAGGCGACTGTCGAATGTCTGTAACGATCAGTCACTACACATTCTATTCGACCGCAATGTTTTAAGAAACAGTAAAATGTCTTGCTCAACTCTCTTGAAGATGTCCAGCAACAGATGACGCTAGCACATTGACCGCGAATTTGTCGTGAACGTTATTTTGTCAATGTCTCTCCAACTGTTGGTTCCCAAATATCCCTATAGACATGAAGTGCCCGAAGTTTATGATCCGAAGTAGAATATACCAGAGATTTTTTCTAAATAAATTGCAAGATTAAACCTTGCACAAGCTATAATGTATATTTGTTCACATATCCATTGCAAATTGTGTGTCAGTACCGGTTGGAATTTAATACAAATAATAAACTGCGACATTTAACTCTTCTTTACATTTATTTGATAGACTTATTTTGATTAAAACTCGACATAAAATCGATGGGTTTTTTTTTTCTGGACATCAACAGACATTTTTTTTAATAAAGCCCCCTTTTTATGAATTTTGAAAGACATTTTAATAAACGCCCCCTTTTTAAAAAATTTTAAACGCCCAGGGCTTCTAATACGGCGAATACGGTATGTGCAAATAATGTCCATACGGCGAATTGTGCACAATTGCTTTACTGGTATGAAAACGCTCGCCGTATAAACAAGGCTTTAGACGCACGAAATTGAGCTCCAAACCAAATAGCTCAGTCATTTAACGTATATTCCTATGTTGTGGTCAGAATTGTATGCCCTGTTATTGAATTAAGATACGCTAATGTTCATGTAAGTCTCTCAGTTGCACGAATATTTACGCTTTATGAAGTTATAATCAAGAAGCGAAACACAAAATAATTCTCAGATCTCCATGAACCTATTAACATAATCCCGTGAGTACAATTACATCAATTTTGTTCTTATTCATTTGGTAAATTGAAGTCACCAATGTAAGACAAACTTGTGACAATGAATGGATAAGCTGTTGGTTCAGTCAGTACTGGCAGGTGGTGCCTGACTCTGAGGGAGTGGGTTTGAAACCTGCAATTTATGGGTCTCGTCACGACAGAAAGTACAGGTAACTGTACTAATGCAGGTTGTGTGATCCAAACTATAACAATGATATGTAATACTGGTTTATTCCGTACACAATTGAAAATTGTCATCGACATGTTTATTTATAAGAGTAGACCGGGATTTTATGGATGATCAACTTTTAATTTTTCACAACGACGGCGTTTCGGTACAGATCACGTTTTCAAGCATCTTTTTTGAATTGATGAATACATTCTGGCAGTGTTTATTAGTTTATGTTTTATTTGATTTACAATTATCTCTGAAGGTTGTAGCTATAAAGTGGAGATGGGAGATAATGTGGCTAGCATCACCAATACCAATTGTAACGGTTCATTACTGTGGAACAAAAGGGCTGGTGCCAGCCATGGTAGTACACTGAATATCATTGCACCCTAACATAATCTCCTTCTTGTATATCAATTCTTTATAGTAGACATACATATGTGATTCGAACCCATGAACTCTTGATACTAAGTTAAACTCACTTACCATTGCACTATCCCCTGAATTTCATGTTGAAGATTGTAAGTGTTCGTACAGAATATAAATAAAGTGGTAACGACTCTGCAGGAAGTCTTCAGACAAGTCAAACATTAGTCCAAGTCCCCGAGGAAATGAACAACCAACAGTCACATTCGTAAGGCTTCTGATATGTCACAAACCATAGCATTCATTCCACAATGTTTGATCTACACTAACTGTACACTTTAGTTTAACCTTAACCATTGGGCACTATTTCCAAAGAATAAGTTCTATCACAATACATTTAAAACTTCTTATAGCATCGAATGCAATGAAGGGATGCAACCGAAACCTTTATACGTGTACAACTGATCAGTTATGCTGCCTCCACTTATTTTCTCCATGTGGCCTTGAATGCTATCACATATATTGAATGACAGCACATCAGTGTATTGCAAAACCTTACAATCGTTATCATGAATGTTCCTTCATATGGGACTTGCTTACGAAGCACGAATTTTAACTAACGTTTTTATATTTATAATTACTTAAGTCAATATTCATTCAGTTTCAATTGAATCTGATGTTAAAACAGATTCATGTGGGGTTTATTTTCTGAATATAATAATGTTATTGAACAAAGCCTGTAACAAAGTTACTAAACATAATTGATGAAAGTCATGTTTGAATTTTGATTTCATATTCTGACAAACCCTGAAATCTGTTGAAACGTATTTTGCATAAAGTGATATGAAAGTTACGGAAAATCAAATTGCATCAAACTGTTTTGCTGTGTTGCTGATTTACTGTGTTTCCGTTCGTTTAAATACATGTATACTTTCTGTTGCTTGTTTCGAAAATTAGCTTTATCTGAAACGTAGTTTTAAATTTTAAATTTAATCGAAACATGTTCGACATGTTCACCTCAGGTAGAGAAAAAAATTGCATATGCTAACAAAAAAACTATATGGTTGATAGAATGTGATGAAAAGCACACGTTAAATAGGGATATATCTTGCAAAAGCCCTGTTTATACGTGAGGAAATCATTACACATATGCAAATTTGCTCATATGAGCAAAATTCGCCGTATGGACGCATTTGCACATATGTATATTTTACTACCGTAAGCAAATTTTTCACTACCGTAAGCAATTTTGCACCTAGTCAGGGGCAGGTGCAAATGTTTACTACCGTGAGTAAATATGGTATTTTCACTATTCTAGTAAAAGTTCGTCGTATACAGACATAGTGACTTCAGAAAGGTTGAGAAATTATATTAGAAAACTTTAGAACCTCTTGATATTGTTTTTCATATTCTCTTTTTATGATAATCTCCTTCTTGCACGCGATGACCTTCGATATCCCTCTGACTATTCGATTTTCATTATAATTAGGGCGATGTAGTCAAACCAATGTTGACAGATATAAATTAATGTCATTTATTTAGTTTACATCTAATGAATATTAATTGGCATATTTTAGGAATTATCTATTCATATATTAAAAGAGTTGGAAGCCCATTTGCTTAGGCAGAAATTAATCACGTATGAACGCATAGTAAATTTACTTTTACTCACATGTGTATATAACTACCATTAGCAATAATGCATATGTGCAAAGTTCGCCGTATAAACAGGGCTATAGAGGCCTTATTCCATAATTTTTATATTTTTATTTCACTCCTTAAAGGGGCAGTAGCACATTTTTTGCAAAATTTATTTTTTCAAATTTCCCATTTATAATGATTGCAATGAAAAATTGCATGGCGGCCATTTTATTGTGAACACAATTTATCATTTTGTATTACAAAAACGATTCCCATGGCTGTACCGAAACATGTGCAGTCATTTTAAACTTTATTTTCCCAAGAGAGAAGGATGTTTTACTATTGGTGTAATTATTTTTCAAATACATTTCATCAACTTATTTGAGCGAAAAAACGTGCTACTGCCTTGAATGTTTTAAATGCGGGGAAGAGAGGAAAATTAATTCTTTAAGTTAACGAAATTTTGCAAAAACACTCAATTTACCAAAAGTGTGAAATAGGTGGACTCCCCCTCACAACCGCCAGTGTGTATATTGAAATATTGAAAACATGATTGTATAGTCTACAATGTTCAAATGCCGAAGTAGAAGACGTGAACTATTGTTTTCTGTTGCCTTATAGTGTGAGGATACCACTATGTCGCGACTGTATACGTCTGCAAATACACGAAACATGTTTCCTTCTAATAGGACATAACGAGATTATTATTATCATAAAGGATGGCTTCTGACCAGAAAAAAACATATCCATGTAATTGCAATTAGTTTCTTTTCAAAAGAAAAATGTATATATTCTTTGTTATAACAGTTGTACTTATACACACTACTTTGAACACACAATTAGATAAACTATATACCACTTTCTTTGATGTCAAAGTTATGTTGTATGTAATGTAATTAACAGCAGTCATTCTCATCTGTCCCCGGTGAGAATATTCGCACTATCAATAACGTTAATCAAATCGAGTCGAGTCCAAGGAATACCCGACGAGTGGAAGCTAGTAACTTTCATCTCCAGAGCATCAGCACTTATAAATATCCCTGGATTCCTGGGAACAGGCTTGAAGCTTCTATATTGCAGTGATAAGAAATATAACAGAGATAGAACAAATAAAAGTTTGTATCATGTGTGTTGTACAGAGAAAGTAAAAACAATTGACGGCAACATGAGCATACATAACAGCAGCTGCATATTCTTCCCTAAAGGATGATGCAGTTAACTAACTGTTCAGAAAAAAATTATGTGTATGGTCAACTTCTGAATTACAACGACTTCGAAGTTTCAGTGTTGATACTAGTATCAAATAAGTAATAGTAATAGTAAGTATTTACGCTTCTTCAAGACTTTTAAATAAGTTTTCTGCTAAAAACTGATTTTGAGAATTATTGTAAATTTTACCATTTTGAGGGTGATGTTTTTGTGATATGTTTACAAGAACTTCTCTCTGAGTGAGTGCAAGATCGACAGATCAAACAGTGAGGGCGCAGGTCTTAGAAGCGGTTTAATCCGACTAGTTATTATCAATAAGGATATTCACACCAAAATATGTCTGATTAACTGTAAACTGAAAGACAATCGCAGGCAAACTGAACTTAAAAAGGCTAAGAATATTCACATGATTTCTTTTCACAACCAACCGAAATAAATCATAGAATATTAAATTCACCATAGAATATTCACACTCAATGGAATTTTATCCGACCAAGTGGCAAAATGTCAGTGTATTTCAGGTTAACAATTTAATGTTGTCCAATTTGTACTAATAATTCAGTTTAATGGCAAAGTTTGCTTAAATAATACTGTTAACTGTTTTATCGCAACTTAGGTATACATAAAACTGAGATTTTGAAAACGCAAAACTGCAAGTAACATTAGATCAGCTATTACAACCAAGTCATTGTTAAAAGTAACACAAATACAAGTTTAATATTCTTCTTTCTCTACAGAACCAAATTACATTACATTGACATCAATTGTTTGCTAGTTTTTCATGACAACTTTAAAGCAATAATTAATTGTGGTTTTATGTTCGACTCTCTTCCTGTGATTGCCAATTACAGTTTAATAAAAATAATGTGCTATCATCGACTATAATAGAACGTAATGAGCTAGGTGTCTCAGTACTGTTTGTATTACAAAACAAATCTGTGAAAGCTTTCCTCCACGGGGGACCATCTACAGTACTATATCTCTTGAAGATTAGGCAAATATCATCAGGTAAAATTTCTTGAAATGTTATGCCACAGAGGCTTGAAAAAGTGCATGTCCCTTACAATCTGTGTTACCTCATTAACACTTTAGCAGAGTAATATCGGATGATAGAAATTTTGCCTGAAAGTATATCAAAGAATATACTTCATCTAGCCACAATCATGAAGTTATTTTTCTGTAATAAAAACTTTAATTAATTAAGAATATTTAGATTTTCCAGAAATCAAGCCGCCATGCAGTCTGTGTTGTTCAGTGTAAATTTCTACCTCTTTATCTTCACAATTCGAAACATAAATGCCTTAGGATTAATGATTTAACTTTTGTGGTTTAAAAAAAAAATGCGGTAAGTTAAATATCAGAGGATTTCCCCTATAGTTAAATAATAAACCGCACAGTCAGTTGGAATTTTTCATATGGATAACTTGTTTTGAGTCTTGTTCTTTATGGCATGCGATTCAAGTAGATAATGATGAACTACGTTTCTTTTAGGTTATTGTATTTTATATTTAAATCATGTATGCATAGGTTAGGCTTATATTGTTTCTACAGCAGATAATTGAGTTTCTTGTCGTTAAATATTGAGTCTGTAAAAAAAACTGCTCTGTGCAAGTTTTTTGACAATTCCGAGTGTACATATTTGTGTTCACATATTCCATTTCAAAGAGCCATTAGATCTATGCCATTATACAAAGTATCTGTAAGGACACTAAACGGAAATGAAAGTAATTTCCTGGCGATGAATCGTTATCAATCACTGACATTACTTACATCAGGAAGCAATCTTCTAGCTCGTATTCCACAAAGTTATCAGCGATATGTCATTGTCGTTTGTCAAACATTTCCGCAATGGCATATAAACCACGTAATTAATGACAATGTGAATGCAGAGATGTTTTGATAACAACTTATTTATTATGAACAAACACGACGTTTATATATATGTTTAATAGTATCCTTCATCAGGAGGAATTGATAAATAACCATTTCTCATTCATCTAACCAACTTCTGGATGTCCTTTAAAGAAGTAGGTATAATGATCTGGTCTACGCTCTATAAACTTGGGAGAAAGATTTTGATGACTAAAGGACGATAAACTACATCATTATTTTAATGCCAACAAGGTTCATTGTTCACCAACATCAGGGTTCCGTTCAATAACAGCGAGCGTTTATAATCGCTCATTGATTGCTCAATGTAGCGCTCAATATAGCGCTTAAGTAGCGCTCGTTCTCTCCTGAACGACACGGTGCAAAACCTCAAAGTTCGCTCGCTTTGCTACGTAGCGCTACAGTGAGGAATCGCGTTCAAGAGAGGTTTAAAAGTAATCGCTAATTGAGCGATTACTTTGAAACTTTGTATGGTCCTGGGCTCCGTTCCATTACAGCGAGCGCTTATAATCGCTCATTGACTGCTCAATGTAGCGCTCATTCTCTCCTTAACGACACGGTGCAAAACATCAAAGTTCGCTCGCTCTGCTACGTAGCGCTACAGTGAGCAATCGCGTTCAAGAGAGGTTTAAAAGTAATCGCTAATTGAACACGGCCATGTGTTTAATGAGGATCGTGCTCATGTAAACTTATGGTTATCATTACATATTTGTGTAGTCCAAACCAATATGTTTGAAAGAGTGTCAGTGTTTAAAAATGATTTACTAACGGCAAAACTTGATAGTATTAACAGTAACAATGTTTATAAATGGAAATTAAGATATTTCGTCGCCAACTTTTATACTGCAATTTGTATCATAACACATGCCGTTATTAATGAGTAATGATTATTCTTTATTGTCAGAAAATTTATTACTGCACCATGTACTCATGAAATCCATCTTTATCATAAATATAAATAAGTTTAATATTTGAGGATTTCATGGCGGAAAACGGGTGAAATTAAGGATAGGGTTGAGAATTATGGATAGGGTTGACAATTAAGAAATAGCCTGAATACAAACATAATATACCGAAACTTTTAATTAAACACCAGATCTAGTTTAACCTCAAGTAAAAAGTTAATAGAATAAGTTGTATTTAGCTATTCAGAGATTAATATTACAACACAGATCTTTCATGAGCACTCTTCCATTTATTAATCAATCAAAACGTGCACTTCAAAGTCAGTAGACTACTTCATTTGAACTATGATTCCTTGTCTATTGAGAAACCTAGTTCATAAATCAAACGCACTGGAAATATATTTACGGTACCTCTGCCATTTCATCATTACAGGAACTACCTACATATGTAATTACTGCTTCAAAATTAATAACATCCCTCAGATAAAAGGCGTTCATTACCTTTAGGAAAACAGCCCTTGTTATTTTATCTATGTTATTAAAAACGTAAAGAAATGTTCGTTGTTTAAATTCAGATCTTTCGTTACGAAAGAAGGCAAGCGACAAAGAAACTAATTGTCCTGGATTCAAAGTAAATCTTTTTTCGCAAATGATAGCACACATGTTATCCTCAAGGTTAACCTTGGTTAGTTAAGTATCATAATTTGTCCGTGTAATTTCTTCTGACACTGCAAATGATTCCCCCAAAAGACGCCAAAGAAGCTGATCTTCATATATGAAAGAAAAATATTAATCATCGTTAAATCTCAAAGAAAGAAGTTACCAAAGACATCTTCATCAGATCTGACTGCTTCCAAAGGAAAAGTAATTTTGTAATTATCCTCAAGACAAAGATTATCTCTCTGATGGAGACATGAAAAGTAACCTAACTTTTTACCTCAGTTCATTGCATGACATTTTGTGCATTTATGATTTCACTTTCTGAAGTTAGTCACTAGGATTTTATCTATTTCTATAGTTAACCTTTTCCCGTAGGGATGATTGTAAGGCAGTTTACCATATATAAACATCAAACATAAAACAGGATTTGTTTTTCATTGACCAATATTTTCGTGATTTGGATAACTTTATACTATATTATCTAAAGGCTACATGTACAATCGTAAGTAATCATTGTTGCTTGAGATATTAGCTTGGGATAATGTCAAAGAAAACATCATTGATCTTTCCGATCATATCTTTTAGTTTTTTAAAATTAATATAAGGAGCTTAGAAATTGAATATGTGTCATCCAAGTTCTAACACTTGAATAACAGTCAAACTAATTCCTATAAATTCAAGTCCGCTAGTGAACAAAAATAACTAAAAGGCTCATTTTCGTTCCAAGTTCAAAGTCATTGGTCGCTTATATCTGCTTCTATACGTGCCTGATTGGGTTGGACATTTACCTTTAGAAGTATTCAATGTATTGGGAGTGATGGTTCCCAAAATCACACTGACAGCTGTCCTGGAATTGAATTATCAAGTCAAGGACAAATACTGTCAGTTCAAGGTATTTGCAATGAAAGTCTCACGTGTTTAGGCTGTTCAGTATCTTTTTAGTGTGACACTCAGACTCTGAAAAAAGTAACTATTTGTATCATAACACCATTTTATTGAATATTGAAAAGGATTTTCAGAAACAGAGGGTTCTTTCCAATATTAAATGGTGATATTTTCAGAATAAATATTTTTCAGAGTCTAGTGTTAGACTTATATCTTTACTTGCTGCTCAAAACTCTGACTAGTTGACCGTGCTGTTTGACAAGTCATTAAATGGATCTTCAGTTACTAAAATATCTGAAAGCAAAGAAAACATATTGTGATTGAGATGAAATAACGATTATAAAACAAACAAGAAATATATCCGAACATCCCCGCAAGTCATAATGTACTAAGCCTTGTTGTATTTCGTTACCTCGCTCTGCAGCAGAGGGCACTAGGAAGTTCAGGTACAATGCTACGCTAGCACGAAAAAGTTGACAAAATGAAGCAAGACTTCAATTATCCAGTGATGTAGACTTGCGCGAGTTATGACATTACGAAGTTGAACACAACTACTTTCTGTAAACAAAATATCTATTAACCTTAATCTACCAAGACTAGAGAGGCTCTTGAAATTAAGGTTGGTAATGACTCGCCCATTAGCACAAAGAGTAGATGCAAGAGCAAGGCGTTATTAGATGTCATTACCACAATCAAGCATTACATGCTTTACCAAAGCTAACTTCCATCACTCAATAAATCAACAGAGATGAAAAGTATTATCATTGTAAGATGCACATGGCGTCTGTTACATTGTCAATATGTTTCTACCTAACCATATATGGAATTGGAATGCAGTCAATTTACATGTATATTTATCTAAATTATAAGATTCTGATATATAAGAGTACATAAAGGTTGAAACGTTTCCACAACTTTTGGAACTTTTCTACTCTTCGCTAAAGGTTGTTGTTCAGCGTCGTTCAACAGTATTGTTATGGCTATTCTTCGATATCACACAGCAGAATCTAATAAAATGTGGAAACCAGACTTTAATGATACAAGGACAATGTAAAGTTAAGATAAAGATAACAGCAGCAACACTAATTACAAAACAGGGGGACATAAGCAAACCAGGAAACAAACTAATATCAGAAAAGTAAGTGAGAGTACAGACCCGAGTCTCATTTCACTAAACAACTTTTATATTGATAAAGGTCAACTTTGACTCCCAGTCTCTGTCATCAACCATAGACATTACCATAATGGTAATGCTTTGTGTAAGAACACAGCACAGTCACTGACACATGAGGCAAACTGATAGCCATTGGTATACAAAGAACAAGCCAGATACAAGAACACTGACAAGCTATATACACACGTTCACAGGATACATTATAAGTAACGAAGCTTCTGTGTTGGAACAAACATTTGAAACGAGAGATGTCACAAGGAATTGTGTAGCCCGCGTGGGTATCGTGTTGGAACGTTTAAGGTGAAATGCGAACTGACAAGACCAGTGATATGTCCCTTGGAGATTTGGATGGACCTGGATCAGTCCCGTGTTGAAAGTCAGACCACGTCAAGACTTCCAGAATTGCTTGATGTGAAACAGTAATTGATTGGTTTCATTTGATTATCAATAACATACCGTGGCAATGTAATAACGAATTGAAAATAACTTGATAAGTGTGTGTAACGTCGTCTTATCAATCGTGTGAAATAAGCAGAGATTATTAAAAACGCATGATCAGTTTTGCATGTTATTTTATTTGGTTCTAAAATGTACCAATTTACAATGGTGCTGGTTTAGGTTATATCGTCTTACTCGACTTTCATATTCATGCTTAAGATGTCAAATATATAAGTTTCAATGACAACCAAGGAACGGTCTCATGCATGTGTAGTAGCATTGTCTTCCCACAGAGATTAGTCCCTACAGTTTTCCGGTTCTACCCTCTGTTACTTTACGCTTGAAATCGGGGGCGAAAAGGGAATGTCCTGATTGGTTGCAATTGAATCTAGTTGTGCAATCAGCGACGCCGTTGTAAAAGTGACATTTACCAATGACACGTCATAATGATAAAATAAACGTAAGGCCAACGTTTTCTCGTTTTCCTGTGTTTTCTTCGAACTATGCTATTTGATATTGTGAAAACTATTGATCATAAACATAATTATAAATAAAGAAGACCAAATCAGAGACAAATACCCAAAACAGTTCATTTGCGTTATTTACATCAGACATATTCGAATGACATATGCTAATGAGCAAGACCCTTCAGAGTAAAATGCCTCGATCTTTGAAGTTACCCTGTCGACATGGCCAATTAAAGATGAGTTTCATTGGTTAAGAACCAGGGATACGGTATGAGATTTCTCTTTCCACCGCTAGGGGACTTTGGTTCTGCTCTCGATTTCAAACGTAAAACAACAGAGGGTAGAACCGGAAAACTGTAGGGACTAACCTCTGTGGGAAGAGAATGGTGTAGTAGCCGACAATCTACTTATTAAAGTTTCCAAAATTACGTTGGACTTAATGGCTGCAGCAAGCCAAGGTCCATTGTCCGATGTTCGATCATGACAACGACTTAAATGGTTGTATTTTGGTTATACTGAACTGATTGACCTTAAACTGGTTATTTTCGGTTAAAGTTGATAATTCGCAAGTATAGGTACATGAACAGTTTTGCATGGTTTTCTTATTGGGTTCTAGGGTGTAACAAATTACAATAGGTGCTGGTTTAGGTTATATCTTCTTTCTCGACTTTAGAATTCACCCCCAAATGCTTAAAATATCAAATATATATATGTTTCATGAAAAAAACAAGGAACAGTCTCATCCATGTGTAGTAGCCGACAATTATGGCTCTATCTCACATATGTACTCGTTATGAGATCTATTAAACGCCATTGAAGCAATTCTGTCTTCCTATCTACTTTATTAAAGTTTCCAAAATTACGTTTGACGTTAATGGCTGCAACAACCCAAGGTTCATTGTCCGGTTTTCGATCATTACCACGACTTTGTATGGTTGTATTTTCGTTATACTTAACTGATTGACCTTAAACTGGTCATTTTCGGTTAAAGTTGATAATTCCAATTACATAACACATATTATAACATTAAACATATTTTTTACCTTACGAACATGATTATGCCCCTTTAAATAACACAATTTTAATATTTGACATATATTTGACCTCACTAAGATGATAATGTTCCTTTAACCGATCTAACGTGGCGTACCATTGGTATCAAACATGTGAATGAGTTGGTATCAAGCAAACAATATTTCAAAAATTATTTTGGTATTCAATTCATTAATTGTTAATAAAACTTCGCCGTAGTATTCTGTTGCTCGCCAACATAAAACAAAATTGTCGACATTGTAATGGTACAGATTTACGTCAGGTTGGTACCAAATACTCCCGTGTCGACGTTACCGACACTGTGACGTCATACAAGTGACCCACTGAGACATCATTCGTCCACTGATATTAAATTATCGTGATATAGCACTGCATTATCTTCCATTAACGTGTACTCTTCCATGCGATCGGTATTGATAACACAACGACGGGTTTCAATTTTACTGACAAGGTCCAATTAGTAATTATTTAATTTATCCTATTCAAAGCTTTGACTTTGGTTTTCTTCCTTTCATGTGACGAATATAAGCATTTCCTTTTCATTTTTATTACAATTACACATGATTAATATTTCATTATATTTTGAGAACGTATAATAAACTTCAATCAAACTTCAAAGGAAAGTAAAGAAATGTAGAATACATTGATAAAAGACGTAACTCCTTTAACTCCATTTAATAGTTCCATTCATTTAGCTGGCAGTAAAAGGGCCGCTCTAAAGAAATTATACTGTTTGTTCTTTTAGAAATGAATAAAATTTAGATAAAACTTAGCTAGCAATCATTTTCACTTCAGTTCTCTCACTTCAATCACACATTCAAATGGCTTCATATTCACGTCTATCAAACATATCAGTAAAATGCAGCTTCTACAAGACTAAGTACCATAAAACATGAACAACTTTCAGTTTCCTAGTACATGCTTTATATGAAAGTGACATATATAACGGACCCCATATTGTACACAATGTACACTAGATGCTACTCCCAGAACAACTGGAAACTAATAACCTGCAACTTAAAATATATTAATAAAAACAGAAAGTCTTGACATGAATAACACTTTATTATAAAATATACATATAAACAACTTTGTAAACGAGACAAACTGAACAACAACATAACTGACCGCGTCATTAAATATCAAAGAATGCTTTGGTTCTCACCATGATCCGATTCTCTACGACCTTTTCTATCGTTACTTCCGTTAGATATCGAGCACTTTCCTGGCTAGAAATAGAGAACCCTGATTGGTTACGTCAGAAGCTAGTTGTGCAATCAGCGACTTTGCTTCAAACTCAGCATCTCGTCACTGTGAAAATGTTTAAGTCGTTTCATCTGTCCGATGCGTACATATTGTTTACAAGAGAACATTCTGTTGCAGATGTTGATTGGACAAACCAGACACTCTCTAATGTCTAGTTTGTCCATTGACAAACATAAGAACGTTTCCAGTGTTGTAAACTTTCACCGGTGAGACAATCGTGATATATCGCATATATGTAACATAGGTTACATTAGAAAAACTGAATTAAGCGAAGAGAATGATAACGATCCACGTGATCCTAAGATATTGACTATTAGGGCTGGTTTAACTTTGTTGTTAAGTTTCGTTACACATTCGTCATAAAGGTTTCACAATTCCGGTTTTTTTACATTTTTATCTTTCAGACTTTTAACAATGTTATGGATGTATTCTGCCGTACGATACTCTGCTGACTGATTGAGTTTGATCATCATGTCATGTTGTTTTATTAAACATTGGCTTGAAATTGTAAATATGTTCCAACAAAGCATACCATTGGTTATGACAACCAAGTTTCAACTGTTTAAAAAAAGTTTCATATGTACGTAATTTATTGTGTTCAAATGGATTTGGTTAGGTTTTGTTATTTCAAGTCGTCGGTAGTCAATCATTGTTTCTTCAGAGATTTAAACAAGCTGCAGTTGATATGTACAAAAAAAACAGTTCTTTTTCCATCTCAACAACGTTGGGTCATGCAACCAAGAAGCAAACTATCTCCAGCAGTGTAATAGGTTTTAAAGGCAGTAGCGATGTGTGCAAATTTTAATTTTTCAAATTTCCCATTTATAATGATAGTTTATGTCATTTATATTTACTTTAGAGGGTAAAACATCTTATTACACAAATCAGTTTTGCGTAGTGGTAATAACGGCGTTGCGTATTAAGCAAAAATTGCTCGGCGACCACTTTTATTGTGAACACATTTCATTATCCCGAATGACAAAAACGATTCCAATGGCTTTACGGAACCATATATATCATTTTTTACTTGATTTTCCGAAAGAGAGAACCTCATTAACACTTCAGTAGAGTAATATCGGATGATATAAATTGTGTCTGAAAAGTTACTATTTTTTATGTTCTGCAACAAAGAATATATTTCATCTAGCCACAATCATGAAGTTATTTTTCTGTAATAAAAACTTTAATTAATTAAGGATATTAAGATTTTCCAGAAATCAAGCCGTCATGCAGTCTGTGTTGTTCAGTGTAAATTTCTACCTCTTTATCTTCACAATTCGAAACATAAATGCCTTAGGATTGTTGATTTAACTTTTGGGGTTTTAAAAAAAATATGCGGTAAGTTAAATATCAGAGGATTTCCCCTATAGTTAAATAATAAACCACACAGTCAGTTGGAATTGTTCATATCAATCACTTGTTTTGAGTGTTGTTCTTTATGGCATGCGATTCAAGTAGATATGATGAAATACGTTTGTTTAAGGTTATTGTATTTTATATTTAAATCATGTATGCATAGGTTAGGCTTTAATTGTTTCTACAGCAGTTTCTTGTCGTTAAATATTGATTCTGTAAAAAAACTGCTCTGTGCATGTTTTTTGACAATTCCGTATGTACATATTTGTGTTCACATATTCCGTTTCAAACAGCCATTAGATCTATGCCATTATACAAAGTATCTGTAAGGACACTAAACGGAAATGAAAGTAATTTCCTGGCGGTGAATCGTTATCAATCACTGACATTACTTACATCAGCTCGTATTCCACAAAGTTATCAGCGATATGTCATTGTCGTTTGTCAAGCATTTCCGCAATGGCATATAAACCACGTAATTAATGACAATGTGAATGCAGAGATTTGATAACAACTTATTTATTATGAACAAACACGACGTTTATACATATGTTTACAATTCAGGAGGAATTGATAAATAACCATTTCAGGTCCTTTAAAGAAGTAGGTATAATGATCTGGTCTTCACTCTATACACTTGGGAGAAAGATTTTGATGACCAATGGACGATAAACTTCATCATTATTTTAATGGCAACAAGGTTCACAGTTCATGGAACCAACATCTGCCGGCGGTTCAACAAAATGAAGCGCTTCGTAGCGCTCATTGATCGCTCAATGTAGCGCTCAATGAGCGCTTCTTCTCTCTTGAACGACACAGTGCAAATTCCTCGAAGTTTGCTCGCCTTGCTACGTAGCGCTACATTGAGCAATCGCGTTCAAGAGAGGTTTAAAAGTAATCGCTCATTGAGCAATTACTTTGAAACATATCTTGAACACGGCCCTGGGCTCCGTTCCTTAACAGCGAGGGCTTATAATCGCTCATTGATTGCTCAATGTAGCGCTCAAGTAGCGCCCAAGTAGCGCTCAAGTAGCGCTCATTCTCTCCTGAACGACATGGTGCAAAACCTCAAAGTTCGCTCGCTTTGCTACGTAGCGCTACATTGAGCAATCGCGTTCAAGAGAGGTTTAAAAGTAATCGCTAATTGAGCGATTACTTTGAAACCTCTCTTGAACACGGCCCATGTGTTTAATGATGATCGTGCTTATGTATACTGTTGGTTATCATTACATATTTGTGTAGTCCAAACCAATATGTTTGAAAGAGTGTCAGTGTTTATAGATTATTTACTAACGGCAAAACTTTATAGTATTAACAGATACAATGTTTATCAATGGAAATTAAGATATTTCGTCGCAAACTTTTAAACTACAATTTGTATCATAACACATGCCGTTATTAATGGGCAATGAGTATTCTTTATTGTCAGAAAATTGACTACTGTACCATGTACTCGTGAAATCCATCTTTATAAATAAGTTTAATATTTGAGGATTTCATGGCGGAAAACGGGTGAAATTAAGGATAGGGTTGACAATTATGGATAGGGTTGACAATTAAAAATAGCCTGAATACAACCATAATATACCGAAACTTTTAATTAAACACCAGATCTATTTTAACCTCAAGTAATAAGTTAATAGAATTGGTTGTTTTTAGCTATTCAGAGATTAATATTACAACACAGATCGTTCATGAACAATCTTCCATTTATCAATATGTCAAAACGTGCACTTCAAAGTCAGTAGACTACTCCATTTGAACTATGATTCCTTGTCTATTGAGAAACCTAGTTCATACATCAAACGCACTGGAAATATATTTACGGTACCTCTGCCATTTCATCATTACAGGAACTACCTACACATGTAATTACTGCTTCAAAATTAATAACATCCCTCAGATAAAAGGCGTTCATTACCTTTAGGAAAACATCTCTGTTATTTTATCTATGTTATTAAAAACGTAAAGAAATGTTCGTTGTTTAAATTCAGATCTTTCGTTACGAAAGAAGGCAAACGACAAAGAAACCAATTGTCCTGAATTCAAAGTAGATCTTTTTTCGCAAATGATAGCACACATGTAATCCTCAAGGTTAACCTTGGTTAGTTAAGTATCATAATTTGTCCGTGTAATTTCTTCTGACACTGCAAATGATTCTCCCAAAAGACGCCAAAGAAGCTGATCGTCATATATGCAAGAAAAATATTAATCATCGTTAAATCTCAAAGAAAGAAGTTACCAAAGATATCTTCATCAGATCTGACTGCTTCCAAAGGAAAAGTAATTTCGTAATTATCCTCGAGACAAAGATTATCTCTCTGATGGAGACATGAAAAGTAACCTAACTTTTTACCTCTGTTCATCGCATGACATTTTGTGCATTTATGATTTCACTTTCTGAACTTAGTCACTAGGATTTTATCTATTTCTATAGTTAACCTTTTCCCGTAGGGATGAATGTAAGGCAGTTTACCATATATAAACATCAAACATAAAACAGGATTTGTTTGTCATTGACCAAGATTTTCGTGATTTTGGATAACTTTATACTATATTATCTAAAGGCTACATGTACAATCGTAAGTAATCATTGTTGCTTGAGATATTAGCTTGGGATAATGTCAAAGAAAACATCACTGATCGATGATATTTTTTTAAAGTTTTAAAATTAATATAAGGAGCTTAGAAAATGAATATGTGTCATCCAAGTTAACAGTCAAACTAATTCCTATAAATTCAAGTCCGCTAGTGAACAAAAATAACTAAAAGGCTCATTTTCGTTCCAAGTTCAAAGTCAGTGGTCGCTTATATCTGCTTCTATACGTGCCTGATTGGTTTGGACGTTTACCTTTAGAAGTATTCAATGTATTGGGAGTGACGGTTCCCAAAATCCCACTGACAGCTGTCCTGGAATTGAATTATCAAGTCAAGGACAAATACTGTCAGTTCAAGGTATTTGTAATGAAAGTCTCACGTGTTTAGGCTGTTCAGTATCTTTGTAGTGTGACACTCAGACTCTGAAAAAAGTAACTATTCGTAACATAACACCATTTTATTGAATATTGAAAAGGATTTTCAGAAACAGAGGGTCCTTTCCAATATTAAATGGTGATATTTTCAGAATAAATATTTTTCAGAGTCTAGTGTTAGACTAATATATTTACTTGCTGCTCAAAACTCTGACTAGTTGACCGTGCTGTTTGACAAGTCATTAAATGGATCTTCAGTTACTAAAATATCTGAAAGCAAAGAAAACATATTGTGATTGAGATGAAATAACGAGTATAACCAAACAAGAAATATATCCGAACATCCCCGTAAGTCATAATTCAATCACTGGCTAATGTACTTAGCCTTGTTGTATTTCGTTACCTCGCTCTGTAGCAGAGGGAACTAGGAAGTTCAGGTGCAATGCTACGCTAGCACGAAAAAGTTGACAAAATGAAGCAAGACTTCAATTATCCAGTGATGTAGACTTGCGCGAGTTATGACATTACGAAGTTGAACACAACTACTTTCTGTAAACAAAATATTTATTAACCTTAATCTACCAAGACTAGACAAGCTCTTGAAATTAAGGTTGGTAATGACTCGCCCATTAACACAAAGAGTAGATGCAAGGGCAAGGCGTTATTAGATGTCATTACCACAATCAAGCATTACCAAAGCTAACTTCCATCACTCAATAAATCAACAAAGATGAAAATTATCATCATTGTAAGATGCACATGGCGTCTGTTGCATTGTCAATATTTTTCTACCTAACCATATATGGAATTGAAACGCAGTCAATTTACATGTATATTTATCTAAATTATAAGATTCTGATATATACGAGTACATCAAGGTTGAAACGTTTCCACAACTTTTGGAACTTTTCTACTCTTCGCTAAAGGTTGTTGTTCAGCGTCGTCCAACAGTATTGTTATGGCTATTCTTCGATATCACACAGCAGAATCTAATAAAATGTGGAAACCAGACTTTAAAGATACAAGGACAATGTAAAGTTAAGATAAAGATAACAGCAGCTACACTAATTACAAAACAGGGGGACATAAGCAAACCAGGAAACAAACTAATATCAGAAAAGTAAGTGAGAGTACAGACCCGAGTCCCATTTCACTAAACAACTTTTATAAAGGTCAACTCCCAGTCTCTGTCATCAACCATAGACATTACCATAATGTTAATGCTTTGTGTAAGAACACAGCACAGTCAGACTCACATATACATGGTGCAAACTGATAGACATTGGTATACAAAGAACAAGCCAGATACAAGAACACTGACAAGCTATATACACAAGATTCACAGGATACAATATAAGTAACGAAGCTTCTGTGTTCGAACAAACTTTGAACATTTGAAACGAGAGATGTCACAAGGAATTGTGTAGCCCGCGTGGGTATCGTGTTGGAACGTTTAAGGTGAAATGTGAACTGGCAAGACCAGTGATATGTCCCTTGGAGGTCTGGATTGAATTTGACCAAGGCCATGTTGGAAATCAAAGCACGTCGAGCCGTCCAGAATTGCTTGATGTGAAACAGTAATTAATTGGTTTCATTTGATTATCAATAACATACCGTGGCAATGTAATAACGAATTGAAAAATAACTTGATAAGTGTGTGTACCGTCGTCTTATCAATCGTGTGAAATAAGCAGAGATTATTATAAATGCATGATCAGTTTTGCATGATATTTTATTTGGTTCTAAAATGTACCAAATTACAATAGGTGCTGGTTTAGGTTATATCGTCTTACTCGACTTTCATATTCATGCTTAAAATGTCAAATATATATGTTTCAATGACAACCAAGGAACGGTCTAATGCATGTGTAGTTGCCGACAATCTACTTATAAAAGTTTCCAAAATTACGTTGGACTTAATGGCTGCAGCAAGCCAAGGTCCATTGTCCGGTTTTCGATCATGACAAGGATTTAAATGGTTGTATTTTCGTTATACTGAACTGATTGACTTTAAACTGGTTATTTTCGGTAAAAGATGATAATTCTAATTAAATAACACAAATTATAACATTCAACATATGTTTTACCTTACGAACATGATTATGCCCCTTTAAATAACACAATTTTAGCATTTGACATATATATATATATTTGATCTCACCAACAAGATAAAGTTTCTTTAACCGATCTAACGTGTCGTACCATTGGTATCAAACATGTGAATGAGTTGGTATCAAGCAAACAATATTTCAAAAATTATTTTGGTATTCAATTCATTAATTGTTAATAAAACTTCGCCGTAGTATTCTGTTGCTCGCCAACATAAAACAAAATTGTCGACATTGTAATGGTACAGATTTACGTCAGGCTGGTACCAAATACTCCCGTGTCGACGTTACCGACACCGTGACGTCATACAAGTGACCCACTGAGACATCATTCGTCCACTGATATTAAATTATCGTGATATAACACTGCATTATCTTCCATTAACGTGTACTCTTCCATGCGATCGGTATTGATAACACAACGACGAAACGCTTGCAATTTTACTGACAAGGTCCAATTAGTAATTATTTAATTTATCCTATTCAAAGCTTTGACTTTGGTTTTCGTCCTTTCATGTGACGAATATAAGCATTTCCTTTTCATTTTTATTACAATTACACATGATTAATATTTCATTATATTTTGAGAACGTATAATAAACTTCAATCAAACTTCAAAGGAAAGTAAAGAATTGTAGAATACATTGATAAAAGACGTAACTCCTTAAACTCCGTTTTATAGTTTCATTCATTTAGCTGGCAGTAAAAGGGCCGCTCTAAAGCAATTTTACTGTTTGTTCTTTTAGAAATGAATAAAATTGAGATAAAAACTTAGCTAGCAATCATTTTCACTTCAGTTCTCTCACTTCAATCACACATTCAAATGGCTTCATATTCACGTCTATCAAACATATCAGTAAAATGCAGCTTCTACAAGAGTAAGTGCCATCCAACATGAACAACTTTCAGTTGCCTGGTGCATGCTTTATATGAAAGTGACATATATAACGGACCCCACATTGTACACAATGTAGACTAGGTAAGTTCGATGTTAGCTTCATACAAGTTTGGATTATGACATATCTTTCATGATCTCTTGAGCCACTCCAACACATACCTGTCTTTTGTGGGATTTATAGACGAGGACTAAACCTAACCTAGATGCTACTCACAGAACAACTGGAAACTAATAACCTGCAACTTAAAATATATTAATAAAAACAGAAAGTCTTGACATGAATAACACTTTATTATAAAATATACATATAAACAACTTTGTACACGAGACAAACTGAACAACAACATTACTGACTGCGTCATTAAATATCAAAGAATGGTTTGGTTCTCACCATGATCCGATTCTCTTTCTACAGGGGTTACGACCTTCAGATTTTCTATCATTACTTCCGTTAGATATCGAGCACTTTCCCGGCTAGAAAAAGAGAACCCTGATTGGTTACATAAGAAGCTAGTTTTGCAATCAGCGACTTTGCTTCAAACTCAGCATCTCGTAACTGTGAAAATGTTTAAGTCGTTTCATCTGTCCGATGCGTACATATTGTTTACAAGAGAAAATTCTGTCGCAGATGTTTGATTGGACAAACCAAACATAGGAACGTTACCAATGTTGTAAACTTTCACCGGTAGGGGATTATGGGAGAATCGTGATATAATGCCTATATGTAACATAGGTTACATTAGAAAATCTGAATTAAGCGAAGAGAATGATAACGATCAGTGTGATGCTAAGATATTGACTACATTTGTATTAGGGTTGGTTTAACTTTGTTGTTAAGTTTCGTTACACTTTCGTCATAAAGGTTTCACAATTCCGTTTTTTTTAATTTTTATCTTTCAGACTTTTAACACTGTTATGGATGTATTCTGCCGTACGATACTCTGCTGACTGATTGAGTTTGATCATCATGTCATGTTGGTTTATTAAACATTGGCTTGAAATTGTAAATATGTTCAAACAAAGCATTCCATTGGTTATGACATCACAGTTCCAACTGTTAAAAAAAGTTTCATATGTCCGTTATTTATTGTGTTCAAATGGATTTGGTTAGGTTTTGTTATTTCAAGTCGTCGGTAGTCAATCATTGTTTCTTCAGAGATTTAAACAAGCTGCAGTTGATATGTACAAAAAAACAGTTCTTTTTCCATCTCAACAACGTTGGGTCATGCAACCAAGAAGCAAACTATCTCCAGCAGTGTAATAGGTTTTAAAGGGGCAGAAGCGAATGTGTGCAAATTTTAATTTTTCAAATTTCCCATTTATAATGATAGTTTATGTCATTTATATTTACTTTAGAGGGTAAAACATCTTATTACACAAACCAGTTTTCCGTATTGGTAATAACGGCGTTGCGTATTAAGCAAAAATTGCTTGGCGACCATTTTATTGTGAACACATTTCATTATCCCGAATGACAAAAACGATTCCCATGGCTTTACGGAACCATATATATCATTTTTTTACTTGATTTTCCGAAAGAGAGAACCTCATTAACCCTTTAGTAGAATAATATCGGATGATATAAATTTTGTCTGAAAAGTTACTATTTTTTTTGTTCTGCTACAAAGAATATATTTCATCTAGCCACAATCATGAAGTTATTTTTCTGTAATAAAAACTTTAATTAATTAAGGATATTAAGATTTTCCAGAAATCAAGCCGTCATGCAGTCTGTGTTGTTCAGTGTAAATTTCTACCTCTTTATCTTCACAATTCGAAACATAAATGCCTTAGGATTGTTGATTTAACTTTTGTGGTTTTAAAAAAAATATGCGGTAAGTTAAATATCAGAGGATTTCCCCTATAGTTAAATTATAAACCACACAGTCAGTTGGAATTGTTCATATCAATCACTTGTTTTGAGTGTTGTTCTTTATGGCATGCGATTCAAGTAGATATGATGAAATACGTTTGTTTTAGGTTATTGTATTTTATATTTAAATCATGTATGCATAGGTTAGGCTTTAATTGTTTCTACAGCAGTTTCTTGTCGTTAAATATTGATTCTGTAAAAAAACTGCTCTGTGCATGTTTTTTAACAATTCCGTATGTACATATTTGTGTTCACATATTCCGTTTCAAACAGCCATTAGATCTATGCCATTATACAAAGTATCTGTAAGGACACTAAACGGAAATGAAAGTAATTTCCTGGCGGTGAATCGTTATCAATCACTGACATTACTTACATCAGGAAGCAATCTTCTAGCTCGTATTCCACAAAGTTATCAGCGATATGTCATTGTCGTTTGTCAAGCATTTCCGCAATGGCATATAAACCACGTAATTAATGAGATTTTTTTATAACAACTTATTTATTATGAACAAACACGACGTTTATATATATGTTTAATACTTTATCAGGAGGAATTGATAAAGAACCATTTCTCATTCATCTAACCAACTTCTGCAGGTCATTTAAAGAAGTAGGTATAATGATCTTTACTTCACTGTATAAACTTTGGATAAAGATTTTGATGACCAATGGACGATAAATTTCATCATTATTTTAACAAGGTTCACAGTTCGTGGAACCAACAACTGCCGGCGGTTCAACAAAATGAAGTGCTTCGTAGCGCTCATTGATCGCTCAATGTAGCGCTCAATGAGCGCTTCTTCTCTCTTGAATGACACAGTGCAAATTCCTCGAAGTTTGCTCGCCTTGTAGCCTACGTAGCGCTACATTGAGCAATTGCGTTCAAGAGAGGTTTAAAAGTAATCGCTCATTGAGCAATTACTTTGAAACAGATCTTGAACACGGCCCTGGGCTCCGTTCCATAAGAGCGAGGGCTTATAATCGCTCATTGATTGCTCAATGTAGCGCTCAAGTAGCGCTCATTCTCTCCTGAACGACACGGTGTAAAAAGTTCGCTCGCTTTGCTACGTATCGCTACATTGAGCAATCGCGTTCAAGAGAGGTTTAAAAGTAATCGCTATTTGAGCGATTACTTTGAAACCTCTCTTGAACACGGCCCATGTGTTTAATGAGGATCGTGCTTATGTATACTGTGGGTTATCATTACATATTTGTGTAGTCCAAACCAATATGTTTGAAAGAGTGTCAGTGTTTATAGATTATTTACTAACGGCAAAACTTTATATTATTAACAGATACAATGTTTATCAATGGAAATTAAGATATTTCGTCGCCAACTTTTAAACTACAATTTGTATCATAACACATGCCGTTATTAATGAGCAATGATTATTCTTTATTGTCAGACAATTGATTACTGTGCCATGTACTCGTGAAATCCTCATCTTTATCAGTGATATAAATAAGTTTAGTATTTGAGGATTTCATGCCGGAAAACGGGTGAAATTAAGGATAGGGTTGACAATTATGGATAGGGTTGACAATTAAGTAATAGCCTTAATACAAACATAATATACCGAAACTTTTAAATAAACACAAAATCTATTTTAACCTCAAGTAAAAAGTTAATAGAATTGGTTGTATGAAGCTATTCAGAGATTAATATTACAACACAGATCTTTCATGAGCACTCTTCCATTTATCAATCAATCAAAACGTGCACTTCAAAGTCAGTAGACTACTCCATTTGAACTATGATTCCTTGTCTATTGAGAAACCTAGTTCATACATCAAACGCACTGGAAATATATTTACGGTACCTCTGCCATTTCATCATTACAGGAACTACCTACACATGTAATTACTGCTTCAAAATTAATTACATCCCTCAGATAAAAGGCGTTCTTTACCTTTAGGAAAACAGCCCTTGTTATTTTATCTATGTTATTAAAAACGTAAATAATGTTCGTTGTTTAAATTCAGATCTTTCGTTACGAAAGAAGGCAAGCGACAAAGAAACTAATTGTCCTGGATTCAAAGTAAATCTTTTTTCGCAAATGATAGCACACATGTAGTCCTCAAGGTTAACCTTGGTTAGTTAAGTATCATAATTTGTCCGTGTAATTTCTTCTGACACTGCAAATGATTCCCCCAAAAGACGCCAAAGAAGCTGATCGTCATAAATGCAAGAAAAATATTAATCATCGTTAAATCTCAAAGAAAGAAGTTACCAAAGATATCGTCATCAGATCTGACTGCTTCCAAAGGAAAAGTAATTTCGTAATTATCCTCAACACAAAGATTATCTCTCTGATGGAGACATGAAAAGTAACCTAACTTTTTACCTCAGTTCATTGCATGACATTTTGTGCATTTATGATTTCACTTTCTGAACTTAGTCACTAGGATTTTATCTATTTCTATAGTTAACCTTTTCCCGTAGGGATGATTGTAAGGCAGTTTACCATATATAAACATCAAACATAAAACAGGATTTGTTTGTCATTGACCAAGATTTTCGTGATTTTGGATAACTTTATACTATATTATCTAAAGGCTACATGTACAATCGTAAGTAATCATTGTTGCTTGAGATATTAGCTTGGGATAATGTCAAAGAAAACATCACTGATCGATGATATTTTTTTAAAGTTTTAAAATTAATATAAGGAGCTTAGAAAATGAATATGTGTCATCCAAGTTAACAGTCAAACTAATTCCTATAAATTCAAGTCCGCTAGTGAACAAAAATAACTAAAAGGCTCATTTTCGTTCCAAGTTCAAAGTCAGTGGTCGCTTATATCTGCTTCTATACGTGCCTGATTGGTTTGGACGTTTACCTTTAGAAGTATTCAATGTATTGGGAGTGACGGTTCCCAAAATCCCACTGACAGCTGTCCTGGAATTGAATTATCAAGTCAAGGACAAATACTGTCAGTTCAAGGTATTTGTAATGAAAGTCTCACGTGTTTAGGCTGTTCAGTATCTTTGTAGTGTGACACTCAGACTCTGAAAAAAGTAACTATTCGTAACATAACACCATTTTATTGAATATTGAAAAGGATTTTCAGAAACAGAGGGTCCTTTCCAATATTAAATGGTGATATTTTCAGAATAAATATTTTTCAGAGTCTAGTGTTAGACTAATATATTTACTTGCTGCTCAAAACTCTGACTAGTTGACCGTGCTGTTTGACAAGTCATTAAATGGATCTTCAGTTACTAAAATATCTGAAAGCAAAGAAAATATATTGTGGTTGAGATGAAATAACGATTATAACCAAACAAGAAATATATCCGAACATCCCCGCAAGTCATAATTCCATCACTGGCTAATGTACTTACCGTATTCATCTTAATAAAGGCCCTCTCCTAATAAACGCCCCCCTAAGCCATTTTTGGCTCGCGGGAAATGACCCCTAATAAACGCCTCTCTTTTCTATCGACTTATCTTACTGATGTTTCATTGAAGAAGAGTTTTTAATCTTGCTATCAACCTCTTATGTCCAGTAAAGTGTAAGGTACATGGTATTTCCAGTCCCCCGGCGACTGTCGAATGTCTGTAGCGATCAGTCACTACACATTTTATGCAACCGCCATGTTTTAAGAAACAGGAAAATGTCTTGCTCAACTCTCGTGGAAGATTTCCCACAAGTACAGATGACACTAGCACACTGACCGCGAATTTGTCATGAACGTTATTTTGTTCACATGTAGTTGTCAATGTGATATAAATAAACAATATCATGACCCGGAAATAGTATTTAAATAATCGTTCTGCACCATGTGCTTATCAGCTGATTGTGTTTATGCTGCCGTTCATTGGTGGTTATATTTAGATTCCTAGCAAACTAAAGTTTCATTGGATAAGAGTAATGACGCGACAAGATGGGGGATTAATCAATTACTCAATGTATCTTCGTGAGCTTTAATTAGTTTCAATTGCAATTGAAAATTGTGTATCAGTACTGGTTGAAATTTGATACAAATAATAAACTGCGACATTTAACCCTTCTTTACATTTATTTGATACACTTATTTTGATTAAAACACTGAAATAAAATCGATGTTTCTTTTTTTTTGGAAATCAACAGATATCTTTTAATAAACGCCCCCTTTTTACGATTTTTTAAAGTCATTTTAATAAACGCCCCATTTTTCCAATTTTTTAAACGCCCAGGGCTTCTATTACGGCAAATACGGTAGCCTTGTTTATATCGTTAGCTCTCTCTGTAGCAGAGGGCACTAGGAAGTTCAGTTGAAATGCTACGCTAGCACGGAACAGTTGAAAAAATGAAGCAAGACTTCAATTATCCAGTGATGTAGACTTGCGCGAGTTATGAAATTACGAAGTTGAACACAACTACTTTCCATAATGTAAACAAAATATCTATTAACCTTAATCTACCAAGACTAGACAGCCTCTTGAAATTAAGGTTGGTAAAGACTCGCCCATTAACACAAAGAGTAGATGCAAGGGCAAGAAGTGATTATATGCCATTACCACAATAGTAAATCAAGCATTACGTGGTGTTGCATTGTCAGTATTGTTCTACCTAACCATATATGGAATTGGAATGCAGTCAATTTACATTTATATTTATCTAAATTATAAGATTCTGATATATAAGGGTACATAAAGGTTGAAACGTTTCCACTACTTTTGGAACTTTGCTACTCTTCGCTAAAGGTTGTTGTTCAGCGTTGTTCAACAGTATTGTTATGGCTATTCTTCGATATCAAACAGCAGAATCTAATAAAATGTGGAAACCAGACTTTTAATGATACAAGGACAATGTAAAGTTGAGATAAAGATAACAGCAGCGACACTAATTACAAAACAGGGGGACATAAGCAAACCAGGAAACAAACGAATATCAGAAAAGTAAGTGAGAGTACAGACCCGAGTCTCATTTCACTAAACAACTTTTATAATTAAAATAAAGGTCGACTTTGACTCCCAGTCTCTGTCATCAACCATAGACATTACCATAATATTAATGCTTTGTGGAAGAACACAGCACAGTCACTGACACATGATGCAAACTGATAGACATTGGTATACAAAGAACAAGCCAGATACAAGAACACTGACAAGCTATATACACAACATTCACAGGATACAATATAAGTAACGAAGCTTCTGTATTGGAACAAACTTTGCACATTTGAAACGAGAGATGTCACAAGGAATTGTGTAGCCCGCGTGGGTATCGTGTTGGAACGTTTAAGGTGAAATGCGAACTGACAAGACCAGTGATATGTCCCTTGGAGATTTGGATGGACTTGGACCAGGCCCGTGTTGAAAGTCAGACCACGTCAAGACGTCCAGAATTACTTGATGTGAAACAGTAATTGATTGTTTTCATTTGATTATCAATAACATACCGTGGCAATGTAATAACGAATTTTAAAATAACTTGATAAGTGCGTGTAACGTCGTCTTATCAATCGTGTGAAATAAGCAGAGATTATTAAAAATGCATGATCAGTTTTGCATGATTTTTTATTTGGTTTTAAATGTACCAAATAACAATGGTGCTGGTTTAGGTTATATCGTCTTACTAGACTTTCATATTCATGCTTAAAATGTCAAATAAATATGTTTCAATGACAACCCAGGAACGGTCTCATGCATGTGTAGTAGCCGACAATCTACTTAGTAAAGTTTCCAAAATTACGTTGGACTTAATGGCTGCAGCAAGCCAAGGTCCATTGTCCGGTTTTCGATCATGACAACGACTTAATTGGTTGTATTCTCGTAATACTGAACTGATGGACCTTAAACTGGTTATTTTCGGTTAAAGTTGATAATTCGCAATTATAGGTACATGAACAGTTTTGCACGATTTTTTTTATTGGGCTCTAAGGTGTAACAAATTACAATAGTTGCTGGTTTAGGTTATATCTTCTTACTCGACTTTAGAATTCACCCCCAAATGCTTAAAATATCAAATATATATAATATGTTTCAATAAAAAAACAAGGAACAGTCTCATGCATGTGTAGTAGCCGACAATTATGGCTTTATCTCACGTATGTACTCGTTATAAGTCCTATTAAGCGCTATAGAAACAATTCTGTCTTCCTATCTACTTTATTACAGTTTCCAAAATTACGTTTGATGTCAATGGCTGCAGCAAGCCAAGGTTCATTGTTCGCTTTTCGATCATGACAACGACTTTGTATGGTTGTATTTTCGTTATGCTTAATTGATTGACCTTAAACTGGTTATGTTCGGTTAAAGTTGATAATTCTCAATTAAATAACACAGACTGTAACATTAGACATATTTGTGATCTTACGAACATGATTATGCCTCTTTAAATAACACAATTATAACATTTGACATATATTTGACCTCACCAACATGATAATGTTTCTTTAACCGATCTAACGTGTCGTACCATTGGTATCAAACATGTGAATGAGTTGGTATCAAGCAAACAAGATTTCAAAACTTATTTTGGTATTCAATTCATTTATTGTTAATAAAACTTCGCTGTAGTATTGTGTTGCTCGCCAACATAAAACAAAATTGTCGACATTGTAATGGTACAGATTTACGTCAGGCTGGTACCAAATACTCCTGTGTCGACGTTACCGACACTGTGACGTCATACAAGTGACCCACTGAGACATCATTCCACTGATATTAAATCATCGTGATATAACACTGCATTATCTTCCATTAACGTGTACTCTTCCATGCGATCGGTATTGATAACACAACGACGGGTTTCAATTTTACTGACAAGGTCCAATTAGTAATTATTTAATTTATCCTATTCAAAGCTTTGACTTTGGTTTTCTTCCTTTCATGTGATGAATATAAGCATTTCCTTTTCATTTTTATTACAATTACACATGATTAATATTTAATTATATTTTGAGAACGTATAATAAACTTCAATCAAACTTCAAAGGAAACTAAAGAAATGTAGAATACATTGATAAAAGACGTAACTCCTTTAACTCGATTTAATAGTTCCATTCTTTTAGCTGGCAGTAAAACGGCCGCTCTAAAGCAATTTTACTGTTTGTTCTTTTAGAAATGAATAAAATATTGAGATAAAACCTAGCTAGCAATCATTTTCACTTCAGTTCTCTCACTTTAATCACACATTCAAATGGCTTCATATTCACGTCTATCAAACATATCAGTAAAATGCAGCTTCTACAAGAGTAAGTACCATAAAACATGAACAACTTTCAGTTGCCTAGTGCATGCTTTATATGAAAGTGACATATATAACGGACCCCATATTGTACACAATGTACACTAGGTTAGTTCGATGTTAGCTTTATACAAGTTTGGATTATGACATATCTTTCATGATCTCTTGAGCATCTCCAACACATACCTATCTTTTGTGGGATTTATAGACGAGGACTAAACCTAACCTAGATGCTACTCCAAGAACAACTGGAAACTAATAACCTGCAACTTAAAATATATTAATAAAAACAGAAAGTCTTGACATGAATAACCCTTTATTATAAAATATACAAATAAACAACTTTGTACACGAGACAAACTGAACAACAACATTACCGACTGCGTCATTAAATATCAAAGAATGGTTTGGTTCTCACCATGATCCGATTCTCTACGACCTTCAGATTTTCTATCGTTACTTCCGTTAGATATCGAGCACTTTCCCGGCTAGAAATAAGAACCCTGATTGGTTACGTCAGAAGCTAGTTGTGCAATCAGCGACTTTGCTTCAAACTCAGCATCTCGTAACTGTGAAAATGTTTGATTCGTCGTTTCATCTGTCCGATGAGTACATATTGTTTACAAGAGAAAATTCTGTCGCAGATGTTTGATTGGACAAACCAGGCACTCTCTGTCTATTTTGTCCCTTGACAAAAATAAGAACGTTACCAGTGTTGTACACTTTCACCGGTAGGGGATTATGAGAGAATCGTGATATATCGCCTATATGTAACATACATGTAGGTTCCAATAGAAAATCCGAATTAAGCGAAGAGAATGATAACGATCCATGTGATGCTAAGATATTGACTACATTTGTATTAGGGTTGGTTTAACTTTGTTGCTAAGTTTCGCTACACTTTCGTCATAAAGGTTTCACAATTCCGTTTTTTACATTTTTATCTTTCAGACTTTTAACACTGTTATAGATGTATTCTGCCGTACGATACTCTGCTGACTGATTGAGTTTGATCATCATGTCATGTTGTTTTATTAAACATTGGCTTGAAATTGTAAATATGTTCCAACAAAGCTTACCATTGGTTATGACAACCAAGTTTCAACTGTTTAAAAAAAGTTTCATATGTACGTTATTTATTGTGTTCAAATGGATTTGGTTAGGTTTTGTTATTTCAAGTCGTCGGTAGTCAATCATTGTTTCTTCAGAGGTTTAAACAAGTTGCAGTTGATATGTACAAATATATATGTATATATATATATATATATATATATATATATATATATATATATATATATATATATATATATATATATATATATATATGGCTGTGCCACTCGTGAAATACCTACTTTCTACCTCACTCGATGAGATAAACATGGTATTTGTCTATAAAAGACAGATATCCTCTATATATGTTTATGCTATGTATCTACAATTGTATATAATATTTATGTATCTTTGTATATGGGTCGAATAAAGGATTTGACTTAATTTGTAAAACCGGTTCTCTTTCCATCTCAACAACGTTGGTCTATGCAACCAAGCAGCAAACTATCTCCAGCACTGAAATAGCTTTTAAAGGGGCAGGAGCACGTTTTTTTGGCAAATTTTAATTTTTCAAATTTCCCATTTATAAAGATAGTTTATGTCATTTATGTTTACAAAAAACGATTCCCATTGAACCATATACACTCATTTTTTTACTTGATTTTCCGAAGAGAGAAAGTTATTTTACTATTCGTGACATTTTTTCCCCAAAACATTTCATCGACGTATTTCAGCGAAAAAACGTGCTACTGACCCTTTAAACTATATACCCATGTGTAATGATGTGGTAATGATTCACATAAAAGACCTTGTTAGACCTTCTTATAAGGATTCAGACATCGTTTTCATATTGTAAACGTTACATATACATTGTACTATGTCTACAGCTCGAGGAGATTTAGAAACCCATTTCACCCAACCATGCCCAAGATAGAAACATACTTCAAAACTGGTATTTCGACACTTCCACAGTGTTATATTTCGCCTACTATATATGAAATTACATACATAAACATGTCACCAAGAAATCTCAGCTTTCATTTATTTGATGAGTTTTATGATGTGATATTAACCTTTTGATATAGAGGTAATCTTTCGTTAGAAATATGTAAATACTATTGGAAACATGTTATTTTGAGACAGCTTTTAATAGCAAAATACCAATAAAGAACGTCTGGATAGCTGATAATGTCAACTATGGAAAGCGACATCCAAGTTAATCTAACATTCTACTTATAATGATGTCTATTTGCAACTGTTATTAACATCGAATGTGAACTTCTTCAAACGATTTAGTAGAAGGGCAAGAATAAATATAGTCGACGATAAACGGATTCAACCCTTTATGTTGAAAAACATATTTAAAAATAACAAAGCTTCCTGTGAATATGTTTAGGAGTTTAGCTTCAGTTGCCTTTGAAGTCATTCGCATCAGCGAAAAGGTAACACCCTATGAACTTTCATAAAAATGCCAAACTTTGGAAGATGTTGTTTATGTTTGAAGCTTACGAGTAACTTTAAACTTTTTGAAGAAAAGCTTCAACACAACAGATGCTGGCCTTGTAATTGTGGATACTATATTTGCATTCCTTAATTAGTTAATCGGTTATGGTCTTTTGAAAATTTGAACTTTGATGAAAATGAAGTTTAATTAAGAAATAGATTTCTTAATGTGTTTCTTCACTGGCTTATAAACGGTTTGAAAGGTGCAAGTTCAACTGGTATAAATGCCGGAGCTTGTCGACGGCATTTATACTACAGTAGTACCGTAAACGTCAGTACCGTAAACGTCAGGTTATATGCAGGTTATCCTTTTCAGCTGTTTGTGTTTATGAGAATGTATACCGGTCTCATGACCTTGTTTAATCCAATCAACAGTGAGACGAGGGTTCTATTTTTTTGTGGAAACAAAATTCGGGAGGATAATCCTGTTTACACATAAATGTTATTAATACATGATTGAAACACAGTGAAATTGAAAGATACTAATGAAGGTAAGATTTTGATGACTTTATATTTCACAACTTGATAAACACAAGCGCACATTTGTTGAAAATTTAAAAAATGAGAACTGAAGCCATTCATTGGCGCTGAGAGTGGGGAAAAGTTCACTACGGCATAACAGCAAATTGTTTATTAGTTTTATGACATGGTTTGTGTTACTATGTGGATACTCTATCACTGTATGTCTTTAGTTATCAAAAAGTTGCAAAATTAGGTACAATATAGCGTATTTTCATTTCACGTGATGAAAACAAATCCAATATGGCGACAGAACCCTACCTTTAAATTACAAAGTCTGAATTTATTATGTAGTAAATACGCATTCCCTTTTTGTGTTTTACGGCTTATTTCAAAGGAACATGTATTGACTGTGACTTGGGCTCCGTTCCATAACAGCGAGCGCTTATAATCGCTCATTGGTCGCGCTGGTATATATTAGTGAAGGATAATCGGATGACAACATTCTGAAATTTAATTTCAAATAAACATGGCTGTTGACCTCGTTACAATCCCTTACTTTTTTGTCGTATAATAAGGGGCCTGATCGTCGACTTGAGGTGCTCTCTAGACGCGTATTGTAGACAATACTGGCAAAATGAAGGTGAAATATTTCTCTCTCAGAAAGTAGTGTGAAAGATGGGGGCGGGGGACTTTCCTACATGTACGCCTATGTTGCACACAAGTTCACTTATAAAAATGGCAGTTGTATTCTTCAATGTTTTAGCAATATGACATATTCATTTCAGGTCATCAATGCATGTATATTGGGTATGTTTTCTAAAGATGCATAGCATCCGCAAATATGAGAGAAAGCCTAAAAATCAATATGGCGCCATTACCACGTGACCTACGATTTCTTCATTTTTTTATTTTCGAAGCACTCTAAACGCTGCGATAGTCATAATCCCATGTCACTGTATTTTTTTAGTTATGACCATCATATGGCTAAGAGTGCCTGGCAATAAGAGTCACTTTCACAAAGGAAGTCCGTGAGGTAGCCTAATACTGTTTGAGAAACCTTAGTAAAGTCTATTGTTTAGTGAAAGGATGGACCTTTTTTTCCATATTGAAGAAATCCTGATGAAAGAAAAACGAAACATAAGGTAAATATTTTATTGAATATTTTGCATAAATAACATGTACAAAGTAGTGTACAACACAAATGAGCATACGCACTTGAGCCACTGAATTCACCCAATGGTGATGTAATGGTTTCCCTTGGTATTCGTAACCATTGTAACAAATCATTTTGTATTGAACAAGTGCAGAATGTTACCACTAATCACTATGAGAGGTAGGCCTCCACCCTGGACTTGCATTTGTATGCATAGACAAAGAATCGAACGTCAAATATTATTTTTTAAGAGTGAAGGTTACTTAATCTAGATGAATTTCATATGCAATGTGACCATAATTTAAGATGCAAATCATTATCAGACTATGTCATCACCGTTGATAATAAGGGTTTTCCAATCATGAATGAAGCTTGACAATAGGGTTTTATGTTCCAATCATGAATGAAGCTTGATAATAGGGTTTTATGTTCCAATCATGAATGAAGCTTGATAATAGGGTTTTGTGTTTATGTGTTGTAAGGAATGATCATACATTGAACAAACATCATTGAAACAATTTTCTTCTTGGCCAGTTATGTATCTGATTAAGAATGAACAGTTAATGTTTCAATGATGAGAATATTTGATAATAGATTTAAACATTTATGACCATGACTCAAATTGGGACAGTATGTGGTATCATGATGAAGGTACTTGAAGATAAATTTATCAGATAAGATGATTATCAATTTACCAACGATGGATATAATGGGACAGTTGTTTTCAAAACATTAATTGTTTACTCATTCTCAGTTAATTTTATATCTTAAATACACATTCTGTCACTTTAATTTTAAATACCTATCTTTAATTTGCATATTCTGGCCATATCTTAAACAGGGAGGGAAAATTGGAAACTATTGTTTCTAAGCATGTGTAGTTTTCTATTTCTATTTGAACTTTCCTTATACATTACATTGTAGTTCAAGAAAACGTTTGTTTGCACTTGTTCTTCTATTTGTGTATAGTCAACTCCTATCTTAAAATATATAAATTCTATTGTATTACTCTAGGGTGAGTCAATCACTTGGAGATTATATATAATATGATTTACAAAATTAAAAGAATATAATTAACTCATAAAGTGTCATTTATTCATATTTATGTTTTGTTTGTATATTCATAATTTCACAGTGAGAAAGCAGCTATTGTTATGATTATGTTGATCTATAGTGATAAATAATAAATAGAACTTGTCAATCACCATTTCATAGTAAATCATGTAAATGAGAAATACTAAAACTTTATTCATTTGGTTATAAAAAGATATAGAGAAGACAATAGTTGACAATAGTAGAATTGGGTTAATTATTTTAACTTCAATCACACAAACCAAAGCTATATAATTAATCATTTGATAATGTCGATGATACTTGATTTGTTTCCTTTATGTTTAATTTTTCATTCCAGTTTTTGTTAACTTACTGGCAAATATGATTCGCACAATGAAGGCAGGAAAGTGTTTTAAGGCAAACAAATAATATATAAATTTACATGGTAACCATAATAACACCAGAAATATGTACAAAGATGAATCACATTGATGAAAATTTTATATTTTAATTTCAAATTTATATTTCCATTGAAAATATATAAACTTATATACAAACAGATAATCAATATCACATTATGAAAAAGATTAAAAAACTAATTCATACTAATACAACATACTATGAACTAGTTATCTTAAAAAACATAAAACATATTCACTTTAATATTAAGCACAGAAATAGCTTTAATTATGTTTAAACATAGAGCCATTAGTTCTGTAGCTCATCAGGTATTAGATTATTTTATTAACTGTAAGGTAGGGGATAACACATCAAATATTAAGGCATTGTCAGGTCAAAATTTAATTGTTATAGACCATTCTAAGGATGAAATAACAAATATAGTTTAAACTTTAAAGGTGTGGTGCAACCTCTATTATTTTGTATATATTAGAGGCTTGTAGTTCATGCAAGAGACGAGTCATACAAGAGCGCAATAGCTTGAAATAAGACACCCTAAATCAGAAACCTCTAAGGCTCCAACCCTGTCTCAACCCCTCATTGACCCACTAGCAAATAAATAGCTGTTCCAGGGTCACACTAAAGTCAGCTTCCAAATGCAACAGCCAGGGACTTTTATGCTTGTAACTGAAGGGAGAAGAAATAAACAATATTTTGCTTAATTTTAGTGTACAGACAGAACATTGAGTGTGTTTGAAAGCTCACAGACAGAACGTAATGATTACCTTCAACATTTTATCACAGTACTTAAAAGACTCCAAGAAAAATCATATTCTCAACAATTTAGCTTCCTAGTAGTTGGTAAAGATTCGCATAAAGTCGAATAAAGATTTAAGGATGGACACCCTTCCATGCTCATATCTGAGAGGCGATCAAAACCAAATGAACAAACTTTAGTTCTCATGTGATGATGTATTCTGAAAATTTTTTCTCATTATGTCAAATGATTTCGGAGAAGAAGTCGTTAAAAGGTTTTCAGAAAAATGCCCGTCACACCCATATTTAAGGGGGGAGGGGGTAAGAACCAAATGAACAAACTTTGATCTTTTAGGTGCAAAGTACTTCCAAACAAATTTTCAGATTTGAGGTTCTGGATAAGGAGTTGAATATGTGAAATGTTTACTGACAACGCCTGACGGACAACAACCGTGCCATAAGCCCATCTGGCCCTTTCAGGCCTGATGAGCTGAAAAATGGGTTCAGATCTTTACAATGCTTGTTGGTCATATAATACTTCTATATATATTTCAGGTTTTACTCTGTATTACCTGTATATACTTTCTATACAAAGTTGATAAAACAGAACAATTTCATTTTGGCTTGTACATGCATCAACAAACTTGTTTCACTCCTAGTCTAGAGTCTTGGCATTTAACAAATAAAAACGTATATCCAAAGGCACTAAAACACAAGCTTTAAGATATCATTTGGAAAATATCAAATAAATTAACATACTTTACCAAAACAACTACTGTATATATATGTCAATATATAGATTGTCAACAGTGCAGGTAATTAATTATGAGATTTATAAATATTTTCCTGAATAATTACACCTTTTCCAAGGTCACATATATGTTTGGACAAATTCGTAGTTTTTTCTCATATAACCTCAAGCACCAGTTCACAAACATTGAAAAATTCAAAGTAAACAAAATTGACGAACTCAATATATATCAAATGAACACAAACATCACCTTTTCACCTACAAGATTTGCTGCAAGTGCAGAATATGAAATGATATAGCAGGCATATTAATAAAGTTTTATACCTTCTACCGATTTATTTTCTACACTCCATAAGCAAAACTCAACAATATCACATCAACAAATTTAACAGTATATATACAATCAAACTAACACAACCATGAATCGATGAAACATTTTAATATTGACCAGTCTGAAGAAATACAATAAAAAAAATTCAATTCAAATTGTTTCTTGTATTGTACCTGAATTCATATTTTGCTTAATAACAGTAAAATGTTGTAAATGTCAGATTCTAAATAATTCAAATCTTCTTTTATTAATTAACTGATTTGAAACAGAAAATAATACAATACAAATGTTCTTCATTTGAAAACAGTAACGTTCATCATAACAAATTGATTTTCACTCTCAATGAGTATAAAAATAAATCTAAAGAGTTAGTACACAACCAAGATGAATTGTATACACACATAAACATAATCATTCATTAATACTGTAGATATGTACCATCATACATATCAAACTGCAATATCAAACACATTTTGGTTACAAATGTTCCTTTTGAACAAATAATTCAAATAATGAGTTAGCTACACACAGAAGAAGATCCCAGTGAACATCAATCACTCTGAGTACATCACATCCTAAATAAGCGCCCAGACTCTAATAATCCCACAATGGGAGTATTAAAATACTATACCTATGGAAATTCAGTTCAGTTTCAGTTGTAACTTTAAATGTTCTTTTAGTGTCAGATTTTATTACTCGACAAGTCAAACAGCTAAGGTGTTTGGAGTAAATATGGTTCCTGCATTTTAGAAAAACGAACACTTCTCCACTAATTATAAATGCCAATGTACCCGGATACAAACTTGGTGTTACAGAATCATGTTCATTGTGATCAAGTGGGGAATTTGAGGATAAATTTGGACATTAATTTGGATTATTCATGAATATAGTTTAAAATTTGATTTGACTATATCATTTGGAAGAAGCGTTTTTTCCCATATACCTTGAACCTTAGATGGATGTTTGAGTAGATTATGACAATGCTTAGTAATAGTTATCTAAAAAAGCATTGTTTCACTGCAATTCCAAATATTGAAAGCCAATCTACATCAATGACAAAGGTTCCACTTGCCAACTAATGATGAATTTGTTTATGCTATACAAGAATGCTTCTAACATTTAAATAAATAAACTGGATTTAAACCTCTCAATGTCGCTTTTAAAATGCAAACAAAATACAGCTGGTCAATCACAGAACCAAACATTTGGTAATGTATATTAATCAATAATTTTCTCTTTATTACAAACCATATCTTCTTACAAAACCAATGCCTGCCAAGATTGCAACTCTTGGATGTCTCAAAATAATGTAATACAAAGAAGTCATGCATCAGCACACATTCTAATATACAAACAAATAATAAGGCCCAGTGAATCAAAACAATATACAGTATGTACATCACATGGAAGGCCAATAATTTGACATACTCTTGGCTTAAAGATAAGCTTAAGGCGACGTACTGTTCTCAAGAACATGTCCTGCTCGACCTAAGAAAACAACCCACACACTTCTCTGACAGTGCTCTGTGAACCAACAAAATTCAACAAAACAAACTGATTAATTTAATTTAACATAATGCTTTGTTCGGTAGTATTTCTAGTTTTATTGACTGCAAAGTTGAATGATAAACTAAGCTCAAAATATTAAATTACTTGGAAATTTTGTTTTAAACATATTAAAAACATCACAAATATTTTCTGAATAATTTTGAAAACTAGATTTTGGACTTGTTACTTACAATAGGGTTTTATCTTAATGATACCTGAGATCAACAAATTTGAATCAAGTCTGACTATCAAAGTCTCAATTTCAAGGAATTAAAGCTTTAAAGGGGCTATAACACATTTTCTAATGGAAATAAAGAAATCTTACAAAATAGAAAAGAATGTCATCAATTGCAAAACAATCAATTGTAATCAATAGATAGGGTTCTAAAACAAATTGGTTATCGTTTGGTTCAGGAATGTGGAAAAATTTCCCATCCATAAGTTATTAAAAGGTGTTCACACAAAATGGCCGCTAGTAGTTTTTATTTTATATGTGAAAACTTTTTTCCTACAACTTAGATAATCGGGTAGTGTAATTGGCTGTTTTATCCTCTTAAGTAAATATATACTGCATAATCTTGTATAATAAATGGCAAATTTTAACCTTTACAGCTTTAAAATTAGGACAGGAATGAACTTTGACAGACCCTTGCAAATAAACCTTTTAAATGTGTATTCCACAAAGACTGTCGTCAAAGTCATTGAGGTGACATGGGCGATAAATCAGTATCACATCCCAGGCACAGGGGAATAAATTCACAAACCATTTTGACTCCCAACAACGCCGCTTTTCCCTGAATAGGAATGTCCTTTTCAAGACAATGTGACCTTCACCTTGATAGTTTGGATGGAATATGCAAGGTTATTCCAACAAATATGGAATTCTCAATACGGTTCCAGTAACACCTTCAGTCCTATGTTTAGAAGTAGAATAATGTCCTGGGTGTTACTTCTGCTACGAAAACATCACTTTCAACATCAGCATTGTGAGCAGCAGTAGAGATGACCTTGACCTTGACCCACAACATCTGCTTCCTGTCTGTCAACATCAATTGAAAACATCAACATAAATAGCCAGAAGTCTATCAGCAATAAAATTATTTCTGTAAGAGACAAAGTTATTCACATTGAAAAATATAAAAAAAATCACAGGTAAGTGTCCTCTGTCACAATTCGAGGGGACATTCCTGGTTACATTCATATATGTTATTAATTCTATATTATAACTCAGTTCAGTTGAAACATATTAAAGATTGGAATATTTTGATTACTTAATATTTGACAATTTGATTAAGACAATTAAGGCACTGTATCTGAGAAGTGATTAAGTGAAGAGTTTGGAAAACTTTGCTTGGTAACTATAGTTATTTTAACGAAATAATAAATTATTCGTTACCTTGTGGACATTCTAAAAATATATACATTGTATGTTGTAGTATTAAAATATAAAGTTGGTAAAAATTAGAGTTTAGCTCATTTCACATAAGCACAAGAACAATATGACAGATATTCCCGATAGAACTCTTTTTTTATTTAAACCTTTATTTAGGAGAGCACTTACCTCAATTGTTGAGTCGTAGCAAGGTGCTTTTCGTTGAGGATGTGTTACTTTTCCCACTCTTTTACATTTATCAACATCATCATGTGGTCAGAGTTAAGGACACAATATTTGTTATCATTTCCAAAGAAATAGTGAAAAGACATACAAGAAGTATTGATACACTTTTCTATAGGAATAATGGGGAAGGGGAATTTAATTAATAATTTGAGAAATTAATGAACATTGAAAGTGTTTTGAAGCTTCAAAATTTACATGATATATAATTCATGAGATAGGGTTTTGACCGGGATTTGGGTAGTTGAGATAGGGGGTTGACTTACACGCGAGGTCGACTTATACCCGGTAATATACGATTAACAACATTCAACATCAATTATAACAAGCCTCATAGTATAGTTGTCGATTGATTACATTATATGCAAAGAAAATCAACTACCGGTATATAGAATAAAAATCCTCAATGAAGACTGCAGTCCTTGAATAAATTATACTTTACTACAGTACTGTGCTAGTTATATACATACTTCAACGTTATTTCCATAGACTTACATGATAATTTTGTGAAAGATAAATAATTTTCGTGAAACAAGTTTTGGTTGGATCAATGAAAGACATTTCAGGTTCTTTTGAAATCATCTCGACAAGAAGTACATAATTAAACTTTTCTAATGGCACCAGGTTTACTAACATGTGTGCGTGAAATAATAACGTTTCCCACAGCATAGAGCACCAAATTAGATATTTTTACAACTATGTTTCATAAAATTGCTGGTATTCCTTAAATTTCAAATGATAAATTAAACCAAAATTATGAGATTGTAAACCCAAGAAAATTCCTCACAAATTTGATTAAATTTTTGTACAACAAATTGAAAATAATACATATGAAAATCATTGATGCCACACTAACTTAACGTGTAAGTAATAAAACTAGCTCTTCATTGTATCGTTAATCATTACAAAATGACAATAATTCCATTAAAAGTTAACAATAATAACCATGCATATAATGATGTTTTCAAGGATATAAGTAATTTTTTCTTGTGTAAGAGTAATCTCTTCTCCATTCCCACAACTGCAGTTGGCTGCCGCCACAACCAGAACCAGATTGGTGTTCTGGATCCAGCGTACAATGTACGTTCTGTGACATTCAAGTTCACGTGCAAGAGAAAGAAACAAACTGTTAGTATTCTTCTTAAAGATTTGCATTTCTTTACATTTGCCATACTTTTTAAGGTATGACAATTATCCATTTACTTTATGATAGGATTTAAGTCCTTGGTTTATGATTTATTCACTTTTCATGATATATATATATTCATTCTAATACAAATTTATGTTAAGACATATTTTACACATTTCAAAAATTTTCCAGACATTACATACAAAATTGAAGATAAAACTGAATTATTTTTTTTCTCTAAAAAATTCACACATATTTAATGATTTTAGAACTTTATAAGGAATGTCAAAAAGTTAGAAAATTGAACTGCAAACATCTAATCAATAAATGAAAATAATTGTCTTTCTTTTTTTGAAACAATCAGACAATAACTTTGTGGTCATATGATCTCTATGCTAGAAGTGCCTGCATAGCTGTGATTAAATAAATCTGAAAACAAATGGGAAATTTATACTTGAAAATGTTACTAATTTGTAGAAATATTGATGTGTATATGAGAACCTTTTTTAATGACATGTTCAAGTTAAATTGTCCCATTTTGGTAAAGTTAAACAAAGTCAATTGATATCAACTACAAGTTCATCGCACTAGTAACAAGTCCATGCGTTTTAATAAAAAACTTGCTTCAAAGTGCACGATTCAAAGTGAAAATTGCAAAAAAATGCATGAGCAAATTATAATAGATAGTTAATAATATTTAAAATTCATGCTCTCTTATAAAAGAAAGTAGATTGAACTCAGATGCAAAGCAATTAGAATATTTGAAGAAAACAAAAAGAGAGTTCATTCATTGAAATTTTAACGAATTTGAAAATAATCGTTATCTACTTTCTTAAATAAGTGAGGATTCATTCATCAAACCAAATAAAAAATTTGAATTTCTACTTAAAATTTCTATTTACTCTCTATTGTGGTGATTGTACCCATGTTACTGTTTTAAACTTTAAGTCCAAATTTTGTGAAATCTATTTTCTATTTCTCCTTGCACTCAGTAATACACTATATTTCATTACAAAACACAAATATACCATTGCACTTAGTGCTGTTGTGACAATCTTTGTGAAATCTTATTCTAATATGTTATTGTATTTATTGATGAAATTTGTTTTTATTTGAAAAATGTTTATGTTTTTCTCTTGTTTATACTATTATATTACTACTTGCCTTCTTGCAAATTTGACATTAATGATACTTGTATTGAATTTATTGTTGTTTCAAAGAATTAAATTATTGCAATGTTTTATCATTTAAATGCAATTTTATTCATTTGATGAAATGGATAGAAATCATCCTTAGACCACATTGATCATCATAATTGATCTCAAATTTTCAATAACCTAAAGCATTCACATGCATATTCATGCAAATTTGTTTGATTATTAAGTTTTTGGTAAATAAGCGTTTCTTGCCTGTACCTTTTGTCCAAAATGATTGACAAATAACAATAATTGACACAAACAAAACATTAAATAAACTTATCAGAAGTCAAAATGACAATATTAAAAAATGGAAAAATAAGTATAAATAATAAGATTTGAAATGATATATTTTAAGAACAAATTTTGTCAGAAATTGTTCTGTGTGTTGATCATTATTAAACAAGAACTATGTTAGGAAGCAATTTAAATGTACTATCTAATACAACCCATTAAAATCTGAAATGCACAATTAACCCATTTCATACAAAAATACCACATTCATTCTTAATAGATTGAAGTAGACAGTGAAATAAAATTAGTTATCATTGGAATGGCAGCTAGTCATACTCACCGATTCGTCCAACTTAACAGAAGACTGGAAGATCCAATTTATAGATAACCAGTTATGAGGAAAATAGTATCATATTAATGGCTGCCATTTTGAATCAGTGCAATGGTACACTTGCGTTTTGAGAACTGTGTATGTAGCAAGCTGTATTCTGATAGGACAGTTTTGCGCAGATATTGTGCTGTTAGATTAGTGTATGTTATAGGATATTTGTGTGAGAAATTATAATTGCTGTTTGAATATTAGTTCCAGTTGTTAGTGTGCTCGCTTGAAGAGTGATCAGGGCATTTGGTGACACCATGGAAAAAATATGGTTTCAATTATATTATGAAAAAAGCAAAATAATATAAAATTCTCTCTATTTCATAAAATAAGGATAATAATATAAAAAAAATAATAATTATAACGGTAATTATTTGCATTTTTTACTTAATTATAGTTCTCCAAAAAATCTATAAAGAAATAATTTGATATGCAGAAAATATTTCAGTTATTTCACAATTATTTTGCAGATCAAATTGGAACATTTATTTAGTTTAAAACTTTGATAATATGATACTTAAAAAGAATATTTGAAAATCAATAAGTTCAAACTTATATTATGAAAAGATGTGAATGCTACACATGATATTGCAATAACGCAAATAGAATTGAAATGTAGTTAATATTTTTTATAGACTTTAAAGTTTTGAAAAAAATACACAAATATCTTTCTTGTCTGATTGGGATCTTAAATGATATGCACTAGCAATGAACACAGAAAATTGTCATGTAAGAAATATATCTTGACAACATATATGGTACAAATAAATGCATGTTAAAGTGTATATCCTTAATATGATACATATTTCAGTCATCTGATGATTTTTTATCCCTATATTAATAACAGAATTATATGAAATCAGACTCATTAATAACATATGTATCTTGATATACCAAAATCAAATAATATGAATTGATTGAAATAAGATGAAACAAGTTAAAAACAGAAACATTATCAATATCATTCTTAAATCTACACACTTCTAGAAAAGTATTAAAAACGGAAAAGTTTGACAGGGTTGAGGAAACTGAAAATGGTAATTGTTCCAAGTGGTGCACCAGTCATGCCAAGATCTCCAGAGTCTTGGTTGGAAGATGAACTGAACGGGGGCTACAAGAGCTAACGAGAAAGTCTCTCATACACTCACATGCAGCAAAGTGTTCACATGAAGCAGAAATATCACTTTAAGGAAGCAAGATGGAAAAGGTTTTCAAATGTGATGTACCGAAATTTCCGTTTTGAATGAATTTGAATGATGACATATTTCACTTTCTTTCCCAAATCCTTTGCAAGAACATATTTAATCATTTCATCTAAAATAATTAATATCATACATGTGTTTGTGATATTCTAATGTATAGATATATCTAAGATATCTCGTATGAGCCTGATGGATATAATGAATATAATCTGAACCATTTGAGTGCCAAAGAACAATATGTTTTCATGTGGTGAGATTTTCAGGCATAAAGGACTTCTTTTCCACGTGTTTCCCCAGATTTGTAAACAGTATCATTCTTCCATCTTCCTCGCTGTGATATGACCCTTTCATGATCAAAACTACTTATCTAAAGCCAGGCAATATCGCCGGCATGACAGTTCTTCCTCATCCTTACAGCTGGAGAAGAGAAATTCTGACATTTCTGGGAAATACTTTTTATTGATAAACTATAGTGTTGTTCGCATTCATACTACCGCTGAGTACTCTCCACATAAACTTACAGTGAGGAAGCCAACCACAGAAATATCTCTGTACGTGCCCAAATAAATTTGTTAACATTTTGGTAAACGTTAAAGGGGCAGTAGCATGTTTTTTCGCTGAAATAAGTCGAAATGTATTTGAAAAATAAATTCACTCATTGTAAAACACCCTTCTCTCTTCGGAAAACCAAGCTAAAAATCGTTTTTGTCATTCGAAATTATGAAATGTGTTCACAATAAAATGGCCGCCATGCAATTTTTGCTCTATACACAACACCGTTATTAATATTACGGATAATTGGTTTGTGTAATAAGATGATTTACCCTCTAAAGTAAATTTAATTAGCACAAACTATCATTATAAATAGGAAATTTGAAAAAAATAACTTTTGCAAAAAACGTGCTACTGCCCCTTTAAAGTCATAAAGATATACTGTATAAAGATGTGATGGTTTACATGCTAAATAGACAAATATTATAGTTTATGTTAGCATCTCCAAACTTTACATTTGCAAAAATTGAAACATAAGATTTTGTACAAGAGAAATGTTTCTTTGGTAGGCTTTGTACAAAATGTTTGAACCTCCAAGCAAAGTATAAAATGTTTGATGTGTACTCTCGCATCCAAAACATAAAGCATTTCTGACAAACTAAACCAGCTAAATGATTGTATGTACATAATAATGAAAATGTCATCATGTAACGCTTTAAAATGACACAGCAACTATATATATGAAGTAAATATGATGTGTTTGTTAAACACTGATGTCCCTGCATATAACAATGGTTTGGATTAAAATATTTTAAGTTTAATTGTTATTGACATTGAAAAACTATGTGCTACAAGAAGATAAGTATATGATTATGATTATTAATTTTTGAATAAGTGTTGATTTTCAGCGTTGACATCTAAAATGCAACAAATACTTTAGGATAATTTTTTTCTGGCGACATTCAGATATCAAATGTGTTTCAATTTATGTTTATAATATCTATTCTTTATTTATACTCTAAAGTACATAAACACTAAGTTCTTTATCTAATTCAAATTCAGGTATAGGAATCTACATAAATTATTTTTGACAATTGTACAAATTTGAAGAATTCTCATTTCAAATATTTCAACCAATGAGACAAAGACTTACCCATTTCTGCTTAACCTACACTCCCCACATCCTGTGATGGAGTTGATGATACTGTTGCCATTCTCCTTCTGGAGAGTGGACACATTAAGGTTATAGAGCGTCACTATTTTATCACAGGCCTTCTGGTCCACTATATGATCATCCAGCACACTCTCCTGGGTGTCCGCGTCCACCAGCCTGGGGATGTAGTATTGCACCCTTGGGTCCTTGTTATTTCGCATATCTTCAAAATCATAACCTGCTCGAATGAAAAATTGACAACAAAAATTATTTGGACACATCAGATTTCAGCTCTTCCTGCTGACAAAGATTCTGATCATTCTGGTGCTTGAGTTTAGTGAACGAATGAGTTATTGTTTAACTCCGCTTGGGCAATTTCGCAGCCATTTGTGGCGATTGAATTTAGTAAATAAATTGAACATATATTGACTTCTGATTTTCTTATAATAAACTATTCTTGCCTGACTGAATTACTGGATATTAAATACAGCATTATATTTAACAAGATCATCTTTTCCTTTATATTTTAGAAACATGAAAATAAGCCATGGGCTATTTATTTAGCTCATGAGGATTTGTATTGTTTGATGTTGAAAACAGAAACATATTGCTCAAGGCAATGCACAATCTCAGCCATGAAAAATCTTCAAACTTGTCATTGCATAAAAAAACATGACTTGATGCTAAATTTGGGTAAAATTGGTTGTCCAAGTATCACAATTCCCCCCTCCCCACAAACTTTCAGCTATGGAGGTGCAGAGGTTCTGAATGAGGTGAGATGAGCTGATCTGGACTTTTTAAACAAGCTTTGTTAAGTTTAGTTAATAGATGGCAACTGTAATATATTCCATGATACTCACCTTTGACAATATTAAACAATGTTGTAATACTGTAAAAACTCCATTGTGAAAAGAAGCTGAAAACAAAAAATTATTCAAATTAATGCACATTGTGAGTCAAAAGTGATCAGCTTGGTCTTGACATGGGATAAGAAACAAATCTAATAGTTACAATTGTATTTAATAATGGATTTCTTACTTAAGAATATTTCCTTTAATATATGTTGTTCTCAAATAAAAGCTAGGTCATGTATAAGTATAAAGCCATTGTCTTTGTAGCTCATCAGTTGTGGGTTAACAAATCTACAATTTAAAATCCACATAAAAAGGTCTCTATCCACACAATTTCAGTTTTTAGGCTTTTAGTTCTAAAACTAGATTAGCGTTTGCAGGACACCGCAAAAGCAGAGCAACCTCAAAACTTAGGGTCTCACATTTCCCTGTTCCACCTTCTCCACAGCAACAATAAAATCGGAATTAAAAAAAAAAAAATTGTTCATTAGTGAAGTTATTACTAACAAGTTGAATCATCACTTGGTCACTTTTCATAAGTTTCTTCTTAAAACCTATTTCTGATTTCAAAGTTATATCAAAGGGTTAACATTGCCTTAACCAATATCTCATGACCTTGACCGTTGACATTTGACCTTCAAGGTCACACAATCAATGATCACTTTCCATTGTGTATAACAATCATGTAATGATTCAAAGTGTTAATAGTTGAAATAAGGCATTTTTGCAAAAATGATAGCACAAATATATATCAACTTATCGTGTTTACAACAAATTGTTTAGCGATTTCAGAGCTCGTGACCTTGACCTTTGACCTTGAATGTGAACATGTAAAAAAAATTCCCAGGGGAATAAGTAAGAAGTTATATAAATGAGTTCTCCAAAGCTCCAAAGAAAGTTATAGCCAATACAAAACGTGCCGGCGGCGACGGAAACTGTACAAAAATTTATAGCAGCCCCGACTTAGTCTGGGCTGCTAATAAAATCTACACTTAATCTGCTCCATTGGCTGATGTCTTTCGAGAGCTTTATGATTCAGAAAAGAAGATGGAAATAGGTTGTAAAATGTTGTAGCCCTGTAGGGTCCAAAACATCCTCGGTTACCCAGAGTTTTATATATGCTCCGTTACTCTCAACTATATCAACCTGGGACACTCTATCAGAGAAATCTGTATTCAAATTACCCAACTTGGCCGGCGTGACGAAGTCAGTAATTATAACCAATGAAAATGCCCGATAGGATAAGACAGAAATGGTCAAGGGAGATAATCGGTGACGGATATAACAAAATGACTGCGCCCAGGAGGTGCGTGCTTTGCAACGAAGTGATATGAATTGTCATTGGCTCGCAGATCCAAGCTGTGTAGTAGTTTCATTGGCTCACGCCAGCCAAGATTGGGTAATTTGACTATAGATTTCTCTGATGGAGTGTCCAAGGGAAGATATAGCAGAGACTAACCAAGCATATGTAAAACCCTGGGTAACCGAGGATGGGTCCAAATGTACAAAGTTTTATTCCCTAGGTACTAGGTACCTCTCCAAAAAAATTTAGCTTTGGGGGTGCTGTGCTTCTGGAGGTGACTTAGAAGATTAGAAAACTTTACGGCCAACAGCCGATAGCCGACAGCCCATGCTATGAGCCCATCTCGCCTTTCAGGCCTGCTGAGGTAAAAATAGGAGCCTGATGTTTAATAGAGAAAATAAGGTATTTAGCAGCTATAATCTTATAAAGATCACTTACATCATAAATTCAGACATCCCCCAAAGAAGTGAAGCAAATATTTTCATCAAGGGCTGAAAAAGATAAAGATATTGGTCACAACATGTTTGAAGAAACTGGTATAAGGAGTGTAGATTGTGTAGATACGAATCAGATGGTGAGGAGCTTTTGGTGTTGAACATGAACCATTAAACCAGTATAGAGACAAAATGTCTACAACTTTGTTCTAAGCTAGATTGTGACAAATCTCACAATTTGACCATAAAGGTACATATATGAACAAATTAATAACATTCTGGTGAATATGAAACAACAAACTATAGCTTTCACATCAACATATGTCACAAGATCTCCATAGAGTGCCTATTTGTCTTTACAGACTATTAAAGATTCATGAAGAAATATACGGTTCAATGAACTTCAACCTAAACATACACATAAACCTCTAACATACGTTCAACAATATGTACAAGTAACATTAGAAATTATCAATACTACTTGGTCAATACTGACATTTACAATGGCGTGACACTCCCAAATCAATCATTTTGTATAATCTGATCCTAAAATCCTTAATGAAGCTATCATAACATCATATCTAAAATATTTTATAGGAAAATATTACGATGCATACATATACTTTGATTCTTCAAATGAATCAATGTTTCAAAGTTCTTGAACATGTTTCAGAATTCCAAATTGATAATATATATGTTCTTATCATTTACCTCTTTAAAGAGGATTTTGAACTGGAATACATAGGAAAACAGGATTTTCTGGATAACAACTTCTTTATTGTGAAGATACACCATGTTTCTTAGTATATGCTTATTCCTCCATCAGGTGGAATGAAATGGCATGTATCTTCACAATCAAGAAGTTGTCATCAAGATAATATTGTTTTATTAACACTTATCTGCTATGACAGTTCCAAAATAAGATTTAATTTTTAGTATTAGATTTTAGCACTTTGGTAGGTAAACTGGAAGATTAAAGTTCATATCCCAAACACATAATGTACCAAAAGATATGATGGGTGTTGCTGTCTCCCTGTCTGGCACTCTGTATCAAGTGCTATAGGAATGAATAACCACAGAGAGAACAATAACAGACACTGCTTTGAGGCACACAGTTTATCCTGAATATCACATGTAATTTGACAAGAAATTCTAATAATCATAATCATGTTCAATAATTACTCCTTACATTTAGTAACCTTGTAGCTGAACTTTCCTGCTCACTGGAGTACACTTGACACACGCCCTGATAATCTATAATACTTTGGCTGCAAACAAGAAACAAGGGAAATATAATAAATAAATGTAGGCATGTAGACATAATAATGCTATATTAAACAAGTTTGATTAAAATCACAATGATACACATTATATTATATATGGGATCATGCTATCTGCAAGTTTTTAGTACAAAGTTATGTACTTTTATCGGGCCGAGTCCCTCACAGGATTCGAACCAACAAGGCATAACTCTTGCCAGTCTCCATAACTGGCTGATTTAGGCCTTGCAGTATTTCCTTAAGAAAACTGTGCTTAGAGATCCAGGCCCGCTATGCATTTCTGGTGCAGCGATTCACTATCTAGGCACAACAAAGCTAGGGAAATACCGCAAGGGTTAAATCAGCCAGTAATGTAGCCTGGCAAGAGTTATGCCTTGCGATTGGAAGTTGGCACTGACTGTACCAACAGCTTCAGTAGCAGATCCAGAAGTTTTCATTCATTGAGAGGGAGTGGAGGAAGGTGTCTTGCCTTAGGCTCCATCACATTTACATGCAAAAATGTTCAAAAGAGGGTTTCAAACACCCTCAACCCCCCTCTGGATCAGCCCCTGAGCTTATCTATTCGGGCACCTTTTACCGTCTCATAAAAATGAATAATAAATTTATCAGTATGGTTTTGAGAAATACTAGCTAAAAAGGACCCAAATAATAATTATGCTCAACATGCATGCATATATCATATACCGGTATGATTAATAGTACTTACCAAATTATGAAAAATATTGTAATGAACACACTTTCCTAATGGAATATTTATATATAAATATTTAACAATTGAAGAAGTTAAAAACATACCTGTCATAGATGTTTTCTATTTGAAATTCTTTCATAAGAGCACTATCTACCAATCCAAAGAATTTTCCAGTCTGAAAATAGAAATCAATCTTTGTTTATTTTCCTCTCCATCTCTATGCAACAAAGATGGCATCTTGAAAGTAAAAGTTGTCTTTAGATAACAAGTCCTTGTTACCTACAATTCATGCCTTTCACATCACAATTTCAGAGAAAATAACACCAGATGAATTATCAAACTATATTTGTCCTCATACAGAGGATATCTGTCTGTCCTTTCATGTTCAGCTCATCAAGTGAGGTAGAAAAGTAGATACCAGTATTTGCCATTTATAATAAAAAGTATAGTAATTTAATAGTATTTAAGAGGACAAAACAGTCTATTACACAACCCGATTATCCATAGTCGTAGAATATGCTGTAACATAAAATGAATTCTGTTTGCAGCCATTTTAGTATGAACACCTTTTTGATAATTCAAGGATGGGAAATGGATCATGTTTCATAACTTTATTCATTGATTGAGGAGGATTGTTTTGCAATTGGTAACATTTCTTTTCCATTTTGTGAGATATCTATATTTCCATTAGAAGGTGCTGCAGCCACTTTAAAGGGGCAGTAGCACGTTTTTTCACTCAAATAAGTCGATGAAATGTATATGTATAATGTCACCAATAGTAAAACACACTTCTCTCTTCAGAAAATCAAGTTAAAAAATTAGTGTACATGGTTCCGTAAAGCCATGGGAATCATTTTTGTCATTCAAAATAATGAAATGTGTTCACAATAAAATGGCAGCCATGCAGTTTTTGCTTTATACGCAACACCCTTATTACCACTACGGATTGTATAATCAGATGTTTTACCCTCTAAAGTAAATATAAATGACATAATCTATCATTATAATTAGGAAATAAAAAAAAAAAAAATTGCAAAAAATGTGCTACTGCCCCTTTAAGGTACATCCAGACAACATTTCATCTTGGCGGTTGTTATATAGAAGAAGTAAAACCAAGCAGTAACAAGTAACACTGGATTACAGACATAGGTAGTTGATACTTACATCATTGCCGTCCTTATTGTTGGAAGCCATTACAAAACCACTCTGATCAAGAAGATAACAGTTCAAGTACTGAAACACAGAATATTTTATTGACAAAGTGAACTCAAAACATGACATGAACATTGATATTTTTTAGTCATGCATAGATAAAGTAAAATAACCCAATCAATCAATAAAATATTTCATGTTGAATGTTTTTCTTTGTATGCATAGAAAACAAAGGTGCAATGTGGGACAGTTTATCAATTATCATTTATTTACTTATTCATACATTTTTCTTTGAAGACATTAGAGGTTTATGCATTAGTAGTTTATGGATAATTAATATTATAACAACTTCTTTATTTGTTTTCTCACAATGTTTCTGGGATACTTTTTGCCCCTCATCGAGTTGATGATTTTTCTTCTATCATTGTTCCTTTAATCATATATTTATCTTTTTATTTTCATTTATCTACTTATTGATTTATTTATTTATATATCTATGTATTTATGTATTCATTCATTCATCTATAAATTTATTTATTAATTTATTTTCTTCATCTATTTTTATATATTCATGTATTTATTTAGTTAATACTGATTCTACATATACATATTTCTATTGCTGGTAAGTTGTTTTACTTACACCTGTATCATTGCAGGTAAATATTTTACATATTTCTTTTAAGTTGTTATACTTACATCTGTATCATTACAGGTAAAGTTACAGACTTCTCCTACTGGACAGTTGACAGTGAACTCCTCAAAGAGACTAACAAACTTGGTGTACTTCATCTGGAAGCCTATAACTGAGGTGACAGCGGCCTTCCCTCTCTCTGACAATACAGTAGGGGTCGACATGATCACAGTGGAGGTGTTGGGGTCAAAAGTAGTAGCCATGGCTGAAACAAAATATACAATTCATTTTTTTATAAACTTTAGGTTGATCAGATAAGTTGACCTTTGACCAATAACTGTCGTTTTTAACATGATAGTGGTTCATGGTCAACCATGGATGAAATAAATCAAACACTTGAAATTGTATTTTCCGATTTCCCGGATTACTATATACTGATTCCCCGAGACCAATAGCTCTTGTAAAGCTATAAGTAACCAGCCAATAAACAAATTTAAATTCAAGCAATATTGGCAGTACCAAGATAAGAGGACCAATGAGCGATCATCAACATTTAAATTGACATTTCATTGCAGAAAAATTACATGGTATGCTATGCAATGAGTAAGCAACCTACGGCAAAACGAGAGTTGAGCTCAGGGAATCAGTATATTGTAATCAGGGTACTTAAGTAAGGTAGCAGATACGAATATACAGATGGAGCAAGAAGTACAAATTCATTTTACTGAGGTTATTATGGAAATAAAGATGTGTAGTTAATATTTACATGATTGTCGAAGATGAAAGGTAAAGTTGTATCCATCCTGCCACCCATCCACGGCCCTCCTGTAATAAGGCTCTTCTATGGTCCTGATACTTTCTGATGCAAATTCACTGATGAAGAAACAATGTCATGTCAAGTACGGTAATTAAATATGACACACTATATATCCTTGAATTATCAACCAACGATTATAAATTTTGAACACTGATTTAACCATACGATTATTTAAGGCATGTGGATATTGAAGGCAGGGAATTTTTTTTAAAGTTTGTTTTGTAAATTATTGGAAATTTCTTATCATGGTTATTGAATTGATTGTAACATGCATTAGAACTGAATATTACAATAGAATTGCAGTTTGAATAGCATGATTATGTCAGAAGTATTAATTTTAATTTCTAAATGAAACCCAGCAAGTATTCAAGGCAGGCAATTATTCAAGGATTTACAGTATGTTTCCTGCAAGATGCCTGTTTTGTTTAAATTAACAATCACTTGTACATGCTTCTGAAATGAAAACACATATGGTTTATCTGCCAAATAAAATTACTGTAATGAATTACATGAGAACTAAAACATTTTACACACATAATACACATTGTTCTGCAAATGAAAGCATGATTTGAATGACCAATGTAAGGTGTGATAGTAAATGAACTTTATTAAATTATTGGAGTGATGCAAAACCATGAAAAATGTACCACAGAAATCTCTTGAAGTAGTTTGAAGTTAGCAACATTTTATCTTTATCTACATACCTGTCTGTTAGTTCAGAAAAATTAGTTGTTGCCATCATTCTTGTCAAACCAACACTTGTACCTACAAATAATATGTCGATGCCAAACCTAGAAACATCCAAAATGTGTGTTAGAAGATCATAGAAATGAACATTTGTTTAAAATTCATCCTAATGTTGCTCTGTACTATTGCATGATAAATCCCTATCAATTAATGTAAGACATACAGCCATTAGATCTGTAGCTCAACAGGATTTACATGCTTTATTATCTAAGGTTGAAGATCTACAACATACATTTTCTCAAGTGATATAATGGTTAATCTTTTCGTTAAAATGCCTAAACATCATAAGTAATATAGCTAAGAATGTGCCTCACAGAAGCAAAAAAGGCATTGTTATACACTGCCCAACCCCATGCAATAATCACCACCTAACCAACCCCTTTCTAAACTGAAGGACAGTTATCTCCATTTCAATACCCAAGCCTAACAATTTGGATATCTGTAACATAAAAGCATTACTCATAATTCTAAGAAAAGATTATAATCATAATGTCATATTAAATGTATTGAAGTTGAATTTCAAATGCTATATCTACATTAAAATCGGTTCAACATACTTTTATGTTTTTATGTTTTTATCCAGGAGAATGAGATACTCACTTTTGAAATGTTTTCTTGTAACACCCAACTTTATTGAATTTGTCATCATAACAGTTCTCGTAATGTTTTCTGAAATTATAGAAATAGAAGTTATTGTTCATTTGATACATGTTGAAAGTTGAAATGTTTTGAGGTTTTTTCCAGCAATATCAACAATTACATGTATTGTTTGCAATTATAAGTAAACTTCCCTCTGGGTTGTGAACAGCATTACTCCAAGTCCAATTGGTTAACCTTACATAATTAATTGTAAATATAAGAAATTTAAGCAAATATTTATCATTAATGATCTAATGATCTGCCATTCCATTTGAGTACATTGAGGTCGAGAGAGAGAGAGAGAGAGAGAGAGAGAGAGAGAGAGAGAGAGAGAGAGAGAGAGAGAGAGAGAGAGAGAGAGAGAGAGAGAGAGAGAGAGAGAGAGAGAGAGAGAGAGAGAGAGAGAGAGAGAGAGAGAGAGAGAGGTGTATGGGATGCCTCTTCATCCCTTTTCCTTGTTTGTTTCAACTGCCAACTGTCATATTGTTTTCCAGATTCAGAAACGATTAGCTCCTCACCTTAGTTATGGTAGAATGTATCAACTTACTTTATTGTTGAATCCATTCTCCCCTGGGGGTGGAAGTCCTGCTCTCCCTCCCATATCTGCTTCAGTTTGAACGTTTCTTTTGCATCGTATGTCAATTTCTTTATTATATCTTCATCACCTGATAGAGAAGTTGTTGGAAGCATTAAAGTGGTATTAAGAATGTTTGATGATATTTTATTTTGCTGATACATGCTGAAATAATGCATACTGATTTAGGTAAAATAATTGTACTGGACTTGCATTATCATACCTAATGAACAAATATAGTACAATTACTTGTTTCAATAAAAATCGAGCAACACCCTTCTACATAACTCATATCAAAATTACATGTTCTTTTTACATGCACAGAAGTTATATGACCTTTCAAACATTACCAACCCAAATCTGTAGTTTTGTCTGTTATAGATAACTTTCCAAAATGACTTATCACTTATTGGCGCATACCTGCCACGGAACATTGTCCAATTTCCATAAAAATCTGACTATCACCTTATATTATCATTATATGTTGTGATGAAAAATAAGACTTCTTTTGATTCAAGTACAAATGCTCAATGGCAAATCAGGTGGGCTTAATCAACAAAACCTTCCTACCCCCTATTGAAAAAACTTGAGTTAATATTTTCGACTACATGTCTATATATATCATGTTTGCCTGACAACAATTGTTTCAGCACAAGTTTTATAGTCTAATGCGGTAGGTTCATTTAAACTAGGAACAACACATTAGCTAGTTTTCTCAGGTGAAATATTACCACACTGACTCTGTGTCCTTCAACTGAAAATTTATTACCATTCCTATTTGTTATTGTGCTTCTAGATAAAACTTTTATGACGCTATTAGCCGAGACATGTACAAAGCAGACTTCAGCCATATACAGCAGTTGTTGTCTTCTAAACATTGTCAATTATATATTTTATGGTGAATTGGTTTCAAACAGCTATTGCAAAAAGGGACAAGGACAATGAAATGTAAATAGCATACGTTTTTTAATGACAAATGTTTTATCTCTGGATATAACTTCTTTGACAACTAATACGTTTATAGATCTTGACATCTCTTTATAATTCTGTGTCTTAAATAATATTTACTGGTATATTGCTTTGATGTGAGCCAAAATACTATATATGCTGATTTCAGTTCAAATAATTTCACTCAACTTGTATATCCATCCTCAATCATCAAATATATATGATAATAATTGTTTTCAATGAAAAGTAAGCAAGCCTTATACAAAGTCAGAATCACTTCCCTTTTTATATGACCTTTTAAAGGGGCAGTAGCACATTTTTTTCAAATTCTATTTTTTTTTATTTCCCACTTATAATGACAGTTAATATCATTCATATTTACTTTAGAGGGTAAAACATCTTATTACACAAACCAATTTTCCGTAGTGGTAAAAACGATGTTGCCTATAAAGTAAAATTTGGATGGCGGCCATTTTATTGTGAACACATTTTATTATTTCGAATGACAAAAACGATTCCCATAGCTTTACGGAATCATGTACACTCATTTTTTAATTTGATTTTCCGAAAGAGGGAAGGGTTCTTTACTATTGGCGACATTATTATTCAAATACATTTCATCGACTTATTACACGGAAAAAACGTGCTACTGCGGCTTTAACATTACCAACTCAAGATTGTCTTTTTGTCTATTGTTGGTAAGTTTTTGTATTTTTTGGTTTTTGTATGCCAGCCTCAGAACCTTGTCTTAATTGTTCTGTTATCAGAAATCACTACTTTCACCTTTATACCGACATACTGAATCTACTTGCATTAAAATTGTTCTTTTCATCAACAGTGAATACTTCTTGATAAAATAACACAATTAATAATGTTTGGCATATGTGATTCCAACAACACAATGAATGTTCCCTTTATTTTAAAATCAAATTGAACCATTTTCAGTTGATATACTTACATTTTAGCAAAGCTGAAGGTTCCTGTTTAACAATGTTGTACAATTCCACTTTATCCAATGCAATAAGGACATCATTGGAGATATTTCTGCAAAAAATCCTGTAAAAGAAATCAGTGAATTGAATTTAAGAATTATATATAGATTTCTAGAAATATCTGTTATAGAAGTAAATATCAATATTTAAGCTTATTTGATTTGATTTGATCTTTTAATAACCCTTACTTTTTGTGCTGTATTAAGCTTCTTATGCCATATTTATGTATTTTGGTTACAGATAATCCGTGGATTACAAAAAATCTATTTTTTAAAATAAAGTTCTGTTATCATAGTTGTAAAGTGGATCTAGATAACATGATACCATAATCATCTAAAATCCTGGTAGAAAATCAAGAATATTGATATTGGATTGAGTAAATCTTGTTCATTTTAATGTCAAATTCCCTGTAATATACCTCCCAATCGTTTTAAAAACAAATTATTACACAAAATAAAGCATGGTAGTATTACTATAAGGCCACATATGAACATTTTTTGTTCCTCACTACTGCCCAACCCTAAAATTTGACATGTCTCCAAACTTTTAGACCTTTTTCAGTAAAGAAAATGCAGCTTTGATTTTCAAACTAGGAATGAAAATCTGTCACCCTTCAGATTTTGTTTTTTTTATGAGAAAACTTAGAAAATATGTTCAGAAATAAAGGGATTTTATTCATCAGGTAAAAGATATCTACCCTTCAATAATTTTCTTTCAATATAGATTAAAAAAACAACAATAATTTGTATGTGGCTTAACAGTTATTTTAAAAATAGGATCACATTGAAGCATTCATCTTCCTGCAAAGAGTATTAATCCAAATTTATAAAATCCCTTTAGAAAACACAAATTTTCCACATACCACGGAGCAAGAAAAACCATCATGTCAAGCAAATAATCAGCATCTGTGAACAAAGTTATTAAATGGATGAATAAATCTACACTAGTAATAACAATGGGAATGATAAACAAAATCAATTTAAAAGGGCAGTAGCTCGTTTTTTGCCAAATTTATTTTTTCAAATTTCCCATTTATAATGATAGTTTATGTCATTTTAATTAACTTTAGAGGGTAAAACATGTTATTACACAAACCAATTATCTGTAGTGGTAAAAACAATGTTGCATATAAAGCAAAAATTACATGGCGGCCATTTTATTGTGAACACAATTTATTATTTTGTATTACAAAAACGATTCCCATGCCTTTACCGAAGCATGTACACTCATTTTAAATTTTATTTATCGAAGAGAGAAGGATGTTTTACTATTGGTGAAATTATTTTTTAAATACATACATTAACTTATTTCAGCGAAAAAACGTACTACTGCCCCTTTAAACTCTTTAGAATATTAAAGTCTGTGACTATGATAATGTAAGTTTTCATTATCTTAGTTTAATATGAATACATAACTGATAACAATTAAACAAAGGTATACCTTATCTACAGATATTTTTAAAGTTGAATGGTGAGATAGCTAATAGTTTTGGATTTATAGCCAATGATACAATCTGAAAACATTGTGAAAACAATGTGAACATATTTAATCTTCAATATACATTGTTATATTTATTAAATTATATTTCTTATCTCCTAAAAATATATATAAATGTTCACTGTCATAATTATTTGTACTGACAAACCTTCTTTTTTCCTGTGATATCGTAAACTGATCCTGTTTTCCCCATATCCTCTTGGTATAACAAAGGCAAGACTGAAATTCACAGAAACATCACAGTAATAACAATAGAAAACATGTTTATATGAATATAAGTTAAGTATATAGAGAGTCTCAATCTTCTGATATCAAACATATCAACACAAGTTGATAAAAGTTATAAATATCCGAGTGTTGATATATTTGATATCAGAAGAAACAAGGATGATATTCTATTTATCATTCAAAATCATTACCGGTATTAATTACTTTCAATGAAAGTCTCTGAACATAACACTGCCATAAGACTTCAAGTACCGTAATGTCATAGCACTGTGACGTCACCATGTTTATGATGTCATGTCATATTGATGTCATTGGGTTTTGACATCATGGCATTACTTGATGATGTACAAGCACTGTGATGTCATGTGTTTGACAGTGACAGGGCATTGTTCAAAATGTACTGTCAAAACGATATCCTTGCAGATATTGCTTGATCTCACAAAAGCGGTATATATATCTCCTGTCGAACATAGTTTTGGATGATGAAAAATAATAGATTGGCACAACACTACAGAAACATTATCAAAAATTAAAATTAATTTCTACTATAGAAAAATAACATTTTATTTCTCAAAATGACATGCAAAATAAGTAAGTTTGAGTTTCCACTTCGTGATATACAATGATTTATAAGAAAAAAACTGTTTTTGGATCATTGTATTGACAAATATTTTTTTGTCTTTTCTAACTACAAAAATAAGTATTTCACGTTACTCACCTGAATACATTAGACACTTTTTTAAAGTAGTAGGAGTTACTTCTTTTTCGGAATCTTTGCTACAAAACAAAAACATAATCAGTTGCTTCAAATTTGTCAAACCGAATATTTAATGGTAAAAACAGATTTTATGTTTATATAATTTTACTTGTTGAAATTCATGTGTTTTCTTTCGAAAACTAATTTGGTGAGGCTTTAGGAGAGATTAGATATTAAAATAAACAAGTAAAGCAACATTTCTAGATAACAACTACTTAAGAATCATGTTTGAAATCATGATGAAAGAGAGAGTATATACTTCAAAATATTAGTTTTTCACTACAAGTAGTTCTTTTCCAGAAATTACTTTTTTTTGTATTCCACTTTAAAATGGCAATAAAATATTTCAAAGAAAGGTTGTTAAGAAGATACTCACCATATCATTATAGTGAACCGTGACATTCATCACCATGCTGGAGTGGGTGGTATCTAGCATAGACCGCCGGAGCTGTCAAAAAATTAGATGATTTAACTCACATTTTGTGATTTTAAAAGCATTGTAGCATGTGTTTTGCATATCATTTTTCCTAAAATTTGCCTCAACGTTTATACAATATATTTTATGTTATAGGTAAAACAGCTCATTATCCATAGAAAATGGTGTGACATATAAAGCGATGATGTTTTGGAACTCTTCAGTGTGAGAGGTAGATTTGTAAGTCTCATTCAATTTTGTGAGTTAAGACAGCAAGATGATTGACCATTCCATCATGGTGCCATATTCAATACTCTACCTTGATTGTCTAGCTATCAACATATCAGTCAGATCACTTGAACTACCCTCATGGAGCTATTTGAGTGTGAACACCTTGAAATGGCTCCTCGAAGGAAAATGGACTGGCATGACTTAACTGAACCATGTACATCTGTTTTAGAACTTTGTATTGATTGGGGAAATCATTTAGTTATTGGTAAAACATATTTTCCTTTTCATTTTGCACTTTGTCAAGAACGGCTAGTGTAGTGTCTTTAACTAATGGAGATGGGTTTAAGCATGAAAATTGATATCATACCAAATTCACAAATACCAACATATATATTATATATAGGCAGGATATACACCCACTAACTTTGAACAATAGACTTGGTTACATATAGACCTTCAATTTGATACCATTTCATAATGGTATTATATGGAAGAGTTTAGTATTCTGTTTATTCCTTGCCTAAATTATCAAGTGAAATTGCTGAAACTAAAATTTCTGCGCATCATGAACCATTGTGATAGGGGTACAACCATTGTGATGTTACAACTTAACACTAAATTAATATTATGTTGTCATACTCTCAGAGGTATTACACTAGTTTAATACTTCTGTATAAATATTACACTTCATTTGTTCCATTGCTGTGTAATAAATACACATATAACAAGTGTTTGCCACTAACATGGCAATGTCCCCCACCTCCAACATTGGGTCATGTAAGACACATTTTCTAAATGTGGTTCTTCTTATATCGCATTTCTGGTAAAAAATGTCATTATAACATCAAATGTGAAGACATTGGGTGCTAAGGTTCATGACATAGCATTAACAAGAATGTTATGCACTAAAAGTTGACTGGTGTCTGCATAAATCCCTAATCACAGATGTCACCAAATTTCAAGATAATTATTAATGGATGCTAAGGGTTAATAACAAGAGGCTGAAAGCCGGTGAAAGTGCTGTGGTGACCTTGTTAATAAGGTCAAGGTCATGCGATTTGAGTGTTAAATTGTCTGCATAGTCACACATTGTCGGCTGGTACAAAAATTGAAGACACTGGATCATCAGGTAATGATATATCGTGTTAACAAGAGTTTGAAAAGTGGTCAGAGTGTCGTGGTGACCTTGAAAATAGGTCACGGTCAGCAAAATCGACTGGTGTCTACGTCTTCCCCTAAATAGGCCGACGCCAAATTTGAAGAAGACTTTGGATGCAATGCTTTATGAGATTTCACTTTAACAAGAGCCTGAAAGCCGGTAAAAGTGCCGTGGTGACCTTAAAATAAGGTCAAGGTCATGCAATTTGACTGGTGTTTGCATAGTCACCCATTGTAGGCTGGCACCAAAATTGAAGACACTGGATGCAACGGTTCATGAGATATCACATAAACAAGAAATGTGACGTACGGACGCCGCTGAATACATAGTCCCCCGTGCCGCGATGCGGCAGGGGACAAATATATATATCCATCAACCTAAAAGACCCACTGTTAATTTGGGATTTCAAACAAATCTCTCCTTTTTATTGGCTTGGTAGGTTGAAAACAGAATATTGATCAATTTCAATATTCTACTACCGGTATTTCATTCTGTATTTTCCCATTTCTTAATGTGAAGTACAAAAATATTTCATTACAATAAAAATGAGTTAAATTCAATGTTATAATTGAAATAAATACTAGACATATGGTATGCTAGAGCTTGGGAAGATTGAAAGAGCATTTCTTAAAGTTACATAAAAACGATTTACCTCATTCAGGATATTGATGTCATCTGCTAACTCTACTTCTGCGAGGTCGACGCTGTTGTAGTTGGGTTTCAGAGATAAATCACTGCCTTTCTTGTTTTTGTGATACTGCAGCACAAACAAACCAATCATCTTAAAGGACATTGCAACCGGGATATGTATTGTTGAAACAAAATTCACGGAAATATTCCAATTTTGATGTTAATGTTTATTAAAATTTCACATCTTCACAATGTGTTTCAAATAATGTTTTATACATGTATTGATGGTGTTTATTTACAAACAATATTATTTCCTCGAATGTTTACTCCACAAAAATACCTGCCATTATGCACTCCTTTAGAAACATGGACAAGTAAATGAACTACAACATGCTTTATGTCTCCTCCCTTTTAGCTTAGAAACCTCAAACATTTTATAGTTATTTAATCCTTCAAAATAACAAGTCCAAATTGTTGCCATGGAAATAAAAATATAGTTTTACAAAAGCTCAAACCTAAAAGGCACATCGACATGATATGGAGAGACAGTACCGTAATTCTTCCTTAATTTCGCCCCCTCTATAAGTTCGCCCACATAAGACCATCGGACACCCTTTTTTCAAAATACCTTTCAAAATTACGACAGTGTACCAGAAGTTCAGTATTGACAAATTAAAAATTCGACCACATTCCCAATTTTGAAAACAAATTATTTACAGTCATGATATACAATCATCTTGTGATTTGTTTTCAGTGAGTTTTATGAGAAAAGCTCGTATTTTTTATTACAACAATTTTGGGAAATGTTTTAACTTGATCACGCTTGTCACAAGACATTCTAATCGATAAATGATTTATCTTCACACTTCTCAATTTATTCACTTACTGTACTTATGACATACCTTTATCAAGAATGATGTTACATCTTATCATATTATCCTTTATCAATGATTTTATTTTTCGTAAATGAAAAGGCAGCAATCACTTCCTTGTGGGGCTATAAATAAACATTTCGTTAAAATATTTGGAAAATTTGAGGGTCGAAATAATGGAAGAATTACGGTATACCAAATTTGATGAGGATGGGTCAAATAGTTTTAGGGTTATGCTCAAGAAACTTTGAAAATGCAGATGGATACCCAAAAAAATTTAAAAGTTCCTGACTATTTGGGGAGAGCCATAATGACATGATGTTGTTTACAAAAGGAGAAAATACCAAATACCTTTGCCTTATGATATAGGAGATCTTGATTACCAAATCGACAGAAACAATTTCAGAAGTTGAAAATTATATTTTTGCATATGACTTTTAAGTAATCTTTACCGTAAATCTTCAAATAATTACAAAATATATTGAATAGTTAGTTTTCAGGGTTACTTTATGATATAAATTATGCAAAGCATGTGTTTATAGGAGTGATCTGAGTCATCAGCAAATACAGGAGTGTAAGTAAGTCATGTAAACTTACAAGTGGTCTAAAATCTGGATGAAAGATGATGTAACCATGGTTGGTAATTGCAAATGCATATCCATTGACGCCAAGCTGAAAATGAGATAGAATCATGTGTAAATTTACACCTTGTATATTCCCTAAAACATATATTTATGTTTTGTATACCGTATATCTAAATGACACAAATTCACATGTAAATTTACAGACGGTTAATTACCTTAACAATAAATGTTTTGTATATTTCTAAATAAAAGAAAATCACATGCAAATTTACATCTTGTATATTCCCTAAAACATATATTTATATTTGCATATATACTTGCACGCTTCCTAAGGTGTGAAAGAAACTGAAGGCAATACACATTAATATGTTGGCCATGATCACAATAACACACATACTGTCACTTGTCAAATTAAAATTTTATTTTCATTTAATTTGCTGATAGGTGAAATGGCAATTGGCAGTTCTAGACCTGGTTTTCAGTATTCAGTATTCATTATCTTCGTTATTCCGTATTTTACAAATTACAGATCCATCATACTGTAAAAACTAGAAGAAATGAAGTTTGGTTGCAGTAGAGCTGGCATCTGAAGCCTGGAGCCAATCTGCTCCTAGTACAAACAAAAAAGCATTTAAAGTGCAATTTCAACTCTCACCTTATGTAGAGGAATGTGTTTCTTGATGTCAAATGTCCTCACATCGGTGCCAACCACCCCGAGGAGGTTTCCTGAATATTCCCTGTCAATCACCTCCTCATCTTCTTCCTGTTGCAATCAATTTCAAATTTAATGTTGAATGTAAAACATTGGAAATTGTGAGATTTTAAAGTACAAGATTACATACTTGGGATGTTTGACTCCTTAAATGCAGGTCTTCGAGGAATCAGGTTTTTTTTATTGTTAGCCATTGAACATAGCAAATTTTGTTATCTTCGTTAAAAGTTTTGATTCCTGTAAATTTGCCACTAAGAATGGTTTTGTACTAATTATATCAACATTTAGAGTGTTCAGTTTCCATGGTTAATATTTGATTTCTGGGTATTATTCAAATACAATGCTTCTGTCACCAGTGAAACTTTGTAAACTTATGAGTGTTAATGTATAAATTTAACATTTTAACATCAGAAACATTTGACATGTGCAGTGTTCTATAAGCCATTTATAATATCACTTTAGTGACAATATCAGCCTTTCATGTTCAATGTCAAACTCAGTTCAGATAAAGAATCAAATCATGATAAAGTAGTACATATTTTATCATTGATTTTACAATTAACAAATTTGTAATACACATTTGAACATTGATTAATGATACCAACAAATCATTTTATTGTTTGTGTAATCTTTTTAATTGTCATTTGTTTTGTTGATGCAATTTAGTTGAGCCATGACAGGTTTTGTCAATTATCAGGTAAAAATGTTCATATAGTACAGCATGATCCATAGCAGTTTACATTGTGAAACATTGATACAGATCTTCGGTGAGAACCTTTTATTATATTTTATATGTTGTATCCTATATAACGTTTATAGAACTCACCATTAATTTCCTCTTGTCAAACACTGGCATAGCAGCTGTGATCATCAACCCAAGGCCCTGCATGATCAACAACATCATTATCACAAAGTTCATCTTCACAACGTCACGGGCGTAACGAGAAGATTTTCAAATCATCTCCCTCCGCCCTTGACCTCACGGCCCGCTTTTTCTGCGCTAAGATTTTAGCGTACTGCAGGCTAATCCGATAGGCCAATCAGAAGAAAGCTTGCAATATGAACTTCTATATTTAGACTGGGAAACACCTTTTCTAATTCGTCCAATTTCTCCGCTTAGTTTGGGTCGCAAACTATAGCACACTTTTTGACGGTATTTTGATCAGTCCCGGACTTGTATAAACTTTCAATTGATGCAATAAAATAATTACAATTCGCTTTCATAAACCTGTAATCGATAATCAAAACGTCGAAGCGGACAGCTTCAAAAGCCATAAAGTTGGCACATGGAGTGGACCCACTGTTACGATGTTACTGTTTGATAACTGCCAAACTGGATATATTCATAAATTTCGCGTATGATTTTGCGCATGTTATCAGGTATCGTTTGTTAATTTCACAACATTGCAGCTGGAAGTACGTTGAGTGATTCAATTTAGTTGGTTGTCATAGTTTTTAAAAAGTCATATAAGCTAAAAAAATAACTAGCACATGTTATTCACTCCGAAATCGAACAAATCAAGTGTTGAGTTTGAATGAAACTAATCTTTAATGATTTCACACTATCTTTTTTTTTACAAAATACAAAATAACGCGTGTGGCATCATGGTATTTCGATTTAACAATCTCAATTATTTAATACTGAACTACATACCGAAAATACAGGTTGTATAACGTTTTTAAAAACTGTGATTTGATTTCTTGCTTGATAAACTGTACCTATAACTCTTAATAACTCTTATTTATAAATGTTACAATTAGCACGCTATACTATTTGAAATATTCTTATTCAACGCGACGATTTGTATTCAAATCTTTTAACTTTGTTTGAACGTGGGTATTTCTCATTTGCATATGAACTACATATGTCTCCGTTATAAACTTAACAATCAACTAATAACACTTCCTGGCTCGCATTTGGTCTTCTTATTTAATAAGCATGTTTATGATGATATATGTTCATGTATTTAAGTACTATACGACGAGTATTGCAATGTACAAGAAGAAACGTTTACCCAACGTATGTTTCTAAAAATAAAAAATTTAGAATTATCGCTTCTGCAGTACCGAATGTAAACGGTGATTTCATTGGCTGTATGTAAGCAGCTGGTAAGGGGCATAACTCGTGATCACAATAGATGTCGCTGCTTCGTTACACTGTTATCTGGGCTGTTGAGGGCAAGGTAAAAAATGCATAGAATTTATTTCTATACGTTTTCACCTTGCCGTGGGAAGATGCACAAAGTTAGGCAAGTTTTTTTTCAATTCATAAATTGGCCAATAAACTATGATTTCATGGTTTGCTTGTTTCCGTTGTTGCACAAATTTCACCTCAATTCATACCAAGTGCTTTTGTCCTGCAAAGACTGCTTACAGTCCAACCTCCAATGAACCTGCAGCAAACGTAGTCAGACCTGTGATGGTTCATACCTTTTTCAAAACTTAAATACAGTACAGCCATAGATACCAATCTAATTAAATTATAAACCCTATGCTCATTTCTCTTGACACAATGAACAAAAGAAACTGGCAGATGCCAAACACCGAGCTGGCACATCAGGCCCATGAGAGCATGTCTTACCAACAATCAAGCAGAAATGTTTTCATTTGTTGGCAGATGTTCCAGCTCGACACCAGGTCAATGGCTTCTTATTAGAAGAAGGACTATGGATATATGTCAAAAAGTTCTGTATGTGTGATCACTTGATAAAGAAAACCCTTGGTTCTGTACATTTTTGGGGTTTAATCCAACAAACTTAAGCCATGACAAAACACATTTTCACTTCAAAATAAAGTCTTAAGAATGTAAATATGGAAACACTTAAAAAATAATAAAAAAACAATTCTGAATTTAATAATATAAAATTTAGTGTGCGGTACAAGCTGAAAGTACACTTTGATTCACGAGGCACCAAACCAAAAGCAAAATACTTCACATCAACTAACATAGTTAAGTATGAAAATCGTCGAAAGGGAATACTTCAAACATTAGTTTTTCACTATCAAGTAGTTGTTTTCCAGAAAATCTAGTTTTCTTATGTATGCCACTTCCAAATGCCCCTGAAAGGCTTAAATTGCTTTCAAGACCATGTCTTAGATGATAAACATATTGATATACAAAGATAGATGGAGTTATTAATAGATGTATCCTCATCATCAGATTCTCACCTTATTGTGTTCTCCTGGTCTGTTCATGACCAGATCGGAGTGACCGCTGGAGAAAGGACTGGCTACAGACTCGGACATAGGAGACTGTTCCGTCACATAGTCCAGGTATGCTGCTGTCCAGATCAGGTTGTGATGACCATTCTGGACCATTGGTCTACTCAGCACCTTGATGTATTGCTGCAAGAACACATCCTCATGAGATGATGATTAAAAACAGGGCCATTGGCCTATGTCAACTGGTTTATGAGAAGAAGTCGCTTAAAAGTTACCCATACCCATATTTGATGGGGGAGGGGGTGAGAACCAAATGAACAAGTTTGATTGTGCAAAATTAAAGCTTTGGGGATGTAGAAGTACTGAGGAAGAAGTCGAAAATGTGAAGGTTTACTGTCGACGCCCAACAGATGGATGATGAATGATCGCCAATGCCATAAGCTGATGAGATAAGAAAAAGTAAATTGATAAATCCTCTTAATAAAAAGTTAAGAGGAAACGTTAAATTAACATCTTTTAATTTTTCCTTGCCTTTAAGATTAGATCTTCTCTGACCAGGTAGGAAATAAGGACCTCATCTGAGTGAGCTGGTCACATGGGATGCACATGTCAAGTGTTAAAGGCTCATGCCTGACAAATCAGAACTCATGGCTATATGGTTATATTTTCTTGAAAATGTTTCCTTCATAAAGGTTTGATCTCATTATAATGGCAATTATCATATATCTGTTACAAGTTAGATCCAAGGTTAAAGTTAACCTTCAGTCTGAAATGGGAAAGTCAGGAACTGTTGTCTAAGGACCATAACCCTCAAAATATCCACTGAATAAATTTTTTATGTTCACAGATGTTCATCAAAAACAGAAGTTTCAGAAAGATTGATGATAAATTTTGGGATAAGTAGATTATGTAAGACAGGCACTATGAGCCTGAAATAGAAAAGTCAATCACTTTAAGTTCCAAAACTCTGATAATATTCAGCAAATCATCCAAACTTGATATGCACATCACTGATGTATATTCATAGCATGTGAAAAGTTTCAGAAAATTGATAGAAAACTATTGGAGAAATAATTTTGCAAAACAGACACAGACAACGCCAGATGGAGTTAAAAATAGGGCCAATAGGAGTTCAATAAGATTTGCATGATTTAATTATCTATGGCTGAATATCTAGAAATAACTTGAGTAAAACATTGTTAGAGTTTTTTTTCTTCTCAAAATATCAGAAATAGCTTAAAATTAGCTAAGAATGAGCCTCATACAAGAAAAAAAAAATCTTGCCCCTAACAACCCTATGCAATTATCTACTTTAATGGCCCAAGCCATGAAGGACATCCAACAATACTGAACGTGGTAGTCTTTGGCCTAGGCTTTTTGAGGTTTTTCTTTAATTTTGCAGTTTAAGTTGACAAAATAAAACTTTTGGGCTGGTTATTTTTTAAGTTAATCGCATACACTGCCCTATGATGAATTATCTAGCTATCCAGATATTGTACTTCCCATTGCTCTTATTGAAGTCCCACATTCAACATCTACACATAACACATACAATATCACCCTCACAAATTACAAACAGATCCAATAAAAAATTTCTCTGAATTTCTAATATTATGTTCTTGAAATGTGCCACAACTCTAAGCTATCAGATCAATTCCTGCTTCAAAAAACATCCCCAATGGCATTTCAGTCCATCAGTTAACTTTACCAAATTGGTCTTAATAAGCATTTTGACAGCAAAAATACTCCATAATGCTTTCTAATTACAGAATTTGCTTAATGTATACGACAAGCACTAAAACAAATAATCCTTTCTATCCCTGGAGATGCAAATTCCTCTCGGGCTGTACAGAATTACAGAACGCTGGCATTACGCCTGTGCTCTCATAGATAATTTATTGTTGACTCATTCGATCTTGAATATGGAAAATTTTGTGAAAGCATTACTGGCCTTTTGTCAATTGTTTATAGGTTAGGGCCTTATTTTTTTCAACTCACAGCCCGAAGATAGTTGTATAAGTAACATAGATTAACATTGGCTTACCGGTAAACTATCTAAGAGCTAAGAGAGCTTTGAAAATACAGACCCAGGGAGCCTATGAGGATTTTATTAATGAACAAATCTTGATGGACTATTATCTTTGTTTATATTACCAAAATAAAACCAAAGAAACATTTTTAGCCATGTTTTAACCGATAACCTGCAATACAGTCTTATTCCTGGTAATCCTGGCATTAGCACTGGAATATTTCCCTTGATTAGTTATGATTCCTATAAATCAAACATTCAAGAATGGTTTAACTTTTAACAAATTAATGCGGTAGGTAAAGGGTTCACCACATTAGTTCAAGATCATTTTGTGTGGTGTTTATTCAAAGAAAACAAAACTAACCATGTTCTTGGAAACATCAATCATGACATATATCTGCTTTGTATTGTTAGCATTTCTTCAAGTTGGTAGAGATAAATCCTCATATATCCTGACCAGAGCCGTAAACATGTTAACATAACCACACTAGTTCATTACCACTTTGCATGGTGTTTATCCATAGAAAACATACACAAAAGTATCCATGCTTTTGGATAAATCATGACAAACTTATCTTGTTTATGCTAATCCATGTATATCCTGACCAGAGGCAATAAAGATGATACACAACGGCTCTAACATTGTGTTGCTCTACTGTAGCATTTGGTAATTTTGCAGAGGACAGACAGAACAAATCCTTAAATTATCAAAGTTATCAGATATAGTGCATATACATTGCAACCTTCAGATAAATCTTCAATCTGATAGAAGGATGCCGGGAGAACGTTTTGGTTAGGGTAGAGATAGGTTACTGTCACCTTCAATACAGTTGACTTATAATGAAGAAACACAGTCCATGGCCCTGATTGTTAAAGCTCTCTTAACACTGAGATATTTGTAAGGTAATGGTAATGTATGGTGCTAGTGAAATCTCCATCCCTTCACGCAACAGACACTCCTAATAACTAATCAAAATTAGTCCCCCAATTCTAATTATTCTCACCATTCCTACCCCCCCCCCCCCCTACTTCGCCTACCAGCCCCTAACTCTCTTATCACACACAATATACAGTGTTTCTGACTGATCCAGTATGACAACCAATCTCACCCAAGGGCTATATGAGCTAGGTTACTGTGTCTTCTTCTCCTTAGTAATCCTTTGTCTATATCACTGTATATGTTTGTGGGTGTTTCGTGACATGTTCGATCTAACGCTGGCGTTGATGTATTTCTTTCCTTGGCTTGTTAGTTCGCAGACAAATCATCATTATATACTTGTACATGGCTGTCACACACTTGAGACAATCCCGACTCTAAGCTGTGTTTATTGACGTTAGGAGACGAAGCTCCATGCAGCATTGTATTCTCTGTTTCCGAGTCAAACCACAAGCTTGTATTTATTTAGTGGCTTGTTGCATGCAACAACCCTAGCCAGAGCAATTTCCATTTATCAATGTGGAAGATGGTTGTCTCGGAAAACTGACTGATATGTCTCTTATAATGGGCATCATGAAACCAGAGGAAGAAATCATTCTCAACTCAAGTGTTTTGCATGCAATTGGTATGCGGTTTGGAAGTCTCTAACAGCGCCTTTTGATTCCTAATTGAGATAATAAGACACGGATCATATACCGAATAACAATTTTAACTCATAATGCCCTCTTTTATTCCAGTCACGCACAGCAATTTAGATTCATTTTGAGAAAATGACAGGGAAATGGACTTATGTTTTTGTTTCAGTCGCCCAGTATTCAAGATGTAGTTATATTTTGTAAGTGATATCAAAATTGCACTTTAATGTATACAATTGAGTTACTGTACTTCTGAACTTTCACAAAGAAGAAAATTGCTGTGATTATATATAATTTGAAATGCAAATATCCATTTTTTTTCCGATGATCAAAAGGAATTATTTAACGAAACAAAGTTTGATACAAAAATGATCTGTTTAGAATTCAAGAGTAACACAGAGAAGATTTGAAGATAGACACCGAAACAGTTTTGATAAAACCATAATCAGTGGTGATCCAGAGGGGAGAGGAGGAGGGACCCCCCCCCCCCCATCCCCCCATTTTCAATATGTAAACACCCCTCTCAAAATCCTGGATCTGCCTACGATGTTAAACTTAATTTCAGTTTGAAAATATAAATGATTTTTCAGAAAGTAGCAAATCTTTCAACATACAGATTTTCAAATTGCATGATTAAATCTTTTATAATTCCATGGTGGTTTATTTTAGACAAAAAAAGGCTGAAAATTAAATCAATATCAGGACACTAAGTTTTGTTAGGGATTGAGATAGATTCTGCAAGCAGAGCACCTTGACACAACATGTTATGTTAGCTCTGTACCCAAACTCTGTCTTGGAGTTTCAGCTCTAACAATTAATGAACAGCAACAAGTGTGGTGTTGCCATCATTGGTTATGTGCAGGTCAGGTATTTCTAAAGTGTCTGATAAATATATAACAAGGTTTGTAATTAAAAGGCAGTATGTAACGGTAAGTAAGGTAACAAAACAGAATATCCTGTTTCTCATGTTGCAAAATGACAGATACAGATGATTTGGTGAGAGGTGTGTAGGGGTGATGGAGGTGTTTAGATTATTGTTATTATATGGAGTCAACATTATTTATGATAGATTATAATTAGAAATCAATGATTATTAAACTTACCACACTAACCAACTCAACATCATTCACATGATGAGTCTACTATTAATGGTCGAAATTATCAAATTGAATAAGCAATAAATCTTTGTGACGTTTTCAATTTTTATTTTCTACATAAGACCATTGAAAGTTGGAGCATGTTTTGAAATGTTTTTATTTGTATACATAATGTATGTTTATTTAACGATAGTTATATATAGGTGCAAACAAATACTTACTTGTACGTTCTCTTGAACATCAGCCCTTGTAGATATGTGTTTGTGATCTCCTGCAGTCAAAAATATTTAGATAAAAAAAGTAACTGCAATGTTCAGCAAAGGCAACACATTTCAATTGAAGGGCAGTAATAAGCATCATGTTAATGTACAAGGAAAAAAACTAAAATCTTCACTACTTTCCTTACCAAATTGTATTCTTTAAAAGTGATCCATACAATATTTTTAACAAGTTAGAGCCTTAATTTTTACTCTGTACATTTTGAATTCTATACAATTACAATTATAAAGTTGTGATATCGATAAATATATATAAATTTATCACAAAAAATTATTTTTCAGACAGTGTCATCCCAAATATAACAGTGTTACAGTTAAAGTGTCAACAGACCTATGTTAATGGTTCGGTAAAGGCGCAGATGCATGGTGAACAACCAAACATCCACACACAACTTGTTGCTGTCACATTATAGAGCCATTGAGTATTTCTCATAATATTCTATTTGGATTTCAGAGTGCTTTACTGCCATATATATACTCTATCGCCAAATATATGATAATTACACAATACCATTGAAATCAAGCAACAGCCAAATGTACAGTGAAAAAAATACAAGTTACACATTTATGAGCGGTAGTTATATGATATATTAACCATAACCAACCCACATCTGCACTTTTGTATATTACAGGTAAGTTTCCAAAATTATGTTTGACAAATTGACGCACGTCATTGTCTTTTCTTTTAACATAAATCATTACTTTCACCTTAATATTGTCACTTTACTACATGAACTAGCATTAAATTGTTTCAGCAACAGCCAGTACTTCTTGATAAAATAACACCATTTATAATGTTTGACAAAATATGACTCCAATAACATACTCAATGGTTCTTTAATGTTTATGCAGGGATTCAGTAATTTGTCACTGTGCCCCAGTCCACCAGGTGTAAGTGAGTATCTTACACAGACCAAGAAGCAATGGTAAGTTGTTGCACCTTGTGGCAAATGTGCTGTATACTCCCCAGGGAGAAGATGCATAGAATGGTCAAGAATATATAAAGGGTAATGTACAATGACATAGAATGGTCAAGAATATATAAAGGGTCATGTACACTGACATAGAATGGTCAAGAATATATAAAGGGTAACTAAGCAGCAAGAATTGCTCACTTGTTGGGAAATGGAAAATATTAAGATCATTTAAAATATACAGAAAAATAAGAAAATTCAATTACCTTTATTTGCACACGCCATCCACCTGACCTGTCTATTATCAGAGACTTCTTTTCCTATCAAATAAGTGAAGACTCTGATCTGAAAAAGAAATGGACAGCTTCAGACCAAGATTAGAACCAAGTATTAGAGCCGTCCAATTTCAATTCCATTTTGTCGCGTTACACAAGACACATTTCAAAACAAGGAAAGTAAAGTTACTAACTTTCATCCTTCCATTAAAAGGAAATCCAGTACAGAAACAGACAATGAGAGTGTTTGCAAACTTTTACCCCAGGGGAATTCTTCTACATAGGTATTAAACACTTTTTGGAAAATTATCTTTGCTTATAAAATACATCCAAATCATGAAACAAATTTGTAGATCAAAGGTGAGCTGTTTGAATAGACTAACATAGTCTCTGAAAAAAATTAAACTGAAAATTTATCTTTGAGAATGTAGTATTTATAATTGAATGGAAGCTAAAAAACTTTAATCTCATGAGCTGAAGCAACCTAGATTTTAAAATCCTTTAAAGTTTTACTCTATAGTCATGATGAGAAACTCCTATATCACACACATCATCTGACTGTGGTCTTCATCATGGGTGTTTCTGGTACCATGTTTATTCTACATGCAGTCTCATAAATGATAATCTTACAATATCAACATTTCCACATTGACTCTATACAGTTCTATAGGCATTGACGATTCTGATAATGATCAAGGGGGAGTGGAGGAGTTTCAACCAGGATTTGATTCAAATTACATGCAACAAATGTCAAAGTGTGTGTGGGGGGGGGGGGGGGGGGGGGGGGGGGGGGGGGGGGGGTGGTGGTGAGAACCCCATTCTGGATCTGCTACTGTTTAGACCTTCATGTAGAAGTGGACTTACATTCATAACTTGAACACAATGGATTCAAATTTCAAAAGACTAGGATTAACTTTTCACTAAAGAATGTCATGCCATCACATTTAATGTAATTGAACATTGGTTAGATTAACAGAGCGTTCTGGCTCAAATTTCACTTGGACACAAATAAAAGCAAGGATAATGTGAAACATTTCTCTCATTATAGAACAACAGAGTCCCTAGATGATAATGGCCAACAGAAACAAATTTCATGCATTGTCAGTTTTCGAAACTCAAGGGATTCATAACCTCAAACAACCTTCAGCTTAGTGGAAATTTCCAGATAATCAGATTAATGATAAATTGTCCTTGCTTCAAAATTCAATCATTGAAACAATGAGTTTCATCTGTATCCACATTATAACATTTGTTCATAAAGTTTTGAATATTGGGGAATTCATAATGATCATAAAAATCAATTGTTTCCAAAATTACAAATATTTTAATTCATAATTGCATCCAACTTGCAAATTATTGGCAAAGTATGTGTTATTTAGATAAGAAAGTTACAATATACACATTTATAAAAGTACAATATCATTAATGCCTATCACAGTAAGTTATAAATATTTTGCAAATTTTTTGTAAAACTGTTGTTAAAGAAAAGTTGTTCAATCCACAAAATATCTAAAGAATTGCTTGCAGAAAATGAACTTAATCATATTTAAGGTCAATACGCAAATGTCAAATTATCTTAAATATATGCATATAACCTGTCCAAGAGAGGATGTATTACTTCAATAACCAATCACGTTTCAATGTTCTCCATTCAAAATCTCAAACCAGACACTTTATATTCTTGCTTTTAAAGAAAATATCTGACACTATAAAAAATATTATTATTTCTCACAGATAATATAAAAGATAAATACATGACAATTTCTATAAACTTGACATTTTATCTTAAATAAAATCATATTTGACCCTATATTTTCCACTAGAAACCTAATCTTATTCTCAAGATGAAAGAAAACTAATTCTTTCACCAACCCTGTTTCTGTGACCTAAATAGGTCACCTAAAATGTTAATTTTCCATTCCCCCTAGCTTATAAAACCTTGCCCTGATGCCATGTCAATTCAATAGCATCCATAAGCTCGTTGATAGTATCATAAAGACTTTGAGCAATCGACAGGAAGTGATATAATATTAATGCAGATAGAAATATTTTTCCCAATTTAATCTGAAACGTACTTGACACGAGTGGACCGTCAATTTATTGACGTCAATCAATAGCAATCTCCTAACAGACAGCAATGTCAAAAAAGAAAATAAATCCTGGAACCATCAAATTGTCACAGTGCTGAATGCTATCAATGAGATAACGTGGAAACAGTTTTGACCTGTTTTGAAGATTGGAATATTATTTCAGTAACAGTTTTTAAGGTTATTTTTACAGGCAGTTTAAACAGGCTGGAAGAATTTAATGGAACATTTTCATCAAGAAAAATTGCTCTTTGATGATTTTGTTTTTGTTACTCTATTTTTTCATTTGTGATCCAAATGATTAATGTTTAAAGGAACACTAATACGCAGGAAATATTTTTGGAGACACTATTAATGCAATATTCTTGTTTGCCCATTTGTGCTATCTACAATACATGATTAAAACAGAGTCCAATTGAAACTTAATGCTTAGAATATGATTGTGAGGAACATTATAACATAAGGCAGTTAGAAAAGTGGCTTGTGGTCTTGTGCATTAGCTCATTGACTGCTTTCAGTAAAGTCCCCATAATGTGTGCTTTGAGCATGCCCCTTCATGAAGTGGTGTCAGTGCAGTACAGTCAAGCCGTGATAATCCGGCCACCGATGATCCGAATCTCGCAGTTTCCGAACGGTAGGAAGATGTAACCAAACTAATCTCTATAGTAGTCCTCAGTACTCAGTAGTCCGAACATTTCACTATCCGAACGTTTTTGATGAAAAACGGAAGCGTTCGGATTATCGAGGCCTGACTGTATTTGTATTCTCCTGATTATGAGAGCTTCAGCCCCTCCAACTTCCCCTGAAAGGCATACCTTGTGCCATTCTCTAACAACATGCAGCAAGTCTTACACTCACTAGTGATAGAGACTAGTGCGAAATATGCCTTGCAAGGGAGGTAAAAAGCCCCTCCTTCTCCACCAAAAGTAACCTGCCTCTACTGTTCATTCAATACATCAACTGGCGCCAATGGTGTTGGTGCTTACTGGGGTAAAGGTTTTTGTTATGAAAGAGGAACAAATTTGCTTAAGAATGTTCAAGACATATTTTCAGCTTCACTTACAGTTTTATTTGGCCAATTATATTTTTCAAATGTTTCCTCATAATTTTCAGGTGCTCCATCAGTAACGAGCATAATGGCTTTGTTACACAGCGTCTCGCCAAGGTCTTCTTCAACCTGGAAAATAAAATGTTCCGAGTTCAAACACTATAATGGATTCTTTCTTGTTGGTGAATCAATCAAGTTTAATTGTTTGACAATTAAAATGTCAAACCTTCCTGGAGTCAAAACTCTCATGTTTTAAATACAACAGGGTGAGATTTTCTAATGGAAATAAAGAGATCTCACAAAATGGAAAAGAAGTGTAACCAAATCCAAAAGAATCCTTAGTCTTTAAAAAGTGCTAAAATGAATGGATATGGTCTTGTTAAGTCATGCAGATCCATTACCTATCCTCCAATTTTTAAAAGGTGTTCACACTAAAATGGTCACTAGCAGTTTTTGTTTTCTACATCATACTGGTTTCTACCACAATAGTTATTGGGCTGTGTAACAGGCTTTTTTGCCCTTTTGTAAAGATAAACTGCATATAATTTTATTATTAAAATTTCAACATTTAAAAAGTGCCAAAAATCATTTTACAAAAATCATGCTTCAATGCCTTTATGTTTCATGCAAATCAACAAATAACCTATTACAAGTTCATCTTTGTTCATCTTTTATCTATTATAAGCTTGAGTTCAGCACTATTTAAATAAAATAAATATTACAGAGTATAGCATTGAATGAAACAGCATAAAGAAGTTCAATAAAAATCAACATATAAATATTCAACCATTGGAACAATGACTTAAGACATCAAGATGAGAATAATAAAATTATAGTTACCGTTTCAAACAGAGTAAAGGCTGCAACCAATGCTTTTTGGAAGTTAGCCATTTTGAAAGTTCCGACATTTTTAATTTCTTCTTGCATCCGTCTCCTATTGTCAACGCTGGCTTGCATCAACGTTCGGTTGAAACACTCATCAACGTAAGAAACTTCCTCTGAAAACTGAAAAGGAATGAAACCGCTCAATTACAGAAACTGCTTATACACCTTCAAGAAAAATTCAAAAGTCATTTCAAAATTCAATTATGATTTCTTTAAAGGATAACTTCCCATCAGAATGAAAGCAGTTTCAAAATTTCAAATAGGATATTTTTAAAGTTTATTGTCTTATTTAACATATATGTATATTTTCAGTATGATCCATCTAGTATTCCCTATTGGTGGAAATGGTGTAAACAAAATTTGTATCTATATATATATATCTTTGTTAACCTTTGAATAATTTGCATCAATCTAGTAGCATGAATCTTTGGAACTTTTCAAAAGAATTCAAAAATTCTAAAATTTTGTGAAATTTTGTCGGATAAGAATATAAGCTTTTCTGGATAACAACATTTTTTTTTTTAAGTTGCTATCCAGAAATCTTATTTTCTCATGTATTCCAGTCCTAAATGTCCTTCTACAACATGAATTTTGTCGATGCCTGTAAAAGAGTTGAACCAGCATCTATCATAGAAAAACACTAGAAAAAACAAAAATTAACACTACAGAGGAAACTACCAACATGTCACCCGTAAAATCACTTCACCTCTAGAATGTTGAAGTAGTCGTCATTGCTGAGCGTGTCCAGGATCTTGTCCACCGTGTTCCTGGCTATCTCCATCCTCAGTCCCTTCATACTGCCGCTAGCGTCCATCAGTATCACAATGTTCTTCGGGGTTGTAGCTGCCTGAATGTACCTGGTAACATCAACATGTTTTACTTGGTTTTATTCCAAGCCAGTGTTTGATTTATGCAGTAAGAATCTACCAAAGCCATATTTTACACATATAATTTGTTGTATTTACTTTACACTTACCAGTTTCTAACTCTACAGTCAAACATATCAACTTTGTCAGGGTCTCTTGGCCATATAATTCCTGAAAGACAAGGAAAAAAAGATAATTATGAAATAAAAATCCAAATAATATTCTGAACATTCATCTATATCAGGCTTTTCAAATTAGATTTCAAATATAAAAGGGTGGCTTCACTCTGAACTCATTATGACAAAGACAGAAAATTCAAATTTCGTACAATGAACGGAAAAGCTTGATTAAAAACCAATCATCATCTTATTACAAAGAGAATCTCACCCAAGTGTCTTCTGACATCAAATATATCATCACTTATTGATAAAAGTTGCAAATTTCAAGGATAGCTGACTCTCCTTTGCACATTTAAAATTTGTCTGTTTCCATCTTTTGTGAGACACAGTGTGTTTTATAAACAATGGGTACAGCTCTATCACTAATGTTAGATTTTGACAACTTGAAGTCTATTCTATTACAGACACAATTTAATGCAAAAACATTGATTACTAATGTGAAAGTTTATACAATTATATATATACACATACATACAGACCCGGTTTATCTGAATGATTTCGTTACAGTTGAAAATCGTCTGGAAAGTGAGGTGTATGTGATTAAGCGAATCATTATTTGCATAGAAATGCAAAGAAAAGATTTGAAATACTGTCATGCAGATGGCCGAGTTTCCAGATATACGGGGTCGGGGTAAACAAGATCTGTCTGTGTATATATATATATATCTCTCCGGAAAGAATCATAAACAGAAAGATAGAATAAAGAAGAACAGAATAAATAAGAACTTGTATACAATTAGTATAATCTTTACATCTAATGAATACATTGTATAAGTGAAGCTAATTAAATATATATTGTTAAGAGAGAGGATAGCTGTTAAAATGTTTGACATTTAAAGGTAAACTAGTATCTCTCAACTAATTATAGTTTTCTTATTCCTTTGTCTGGAAATTCATTTCTGAACCAGACACAAATATCATTATCTTTTCCCAAACAGGAAAAACAAATTTGAATCACTTTAGACTTCCAACTTTTATCAAGATATGTTAGGTTGATAAAGATATTCTTGACATAAAATCTATTTTGATTGAAGATTAATATCAAGGAATGAATTGTATCTGTCCTATATTGCTATGTTTGATGTGATTTATAATTATGAAATTTGTTATTTTCTTTTGATGAGTATAGAATCTATACTATAGATATATCAATTTAATGAGATAACTTTAAGAGATAGGAAATGAATTAATTTTGAATTGAAGAATATGCAGGATGAAAGCAAGTATAAAATTTCATATTCATATACTATATAAATCTTTTGTTATAATTTATAGTAATATATAGAGTATACTGAAAGAATAGTTTGGATGGGAAACATGGAAGCACCGAAATACTAAAGACAGTCATAGGAAACAATATTATGGGTGTAGACTACAAAATTAATTATACCAGTACTATGAACTTAAATATGAACAGGCTGAATTTTTAAGTTTTGTATTTCTGTGTAAATATTTGAAGGGAAAATCATTTGGATGGGAAACAGGGAAGCATAGGGGTGCTAAGGACAGTTTTAGGAAACAAATTTAATCTGTTGTTGAGAACAACATAATTAATTAAAATTTTAAACTGCAGTATAGGAACTGGCTGAAACTTTAATACAGATTATTTGTGGGAATATTTGAATAGCTATAAAGCTATTATTGTGGATGGGAAACTGGGAAACTCAGAGTTAATAAGGACAATCTTAGGAATTTTGTGTGTGGTTTTGGAGATCATATCTAATAATACTATGAACTTCAGTAAGAACTGAGTGAATCTTTAATTCAGATTTTTCTCTAGGAATATGGGAAGGAAATATTAATTTGACTAGGCAACAGGGAAAACAGGAAATACAAAGCAGAGATTAAGGACCAATCTTGTGGTTCTGGACTACATAACAGTGACCTATATACTTTCCAGATGTTCCAGTGGGAATATGAGATATGAATTTTCAAGAGAATTTCTAAAACACAATAGCACCCAATTTCCCCTAAGCCCCCGAATTCCTCCAGTATGATTACCTGGATATATCCTGAAGAACCCATCTGAGCTGCAGAAATACTGCCATGTTAGAGAGTTGTCCATTTTTGTGTTCGCAATGAACTGGCTCGTGATGTTTTCACTCCAACTTACTCCATTTAGTATTTTTGTTGCTGGAAGAGAAGATATTAATTTTATCAGAACAAAATTTAAAAGAAAAAGCTAGACAGCTACTTGCACATATTTGTTGGTATGTGTATGTTGCTGACATTGAGGTTGAAATAAACCTCAAATGAAAGATTTACCTAGAGAGATTCAAATGAAAGTTCGTAATTTGATAATAATCTTAGACCAGTGAACGATTCTTGAGATATCCTGCTGGCAAGCTTAACACAAAGTCTCCAGTGCTGAAAAATCCAAAGCATCCCTGTGTCTTTGGCACTATTAACCAAAATCAACCCTGTCTTGCCCAGGAGAAGCCAAATGTAAAACATGAAGGTGAGAATGTGAAGGTTCTTGAGATATCCCACCATCAAGGGTAACGTGTAAAAGTTGTTGTGACCTTGAAATGAACCTTACTCTACAGGTGCAAAATATGAAATATTTCTGTGAATAATTCTCGAGTTATTCCAATTAAAACAGATGTACGCAACAGTTTACTATATCCCTGCTGCGCTGCTTATAAACTTCAAATGAAAAAACTTAGCTTCAATGTAGAATGGTACTTACATTTATCATATATATTTGTAGGTACGTGTATTGTGCTGACGTTGAGGTTGACGTGGTTGTAGTTGAACTCTTCTATCATGCTGTCTAGAGGGAGATAGTGGATGGTTTTCTTGATGTCTTCTTTCGTGGCCTGGCTCATCTGGACGATGTTCATATCACTGACAAGCTTCTTGGCATTGTAGTACTGGATATCCTGAACAGATAAATAGTCAATGATCAGATTATGCACAAACAAAAGCTTACTTAAACCAACTTGTGAATGTAATGTACTTGTAAAACTACTGCGATTGTGTTCCCTTCGATGGTAATTAAAAATTATACAATGTCATTAGGTTATGTTTATGTTAGAAACTGGAGCAAGCTATGACTTGAGGGGGAAGTTGAAACATGCTAGGACACAAGCTTCGGTCAATATTCCAGGCCACCACAACAGAGGAGTTTTTCATGGATATCGACTCATGTCCATTTTCTTTTTTCTCACTTTGACAATGATTAATCATCAAAGAATTGATGCATCAAAATAAAAATGAAGTTTTACTTCTGGATCTAGCTGCTCCGCCTTCTTGTAGGCACCATACTCTTCATTAGCCTTCTCTGCTGCCTCCATCATGTTCTGAAATTACAAAACTGTGAATATAACATATTGCATGTCTTTTGAATAATGTTAATCAGTGTATTGAAATAAGCTTGAAAGGTAACCAGCCCAAAAGAGGTACTTTAATTGAAACAGCAAAATTAAAGAAAACCCTAAACAATTACCAGCTCGTATACAAACTTTCCAGATTCCGAGCTAGCAGACTGGTTTTATTTCATACATTGCATGAATATATTACTTGGCTTTTGAAGATACTGCAAAATGTAATATTACACTAGTAATAGTGGTGTCTAAATAATTTATTTTAATTAAACTTCACAATTCTTAAACTGTTGTCGCCTAGTCTTATGGAAATCTTAGTCTTATCACCTTATCTGCTATTTTCTTTGCTTTTTCTTGTCTAGTAATAAACAGTTTACTAACAAGTACCTGTGTAATACTGTTTTTATTCATCTTGCAAATGATTAGTATCTTTCTGTTGTTTATTACAAAATCATTAACTCATGTTATACAAATCTTATTACACATGAAAATGAATGGATATTTGTATAAATATTGAAGTAAATCAATTAATGAATGAATGAATGAATGATAATTAAAACAATAACTAAAATGCTATTATGTAACAATGGACAACAACAAAGACTCTTGAATTAAGAAAAAACTAAAAAATATATTTTGCCTTTAAAAACTTATGGAAGACACGACTACATTACATTATATGATTACATTACAAGACAGCCAAGTCTTATACAGCACTAAAGCTGTCTATTTGCTAAGTGTGAGAGTGTGTGTAAACAGATCTAATCTCCACAGCAGACTGTGCTGATGTTCTTATTAGTGAGTTCATTACGTGGCAGACACCGTGTAAGTACATTAACACTGTCATACAACAGTAAGTGGATTGAAGCTCATGCCCCATCACACCCATGGATTTATACGGGAAGCTTTGGAAATGTCACCCCATACTCTGTATCATACAAATATCTGAGGTGCATTAACCCTATTGCTGCTTCATAAAAATAACATTGTGGTTATCTCTGTGCCTCATTAATCTGCCGTGACGTCATTGAAAATTCATACATTTTATATTTGTATCTAATTTCAAATAGGGTATGTAATGTGATGTTCATTTATTTACTTATGTACATCCCTGCACCTCAATTTGTTTGCATATGCGTACAGATGGACAGCGAGGGGGTTAAAAAGTGGAATATATAAGATTTATACAGGAAGTTTTGGAAATGTCACTTAATACTTATTGGTCAAATAATTCAAGTCTTTGAGGAGCATTTAGGAGTTGAATACGTAAGAAGAAACCAATATTTTCTGGATAACAATTTCTTTGTTATGTAGATATACGTTTCAGTGTATATGCTCACTCCTTCATCAGGTGGAATGTGGGGATATAACAAGGGGTACATTTATACAGAATGTTAACAATTGAGAAAAGTGAGTCAAGGAGATTTAAATGAGTTAGTTAGTTTTACAATAAGTATCAAAAACATGGGAGAGAGTAAATATAGTTGATTGTAATATTTGTTTACAGACAAAAATAAACTTTGTTCTGCTGGAGCTCTTCGTATCCATACATATGAACACAACCTCCCCTATAAGGTATAGCCCAAGCCTGTCTTTATCATTGGAATATCAAGCTTGATGCATTTTGTCACATTTTCTGTGCCAGTTTATTACCATGCTGCACCAGGTGCAGTGTATTACCATGCTGCACCTGGACTTTAAAGCGCAATTAAAATCTGTGGCATAGAAACGGCAACCAAATGCAAAAAGCCATAAAATTAACCAGTGATAGAACAGTGACATGAATATTGTCCACACGAGAAATTGAAAACCCATTTAAATCCAACAGGCCCCAAAAATATTATGGGCATGCTTGATATCTTTAAAATAAATTATTGATATTTTAACATTACCTAAATACAAATTGGATGGTCACTTGTAGCTGTTGACTTTAATGGTCTGTTTTTAGATATATCCAAATCCAGTACATATCATTTGACACATTGTTTAAAGTTACTTAAGTCTATAGTAAAAGATGATTCTGAACTTATAAATTCCTACCTGAGTATATTGCATGTATAGTAAACATGAATTACTACACTTGAAAACCTTTGGGTACTGAGCCCTATATGTTTATCTGCACATCTCTGATTCACCAAAATACCTGGTCGATATCCTCTACATCAACAATTTCTCACATTCTACATAATTTTGTAGCAGTTTAAAGGGGCAGTAGCATGTTTTTTGCTAATTTTATTTTTTCAAAATTCCAATTTATAATTATAGTTTATGTCATTTCTATTTACTTTAGACGGTAAAGCATCTTATCTTATTAAACAAACCAATTATCCATAGTGGTAATATTTCTAATTGCGCATAAAGGAAAATTGCATGGTGGCCATTTTATTTTGTTCACATTTTATTATTTCGAATGACAAAAACGATTCCCATGGATTTACAGAACAATGTACACTCATTTTTTAACTTGATTTTTTTAAAGAGAGAAGAGTGTTTTACTATTGGGGACATTATTTTTCATACATTTCATCAACTTATTTCAGCGAAAAAACGTGCTACTGCCCCTTTAAACTTATTCATTGTCAGATCCAGTCACTGGGCTTGAGGAATATTTAGTCTAAGGAGTTTATATTATCATGGTTTTACTGTCCATGCATTCAAAGGGAACAGAATACACACCACGAGGTGGAGGAGGATGATTTTACATAAATAATAACTCTAGACAAAACTTAACTTTATCACAAACATATGACGGTAGAAGCCACATTTCTAGCATGTTGAATCTACAATTCGAGTGCTCTGGTTTAGATGTTTATTCTCTTTTTTTTAAGTAAACTTCATTTGAAACATACTACTGTGTGTGTTATTTAATTAATTGATATCTTTAATTAATTTATAAATTGATTTAATTAATATCCTAATTGTACAAAGAGTAACCCCTCCAAACCTGTCTCTATCTATCACGTTTTAATGTCTAATCAAGGGTCAACAACAGAATGTCCAATCAGATGAAACTGTAAACACTGACCAACAATGAAAAAGTAGTTAATCTCTCCATAAAAACAACTACATTTGTCTGATTGCATTGCTGACTTTGATCTCATTTTATTGATCTGCAACTAAGGCCAATTTCCTGTACTTTTCTTAATAAACAGCTCTTTGCCAATGGAACTGCCAGGATTTCTGTGATCAAAGACGGGACATAACTCACTTGATGCTTAAAGCTTTGTCAGCAGGTAATGGTAATTAACCCTTATTACCCTACAAATCCGTGAACTTCTTTTATAATTAATTTTAATTTCGATGTTGACGTTTTTAAGTTATATGACCTATAAGGTCAGATGGGCTCATGGAACTCAGGTACCGTTTCCTCATGCAGTACAGACAACCATTATGGGATTGGTCTCTGGATTCATTTGCAATTAGAAGCCATCAAGAGCTCTTTACCCTCTCCACAAACATTTGCATTACCCAGTCAAGATCTTCCATCACCTACCGCCATACCCCCTAAGCCCCTCGCAGCTTATGGCTGCAATACTGCTGAAGCAGCATTAAACAATAACTCCCTCACCCTACCCCCACCCCCTGTACAGTTACATAACCCAGTCAAGCTCTTCCCTCCCCTACCCCCAACCCCCTTGCTGCTAATGACTGCAATACTGCTGAAGAAGCGTTAAACAATAACTCACTCACCCTACTCCCACCCCCTGTACAGTTCCATAACCCAGTCAAGCTCTTCCATCACCTACCCCCTACCCCCTTGCTGCTAATGGCTGCAATACTGCTGAAGCAGCATTAAACAATAACTCACTCACTCACCCTACCCCCTGTACAGTTACATAACCCAGCCAAGATCTTCCATCACCTACCCCCTACCCCCTACCCCCTTGCTGCTAATGGCTGCAATACTGCTGAAGCAGCATTAAACAATAACTCCCTCATCCTACCCCCACCCCCTGTACAGTTACATAATCCAGCCAAGCTCTTCCCTCCCCTACCCCCTACCCCCTTGCTGCTAATGGCTGCAATATTCCTGAAGAAGCGTTAAACAATAACTCCCTCACTCACCCTACCCCCACCCCCTGTACAGTTACATAACCCAGTCAAGCTCTTCCCTCCCCTACCCCCTACCCCCTTGCTGCTAATGACTGCAATACTGCTGAAGAAGCGTTAAACAATAACTCCCTCACTCACCCTACCCCCACCCCCTGTACAGTTACATAACCCAGCCAAGATCTTCCATCACCTACCCCCTACCCCCTTGCTGCTAATGACTGCAATACTGCTGAAGAAGCGTTAAACAATAACTCCCTCACTCACCCTACCCCCACCCCCTGTACAGTTACATAACCCAGTCAAGCTCTTCCCTCCCCTACCCCCTACCCCCTTGCTGCTAATGACTGCATTATTCCTGAAGAAGCGTTAAACAATAACTCCCTCACCCTACCCCCACCCCCTGTACAGTTACATAACCCAGTCAAGCTCTTCCCTCCCCTACCCCCTACCCCCTTGCTGCTAATGACTGCAATACTGCTGAAGAAGCGTTAAACAATAACTCCCTCACCCTACCCCCACCCCCTGTACAGTTACATAACCCAGTCAAGCTCTTCCCTCCCCTACCTCCTACCCCCTTGCTGCTAATGACTGCAATACTGCTGAAGAAGCGTTAAACAATAACTCCCTCACCCTACCCCCACCCCCTGTACAGTTACATAATCCAGTCAAGCTCTTCCCTCCCCTACCCCCTACCCCCTTGCTGCTAATGACTGCAATACTGCTGAAGAAGCGTTAAACAATAACTCCCTCACTCACCCTACCCCCACCCCCTGTACAGTTACATAACCCAGTCAAGCTCTTCCCTCACCTACCTCCTACCCCCTTGCTGCTAATGACTGCAATACTGCTGAAGAAGCGTTAAACAATAACTCCCTCACCCTACCCCCACCCCCTGTACAGTTACATAACCCAGTCAAGCTCTTCCCTCCCCTACCCCCTACCCCCTTGCTGCTAATGACTGCAATACTGCTGAAGAAGCGTTAAACAATAACTCCCTCACCCTACCCCCGCCCCCTGTACAGTTACATAACCCAGTCAAGCTCTTCCCTCCCCTACCCCCTACCCCCTTGCTTCTAATGACTGCATTATTCCTGAAGAAGCGTTAAACAATAACTCCCTCACCCTACCCCCACCCCCTGTACAGTTACATAACCCAGCCAAGATCTTCCATCACCTACCCCCTACCCCCTTGCTGCTAATGACTGCAATACTGCTGAAGAAGCGTTAAACAATAACTCCCTCACTCACCCTACCCCCACCCCCTGTACAGTTACATAATCCAGTCAAGCTCTTCCCTCCCCTACCCCCTACCCCCTTGCTGCTAATGACTGCATTATTCCTGAAGAAGCGTTAAACAATAACTCCCTCACCCTACCCCCACCCCCTGTACAGTTACATAACCCAGTCAAGCTCTTCCCTCCCCTACCTCCTACCCCCTTGCTGCTAATGACTGCAATACTGCTGAAGAAGCGTTAAACAATAACTCCCTCACCCTACCCCCACCCCCTGTACAGTTACATAACACAGTCAAGCTCTTCCCTCCCCTACCCCCTACCCCCTTGCTGCTAATGACTGCAATACTGCTGAAGAAGCGTTAAACAATAACTCCCTCACCCTACCCCCACCCCCTGTACAGTTACATAACCCAGTCAAGCTCTTCCCTCCCCTACCTCCTACCCCCTTGCTGCTAATGACTGCAATACTGCTGAAGAAGCGTTAAACAATAACTCCCTCACTCACCCTACCCCCACCCCCTGTACAGTTACATAACCCAGTCAAGCTCTTCCCTCCCCTACCCCCTACCCCCTTGCTGCTAATGACTGCATTATTCCTGAAGAAGCGTTAAACAATAACTCCCTCACCCTACCCCCACCCCCTGTACAGTTACATAACCCAGTCAAGCTCTTCCCTCCCCTACCCCCTACCCCCTTGCTGCTAATGACTGCAATACTGCTGAAGAAGCGTTAAACAATAACTCCCTCACCCTACCCCCACCCCCTGTACAGTTACATAACCCAGTCAAGCTCTTCCCTCCCCTACCTCCTACCCCCTTGCTGCTAATGACTGCATTATTCCTGAAGAAGCGTTAAACAATAACTCCCTCACCCTACCCCCACCCCCTGTACAGTTACATAACCCAGTCAAGCTCTTCCCTCCCCTACCTCCTACCCCCTTGCTGCTAATGACTGCAATACTGCTGAAGAAGCGTTAAACAATAACTCCCTCACTCACCCTACCCCCACCCCCTGTACAGTTACATAACCCAGTCAAGCTCTTCCCTCCCCTACCCCCTACCCCCTGGCTGCTAATGACTGCATTATTCCTGAAGAAGCGTTAAACAATAACTCCCTCACCCTACCCCCACCCCCTGTACAGTTACATAACCCAGTCAAGCTCTTCCCTCCCCTACCCCCTACCCCCTTGCTGCTAATGACTGCAATACTGCTGAAGAAGCATTAAACAATAACTCCCTCACCCTACCCCCACCCCCTGTACAGTTACATAACCCAGTCAAGCTCTTCCCTCCCCTACCTCCTACCCCCTTGCTGCTAATGACTGCAATACTGCTGAAGAAGCGTTAAACAATAACTCCCTCACCCTACCCCCACCCCCTGTACAGTTACATAACCCAGTCAAGATCTTCCCTCCCCTACCCCAAACCCTGTGCAGTTGCCTAATCCAGCCAAGCTTTTCCCTCCCTTACCCTGCTTGCCCCCTACCCCCCGAACATTTTCATAACCCAATCAAGATCTCCCCTCTCCTAACCCACTACCTCTGAACACTTGCAAAGCTTAGTGTTAAGAGCTAAGGTACAATTTTTAAAACAAGGTCCATCCTTGAAGAAAGCTTCTTTTAAATATCATTATTATTTCCTAAACAAAACATTTCTTACCTTCACCGCCTCTTCCTTGCCCTGTAAGACACGAGTCAGCTGTTTTCGTACACTCTCCAGGGTTTCATTGATTCGGTCCTTGTTTGATACTATCCTCTCAGTTTTACGTTGATTATACCGGTCCTGTAACATAAAGTCAATAACTTCAGAATGGTGTTTATTTTATTTATTTATTTCAAATGTTTCTACTGTCTCTTTGCAAATCAATTGCATCGCAGAGATCAATCTGCGAAAATATATGATTATACAAAAAGTTATAAATACAGCTAGGGTCTTAGTTTAAAAGCAGATGATTTCAAGTCCTTGGAGTAGACCTGCAAAACCGCCTTAGTGTAAGTCATCTACCTAACAATTCTTCCATCCATACATCAACCTTAGAAAGTTAAGCAGACCATGTCAACCTTTATGAGGTCTAAAAGGTCTTAACGGTCTACAGTACAACCCTGTGTTCCAAATGCTTTCAGCTTATGAAGCCATGCCAACAGTTATGTAACTATGATAGAAAGGTGTGTATGAGGTCTACTGTTTAAATGGTTACAGTCTATGACACCATGCCACCTGCTTCACTTTGAGAGAAATTTGTGTACCTTTTAATGTGAGGTCTACTGTTTAAATGGTTACAGTCTATGACACCATGCCACCTGCTTCACTTTGAGAGAAATTTGTGTACCTTTTAATATGAGGTCTACTGTTTAAATGGTTACAGTCTATGACACCATGCCACCTGTTTTACTTTGAGAGAAATTTGTGTACCTTTTAATATTAGGTCTACTGTTTAAATGGTTACAGTCTATGACACCATGCCACCTGTTTTACTTTGAGAGAAATTTGTGTACCTTTTAATATTAGGTCTACTGTTTAAATGGTTACAGTCTATGACACCATGCCACCTGTTTTACTTTGAGAGAAATTTGTGTACCTTTTAAAGGATAGATGAAATGCATTTTTCTCAAGAATGACAGATGATTACCTCTACGTATATTGTATATCGGAATCAATTGAGCATTAAATCGAGACAATATACACTTGCAATTGATAATTAAGACGATTTTAATTCACCCATTTTAACACTATCGCAATTTGTTCGGCGAAACCTTTTGAAAATGCTCACTGAGGCGTGACTGTGATAAGCGATAGACGGGGCGGCTAGATAGCTTCTCCGCCGAAGTCTCGTTAATTAATTAATGATAATTATCACTGCCGCTAAATGAATTTATGAGGTGTATTACATCGCCAAAAAGACATGTTTATGTAATAATTGTGTAATTGTCATCTGCGGAATTACCTAGTTGGATATCTAAACATTCGATATATGGGAAATTTAAGTTGGTTTATTGAAGATATCTTTGTGAAATTAACAATCAAAATGTTGCGAAATTACGTTGAATTGTGACTATCGCTGAAAATCAAATTCCTCCACATACGTCACAGAAGTCATCCTATCACGGGTCACACCCCCGCAGACTTTCATTCTGGTCGCCGGGGCTAAATCAGGCGTTTTTTTAAAAAGCCGTATATAAGTAATTTATGGACCGATTTCAGAAATTTAAAATCGAGCAATTGTCAAATTGACATCCCATTTTAATGAATCCGATTTGGACCATATGTCATTTCATCCATCCTTTAATATTAGGTCTACTGTTTAAATGGTTACAGTCTATGACACCATGCCACCTGTTTTACTTTGAGAGAAATTTGTGTACCTTTTAATATTAGGTCTACTGTTTAAATGGTTACAGTCTATGACACCATGCCACCTGTTTTACTTTGAGAGAGAGGTGTGTAACGGTAACTACTTGTTTGTCTGCAGCTTAAAGAATGTGTTTTCATATTGAGAGTGATGAGTGGGTTTGAAGAACACATGGGACCAATTTCCATATTGATTCTGAGAGTACTGTATTCCCAGATCTTACCGTGATGCATCTGCGTTCTATCTAACTGACATCCACTCGTAAAACACGATGCACATGGAAGTTTTTCTAAAAGAGGGAATATTTTTTCTAAAAGAATGAATTTGATGATTGCCTCGTGGTCGATGCTTAACCTGTTAATTTGATTACAGATAAACCATTCTTTGTGACCAACCTCCTGCCTGTGTTCCTTAGCTGGCGATTTGGCTTGGTGGAAAAATTCTTTAGCAGAATTTTGAGGATATATATATTTTAGGTACCTTGTAAGGATGAAGAACAGACAACGTATTGTGTGTACCAAGTGGCAGCAGAGTTGTACAGTTGCCAAGATAGTTAGATCATATTATAGTTAAAGGATTGAAGACAACATTATAACAAGACTGTCTAACATCAATAAAAATGAGTCATCAATATATTAATATTACGTTTTAAATATTCAGGCAGTGACGATGACCATACAGTTCCCCATAAATAAGAATATCACTGTCCATGACTAAAATATCGGTCAATCCTTCCAAATACAGGGAAATAGTATTTCATATTGGTAATATGATTACAAACAGGATTATTAACAGAAGAGTCCTGGTAAACAGAGAAATAGGATTTGTTCAGCTTAGTGCCACCACAGTCAGCTTCCATGTTAATTGGATGATGTACATTTCTCTTGTGACAGCTCATATGGCTCTGCGGTTTCCGACAATGCCAGCCGATATTGAACCCGCCAATACGATTGGACCAGTAATAGAAGTCTTTGAAAATGACCTTTTGACATGCTCTATTCATTTTGGGTTTAATTGTTTGAAATTTTATCTTCTGGTCACAATGCCATTATGTAAAAGGTCAGACAAGTTGTTAAGTTGAGCAACTGTATGAAATATTAACTCAATTCTTGAAATCTGTTCTTGAATTCAAATATCATAGAAAGATTAAATATTCATAAAGACAAAGCATGTGTTTTTCTGCCTAACAGCAGTAGTGGGGGTGGTTTGTTAGCAGATAGGTGACCTGCAATTTAAACTATAGCTAAACTGAGCGTTTGAATTTGGTAAATGTAAACCCATAATTAGAGAATGAAAATGTAAATTTTAAGATTACGAGCAAATTACTTCCATCACTATATTGAACACTTCCTATATGTAAGAGCTGATAACATAAGGTTATGATGGATGCACAGAAACCATCTTGATATAAATCTGAAACATCAATGAGGATCATCCTCCAGGAGACATTTTCATTACCGTATTCTCGAGGGTATAAGACCCGGCAAACAAACATCTTGAAAACATTGGGGTGGGCTAGGCTCAAATATGGTCTTATACCCGCGAGAATACGGTACACACCTTCTCTTCCATTTTTTTCAAAAGATATTCAGCAAGAGAGAGTCTCTAAAACCCAAACTTCATCACTAACTTTAAATCATATATGAAAAGAGAACTCTAATCTGGAAGAGATTTTCCCCAAGCAGTACAATACTATCTCAGTTCCAAGCAATTTGGAAACTGAACGTGTGGTCATCAGTGGAGGGTCTAGAGGGTTTGGTTTGACGAGGGAACGTCCTCCTTTACACTAGGTAAGACCTCCACCTTTTGAAATTCCTTAGGTCATGTACAAACATGGTGTACTTATAAACAGTCAAACGTATGGTCAGTCTTAACCAAACCTGTGTCATCAAAGAAGGTACATAATAACTGCTTAATGCCTATAAGAAACATTATGTTGTCTTAGTGACATGATATAAAATATGCTATGACTTGATGTTTGTTCTATTACATAGTCTTCCATGGCAAATTTCAGATTAAAATGCTGAAATCTAAAATCTGAAGGTATTTGCTCTATGTTGAACAGAATATTTTGTCATATATTTCGTTTTCGTTTTAGTTTAATAATAATGACATGAAAATAAATAGAATATTTCATGTGACCCAATATCTTTCTCTGTTTTCAATGTTTTTTGTATGCCAATATTTTTGTATATAACTTGCTCTAACTCAGAAGACAAAATTGAGTTCACACTTATGTGAAGACACATGCACTATATATATTCCTCAAATATTTACAATTCTTTACTAAGAACACTTTATAGATTTTAGAATCCATTCAAATTATTTTATCAAGATTCGGTAAATATAGCTGTTGTAACAATATCATGTTAAATGACCACACAGTTACCTCCCTTGCCAAAGCCTCAGCCCTCTAAAAGAACTATCTTATACTCTTTCATCATTATTTTAAGAATCTGTCTAATTAAAAACCATGATAAGGCTTATCAAAGTGGATATGCTCTTAATTATTCAAAGAAGAATTGTGATTAAACTTTTTTATTTCCTGTAAGCATGGAATGAGTGAACCTCTGGATGTCTTCATGAATAATAAACATGGTTTAATCATGTGTCCTCTGATAAATCTTTTTTAGACAATGATCTCATAATTTACCTATAACTTTGTGTTGATAGCAGTACTAAATGAATATTCATTAAACCCTTTTTCATTCTTGAATTTTCTCTTTTACTTTACTGAAAAATGTTCAATACTTGATTCAATAATGTTTGATTCGAAAAAACTGTCATTCTTAGAATATAAGAATGTCTTCATCATTTTATCTCTAACATGAGTTGATTAATGTTGTTTTCTTAGAAATGAGAAATACCCCCTGGGTGTCAAGCCATTAGAATGAGTGTTAACATGCAATTCAAAGTGTTTACGCAGTGAACGAAATCCAGTCGAATACCATTTTCATTTCATAACAAGAGTGCTCTGAGAGCACAAGAAGTTTTAAAACTTGCATCTCACGCCAAGGTCAAGGTCAGAAGGTGAAAAAATACGACCTTATTGGAATTGTCTTATGACAATGGATACACATATCAGAGAAGTTGACTTCAGAGGACAGGTACGTACCCTTTTTTTAAATCATTTATTTCAGTAGAAGGCCCTAGACCCACATACAAAACACATACCTATACAAAAGAGACAAACATCAGGGAGAAGAATAAAGTTTACATTGTAAGTTAATTTGACAAACATCAGGGAGAAGAATAAAATTTAAATTGTAAGTTAATTTGACAAACATCAGGGAGAAGAATAAAGTTTACATTGTAAGTTAATTTGACAAACATCAGGGAGGAGAATAAAGTTTACATTGTAAGTTAATTTGACAAACATCAGGGAGAAGAATAAAGTTTACATTGTAAGTTAATTTGACAAACATCAGGGAGGAGAATAAAGTTTACATTGTAAGTTAATTTGACAAACATCAGGGAGAAGAATAAAGTTTACATTGTAAGTTAATTTGACAAACATCAGGGAGAAGAATAAAGTTTACATTGTAAGTTAATTTGAGAAGAATAAAGTTTACATTGTAAGTTAATTTGACAAACATCAGGGAGAAGAATGAAGTTTACATTGTAAGTTAATTTGAGAAGAATAAAGTTTACATTGTAAGTTAATTTGACAAACATCAGGGAGAAGAATAAAGTTTACATTGTAAGTTAATTTGAGAAGAATAAAGTTTACATTGTAAGTTAATTTGACAAACATCAGGGAGAAGAATAAAGTTTACATTGTAAGTTAATTTGACAAACATCAGGGAGAAGAATAAAGTTTACATTGTAAGTTAATTTGAGAAGAATAAAGTTTACATTGTCAGTTAATTTGACAAACATCAGGGAGAAGAATAAAGTTTACATTGTAAGTTAATTTGAGAAGAATAAAGTTTACATTGTAAGTTAATTTGACAAACATCAGGGAGAAGAATAAAGTTTACATTGTAAGTTAATTTGACAAACATCAGGGAGAAGAATAAAGTTTACATTGTAAGTTAATTTGAGAAGAATAAAGTTTACATTGTCAGTTAATTTGACAAACATCAGGGAGAAGAATAAAGTTTACATTGTAAGTTAATTTGACAAACATCAGGGAGAAGAATAAAGTTTACATTGTAAGTTAATTTGAGAAGAATAAAGTTTACATTGTAAGTTAATTTGACAAAAATCAGGGAGAAGAATAAAGTTTACATTGTAAGTTAATTTAACAAACATCAGGGAGAAGAATAAAGTTTACATTGTAAGTTAATTTGACAAACATCAGGGAGAAGAATAAAGTTTACATTGTAAGTTAATTTGATGGTAAAACCTAAAGTGTAGGATGAGGACATATCTTATGAAACATGTAAGGATAAAATATTTGACTTTGACTTTGTAAAACAGTTTGCAAGTAATATATATTAACATGACCAGGTGAATGTTCTTTCCTTCTTAATTGCTTAAAATATGGACATTTGAATACCAAGTGCAGTTCATCTTCAATTACATTAAGTTTACAAAGCTTACAAAATCTACAACATCTAGGTATTCCTTCTCTTCTTCCAGTATTTTTACGTATTGACAGTATATGTTCTACATCGTGATTCTTTCAATTTAACATTTTCAACATAATATAAGGTATATAGTTCTATACAAGGTGCCAGTTGAATGATAAAATATAAGTCTAGAAATTTTTAAATTATGTAGAATTCACTTTTATTTATATTTTACCGATTTTCAGGAAGGAAAGGTAGTCTGCATCACAACGTGATATCTACAACGGGTGAATGATAATTGCACTTATGCTATTACTTTCACTGATATAACAAATTGTCAAATTGGCTGTATTTAAATCATGTATTAATATAGCCTATCTGCATTACGATAAATATAACATATTAACTTCCGTCTCCACAAAATTTAAAGCAAGGCAGGTAATTTTGCAAAGATGAAGACATACTGCAACACAAAAGTGGTTTAATGCACAGCATGAAAACTATGGGCCGGACTGGTGAATCACGGATGGTATTGCAATGAATTGATCACGATGATGTATATTTGGATAGCGCCAATGTCCACCCACTAGTGCATGCTCATGGTGCATTAAACTATGTACAGGGAAAACAGTGTAATTTCAGTTGTGGACTTTCTTACAAGAAAACAAATGTCTTTTAAGCTAGTCCAGAGAGGGTAAGAGCTACAGTATTCCATAAGAGAGGGGCGACATGTTAAAAGCTTTTCTTTCAGAATGAAGAGAATTTTACTTGGGAAACTGTCAGAAAATGGTGATCCTGGGAATGGAGAGTTGACAGATACGAACAATATAAGGGCATTAAGAAGTGAAATACATAAGAAAACAAGATTTTTTGGATAACAACTTCTTTATTGTGTAGATATGTGATGTGATGAGTATATGCCCACTCATACCCACAAAACAAACATAAATATAAGTACATTTTCTGATATATTTGAGCAAAAAGTAATTCACTTTCTACCTGATGAACATTGTGTATCTTCACAGTAAAGAAGTTGTTATACAGAAAATCTTGTTTTCTGAAATAGCATTGCACCTCTGTCTTAAAGGATAGATGCAATGACATATGGTCAAAATCGGATTCGTTAAAATGGGATGTCAATTTGACAATTGCTCGATTTTAAATTTCTGAAATCGGTCCATAAATTACTTATATAGTGCTTTTTTTAAAAATGCCTAATTTAGCACAGGCGACCAGAATGAAAGTCTGCTGGGCTCCTTAAGAGATGACTTCTGTGACATCACTGTAGTAATGTCACTCTCGGCGATAGTCATAATTCAACGTAATTTCGAAAAACGGAGCGGGGTCAGTGGCAAATTCTTGTCTGTTGTTAATTCAAAAAATGTTTCGCGGTGGTAATTGAGGGATTGTTAAAATAGGTAAATTAAAATCGTCTTAATAATCAATAGCGAGTGTATATTGTCTCGATTTAATGCTCAATTGATTCCGATATACAATATTTTAAGTAAGAGGTAATCATTTGTCATTCTTGAGAAAAATGCATTTCACCAGATCTTTAATGCTTTCAAAACATAGAACAGATGAGTATTATATCTGAACCCGAGGGTAGTCAATGTCTTGCTAGTGAACATTTATATCCACCCCCGGAATGAGGGAGTTATCATTGTTATAAGCTGACCTTTAGACATTTGATCAATAAACAAAGTGACCCTATTTATCATGAGCTTTCTGAATTACTATCATCAATTCAAACTATTACAAGAAAAGTAAGAACATTTTTATGAATAATTTAAGCAACTTATTCGTGGCTAGATATCTTTGCATGCAAGTACAACAGCTAACAAAATACTTAGGATAGCCGTTGGTTATCACATTTGACTGTGAAGTCTGAAGATCAAATCTGACCATAGTTCTGCAACATACAGCTTGGGATTTTTCATGCGAGGTGAGCTAAGTGTAATGTAACGCTGTAATTCAGTGAAATGAATAGTTTGCTATTTCCAGCTGACGCCAATAGGTTTCATTACAATACACAACTGCAATGGTTTACAAAGGTTTTCCTTTTCAATGATTTAGGTAGCCACAGTGACCTCACCTCATCTAAAGACCTCGGGTACCAGACTAAAATAAAGTTTATATGGATGATATAACATCTTGTATATAAAGAACAAAGCTTCTAAAGTATTATCAGACTTGAAACATTACTAAGCTTTAGTTACATTTTCACCTTAAAAGGAATAGCAGCTTTAGATCTAAAAGCCTTTGTACAGAATATTCCTATCTTAACACCTTGGAAAATCAATAATGATGGATATTTTCGGTGTCGTACATCAAATCTTTCAACAAGTCAGATGATATAAAGCCTTATACGAGTGTCTTAGACCTTTATCAAGTACGGACACTATTTAAACCTTTTCATACATCATTGTCGGAAGTGCATCCTGTCATTTACAATATCCATAATCTTCAACGATTCATGAGTACGGGTTGATGACATCGTCTCTTCATTCATCACAGAAAAGTAGACCATTGACTTCCAAACAAGACCATAAAACAAATTGATATTTGTATCTCAGAACCAATATCTTCTAGTCCTATAATTTCCTGTGAGAAGGCAACTGACCTTTGACATATATTCCCACAAGACATACAGGAACATAAGCATTAGAATAAATGGGATCCAACCTTGACCCAGATCATGGATAGTGTTTGCCTGTCACTAGACAGTAACTAATGGACCCCAAATTGACAGTACTCTTAGATCGGTGCTTTGAAATGGGTTATAGTGGAAATGTTGCCTTACAACTAACTTCACATAAGACCTATAATGTTCAACAGTGTATATCACCAATGACATATTAGCGTAGAGAATACCAGTAGCTTTGAGAGAGATCAATGTGGCATCACTCACATGGAAAGCGGTAATGAAACTTGTGTCCGTACATTTACAGCTCAACACAGTGTCTCTGATATGGGGAGCTGCACTGGAGCTTAAGGTCTATACTTTAAGGGATTCTTGAGACGTTGGTATCGAGAGGGATAATACAGATGACAACTTTCCGTTTACGATAGTGATGCTGTCGTCCATAGTGTCAGTCATTCTGATAGTTTCAGGGTTTTACAACATCAATGACACAACGAGATGCAATGGAGTTTTAGTGTGTCACACTTTTAGAGCTCATCACAGTGTTGTTGACATGGAGTGCTGCAGTGGAGTTTTAGTGTCCATACTTGAATAACGCTGAATATCTTCAGGCAAGGTGAACGTTTTAGTTCAAATGTAACTGAAGGGTCTTCAACACTTTGAAAGATTTGAATTCCTCTGAGAAGAAGCTGTGGAGAAGTTTTTATCTGAAACTCTTAAAAGTCTAAATGTTCAAGTACAGAGGCATAGTTTTGAAGTACCTCTCTCCTTGAGGCATTATATGCAAAAACATTCATCATCCCTTGAGAAACAAGTGTGAAATCATGAAAATATGTCCTTTTTATTCAATAGCAGAGGATTTGACATGTACAATATACTTTCCTTTCAATTTAAAGAGTTGAAACTCAGTTGGAATAGAAAATCAAGAACATGAATTGAATACAATAATCAGTGAACAAAGATATTTAAGTATTTCTATGGCATTTAGAAGTGGAATACATCAGAAAACAAGATTTTCATAATAACAACCTCTTAATTGAAGACAAAGAAGTTATAATCCAGAATATCTCGTTTTCTTAAAGAAATCTAAAACTTATATAGTACAACAATATAATCCCAAAGAAATAGCTTTTAACAAAATTTGTGGCGGTTATTTTTTTTTTATAAATCTACACTCTTATAAATAACCAAAATAACATCATCAGCAAAATCATTTTCAGAATCCTGTACCTAGAACACAAAATAATTTCATGTATTTGAAAAATAAATAACCAAATGTCAAATAATTTGATTTCTGAAATTAAGCTACCCAAAAATAGTTTTACATTTTAATTCATCTGATAAAGGGTTAACTCAAGACTGAAATACAGAGCTTGGCCATGGAAATATAAGATGTAAGAATAGTATAATTCTTGGAAAAACAATGACAAATGATGAAATAATTCCTTGAGTACACATTTGTTAATATGACGGAACAGAATCTGCTCTCGTCCAGATTGTATCGCGGTCAAGTGATAGTCGTGCCATTACCTTGTAACTGTACTTTAATTAACGGATGTATGTTTATTATTCATACGGGGGCAGCATGCCAATCAAACTGATTTCCCTCTGGTGTTGTGAGAGCCATCTTGCAGAGAGATTCAACACTCCCTGATTAATGATACACTACTCATGTTATGTTTTATCATTTGTATTTATTCAAATCAATTGAAAGTTATAGATTGATGATTGAGGAATAACGATAGCTTCTATGTGTAGACATATTCTTTATTACAGGAGATCATTTTGATTAGTGAGATTATTTTCTTGTGAGCTAAAGCAGTTGAAAAAATGGAGGACCTCTGAATCTCCCCACTAATTAAAATCCTACCTGAAGACCTCAGATCTCAATTATCTCTGACTTTAGAATAATCCCCAAAAGCACTTTGAATGTGCTAAATGTGTGAAAGTGCTGTACAAAAGGAAGTGTTATACAATCAGACCTTGTTTATCCACACAATTTGGTAGCAGCTGAAAATCGTCCGGATAGCAAGTCGTGCGGTTAAACGAATCATCATTCACATAGAAATGCAAAGAGAAGATTTTAAATACTACCATGCGCATGGCCAGGTTTCCGGATATATGGGGTCCGGTTAAACCAAGTCTCACTGTAATCATTATTTGCCTATTTATATGATATTATATGAGTGTCCATGTCATACTGTGATTATGACATGTGTGCCTGAATATTGGTATTTGCCAAACAGATAGCAAGGGAAATATCAATATTCATGCAGCACAAGTGTCGTAGAAATAGTATGATATAGACACAATGGCATAGTGCTTACAGTTAATGGTGATTTGAAGTAACATCCAACAAATATTAATTGGAGAAAGTCAATGTAAGACCACAGACACATCAATTGACATTAGTTAGAATCTCTCAGTCACAGAATATTAAAGGACTGAAGCAGTTCCTGAAAAATCCCTTCCTGACATTTGCACACTAAATCTTTATGTTTGTGTGAAAATCAAAGACGAGAAGCGTTTATCGATATTTTGTTTTCTAATTTGCAATTCTAACATTCTGATTCAATAATCAAACTCAAAAGAATATTTCAGAAAACATGTTTGGTATCCCATTCAGACACTTTGACAAACACTAAATGCCAAAAGCACAGAATCACAAGTATCACAGCTATTCAAATACTGGAAATAATTAATGATCTCTGTTAAACAGGCATTATGAGACTGAGGGTTCTACTTCAATGGGCAAAGTGGTCTGTTAATTACACTTCATTAATTACATTTACCCTATACCTGGATAACTTATCGAAGGTCTGTATGATGGAGAGAGGGCATGGGGGGGGGGGGGGGGGGGGGGACATCACATTAAATGTGTCATCTTCATCAACAGTTGTTGTACTTTGTATTGACAGTAACCCCTGTCTAATTAACTTATTAAAGACAAACTATTCACATCCAAATGGACAATTTAACAGTCTATGTTCATTGTTGAGACCTTTGAATTAAAATCTTGGAAAATTAGTGTAACTTACACCCAAATTTTCTCTTTCTTGGATAATCAATGACATACAACGGTGTTTCCTCTCAATATAAATACTTAAAACTGCTTAATCATATGTTACATATAAGTTGGTTACTTGGCTTGTCATGACTGATTTTGTGTACAGGGTGAAAAAATTATAATCGTTTAATTAAATTTTAAAAGCCTTTTTTGCAAAGAAAACTTATAAAGTATTGTTGACTTGAGTGGCAATGACAACATTACGAAGATAATTACATCTGAACAATCGATATAGGTAATGTATGGCTGATAAGCACATATGGTCCATATGACAATAACGTACACATGATCTGATTATACCATTATATCAATATTACAATACCAATTATCTATTTTATCAAATCTTGTACTCAATGTGGTTGCAAATGGACATGATTGTCAGAAAAGACACAAGCTGATTGTCTGTTAACGATAGTGGGATGCAGTTACGTACACCAGAATTAACAAACCATAGGCGTCAATGGAGCTCACAGCGACACTGTTGATGCAATTAGGAGGCCACTGATTGACATGTTTCTCATGTGTCTCTCACTTTTTAAAGAAAATGAATAAGAACTTTGGACAAATTTCATTAGAATTTCATACAACATTGATAAAACATTTGAATATTTCTGGACTTGAAATTAGAACTGGAACAATTTGAAACATTTGACGTACTAATATAAAGACGGTTTACTACACATAATGTTGTGACAAATATAATAGTTTTTTTAACAGACTGGTTTTTGTTTAAGAAATGTTTTGTTAAGCATGTATAAATTAAAATAATTATCTTATCTTAACAATTTCCTGTTCAAACAGACAAGAATTTTAAGGCTGAGCAACTTCGAATTCTTGATTTCCAATATGACAATTTTCCAGGATAGATTCTTATACTATTATATCAAAATGTTGCCATTATGAAAATGAAGAATTTGATTTTATTACCCATATGGTTGAAAATAACCGAGTTAATATTATTGATATGAGGACATGTGCACACATCACGTTTGCCTAGCAACCATTGTTTCACCGCGACTTCCCGTCTGTGACGTCATAAAACGATTGTACATGACGTCACTGTAGCTTGCCGCCGCAAGAGAAGTGGGTCGTTTCCTGGCTAATTTTACGCGATTCAAATGGAATAAAATGGGTAATAAAGAAATTATTACACTCGAAAGTGTGTCATATGGCTTTTACGAAACTCATGCAATTTTATGTATAACCCTCGCTCTCGCTCGGGCAATACATAAATTCACACTCGTTTCGTAAAAGCCATATGACACACTTCCTCGGGTAATAATCTCTATGTTCATAATATCCTTGTCTTGTATTGAAGCTTTACTTGCGAGTACGTCAAGTCATGAAAACACAATATTTGTCATGCTAAAGTAAAGCATCACAACCTGTGCTACTTTGCTTGACATATTTTGTTTGAATGTCATTCAATGATTTTTTTAAAAAACATCCCTGACTTGGCGTACAGGTGAAGTTTAGCGCAAATATGTTGTTCGCACATAGGGAAAACTGGTTGTTCAGCTCTGTTGTGCAACATATTTGCGCTAAACTTCACCTGTGCTTCGCAGGAAACTTGGTCAAGATATTAATATTATTCAAAGGGGAACGATGCTATTGATCTTTACTTATAAATGTCATATTTCCAGAAACTCTCTCTCCAAGACCTCATTCTGTCAATAATGAGCATTTCGATGAATAATTGGTATCTTCTCATAACCCATTCTCCTGGAAGTAAGCTTATGACACATTATGTTAGTATTTTCAAGAGAACTTTCCTTTCCTGCATGATTTATCATAAAATTAATGATGGATGAATAACAAAATTGACCAAAGAAAAATATTTACTTCTGCAAGGCCAGACATCATGGGGAACACAAAAAAAATGTACACTTCTTCTTGTTTGGTTATACCCACTCCAGACTTAGATCTATATGTATGTAAATGATGTTTATGTACATTATCACAATTATAGTTTGATTATGTCAATAATTAGAAATACAAGGCTGCAGTAAGCTCCATCCCCTCCTCAAACATGACAAAAGCTTGGACGTGTTGAAAACAACCAATCACTTACAAACGCATCAATGTAAACTGTAAGCCACACACTGATAAAGTGCCTGTTCCCTAGGTCAGTACTATTACAAAGGAATGCTGTACCTTATAGAAAACACTCCACCTGAACACAATCTGCATTCACTAATAATAAATGTCAAATCCAAATATCATTGCTCTTAATTAGCAACCCTTAAAGGGGCAGTAGCACCATTTTTTGCAAATTTCATTTTTGCAAATTTCCCATTTATAATGATAGTTTATGTCATTTATATTTACGCTAGAGGCTAAAATATCTCATGACACAAACCAATTATCCGTATTGGTAATAAAGGTGTTACTATAAAGCAAACAATGCATAGTTGCCATTTTATTGTGAACACATTTTAGTATTTCGAATGACAAAAACGATTTCCATGGCTTTACCAAACAATGTACACTCATTTTTTAACTTCTTTTCTGAAAAGAGAAGGGTGTTTTACTATTTCTGACACTTTTTGTCAAATACATTTCATCAACTTATTTGAGGGAAAAAAACGTGCTACTTCCCCTCAAAAATGAGCTGGGTAACCATATTAGTACCACTTGGTTTTCTATGAGCCAATCGACCATTGTACAATAACAGTACTTACCGGTATAGATCCAGAATATAATGAACTGGTAACCATGCTTCAATTGAGTAGTTACTAGACTATTCATAATATAATTAATATTCATAATAAGGCTGACAAAATAATTCATTTGTTTTTCATATTTTTGAGGGCAAAATGTCGGAGAGGGAAAACTATATTTTGAGTGGCGCCATTTAGAAAAGGGCTTGGTTGGGTTAGCAGCAAAATATATGTATCTAGTGTAAAGAAAACATTGCCTGAAAGCTTTTATGTAAGCACAGCAGACAAAGTATTCTATGAAAACAATTTTTTCATTGGTCAATTTGGAAACATTTTAAGGAAAATAAATTTTGAGAAGCGTTTCCATCAAAATTTGTCAAAATCATTTGAAATTCAGTAAAACAAATAAATAATTTTTTTTCACCTCAAGAAGAATATTCACAAGATGAAATTCAGCGATCGACATAATCTAAACAGAAACAAGATATTTTATATCTGTAGTCGCTACAGTTGCTATGGAAACATTCAAGATAACAATGAAAAATCTCATTATTGATTTAAAAGCATCATATTTTGGTATGATTCTTTCTCAAAATTATGCTTATCTATAGATCTATCTGAAACCTCTGACATTTAGCGTCCAAGTCCTGAGAGTAAACTACAAGAAAAAGTAACATAATTGCTCTGTTGTCATAAATGACTAATTGTTTCTAGTAACATTCAAACATAGAATTCAACTGTACGAAAACAATGAGAATTTCTTGGTTACAGAGACCAGAGTATACAGGCTTACATAACTTTACAGTATGGAATACTTTTGAGCATTTTTAGAATTCCGTAAAGGTAGCACTTAAATTAATTTATTATATAAATATTAACATCATATAAATAAAACAACATTGATTCATTTGTAAATTGAAATTTAGCTTTGAAACATTGTTTTTTATGTGAGAAAATTTCCCCAGCGATATGATTGGTCGAGAGGCGATCAGGTGAAAAACATATCGACTCCACACCAGTCCAATCAAAATCGACGTGAGTGACGTCAAACTGTTGTTTCATGATGTCATGCTATTGTTATCATAATGTCATTCAAACCAAATTACTTATTTTTTACTGTATTTTATTGTTTTCCTTCTGTTTCTGTATTTTATACCTAATTAAACAATTATGAACTGGTGAATTTGGTCCATAAATATAGTATTGACCTCATCACCAGTTTTTAATTTTATTAAGTTTAAATTAATACAATGCTTTTTTTTTTTTTAACCTTTTTCTGAACAGTCTCGATCATTTAAATTTATTCAAAAAGTTCAATTCATAAAAAGGTTATATACACATAATTCACAATTGCATACATTCTGATAATCAGGCTTTTATATACATATATAAGCATGTAATCTACCCAATGTGAGATAACATTGTAAATTTATTAAACATCAATATTTTCATAAGCCCACTCAATATACCACATAATACATTAATAGAGCTCTTTTCACAACATGCACAATGCTTTTCTGATAAGTGAAAATATTAAATTGAGACTTTCTTCTCATTATTATCAATATAAAAAAAATAAAACGTTTGGGAGAAATCCCACAACATCCCTATGATAATGCATTATAGTAAAACCTTCAAGTAACTTTTTTGTGAACTTTTGGTGCTGCAAAGAAATATATATAAAATTTTATATTGCAGCAAAAGTTAACAGCATTTATTACCCATATGGTTGTAAATAACCGAGTTAATATTATTGATATGAGCACATGTGCACATATCACTTTTGCCTAGCAACCATTGTTTCACCGCGGCTTCCCGTATTTTGTCGTCTGTGACGTCATAAAACGATTGTTCGTGACGTCACTGTGGCCTGCCGTCGCAAGAGAAGTGGGCCGCTTTGTGACTATTTTTACGAGAATCACATGGAATAGAACGGGTAATAAAGAAATTATTACACTCGAAAGTGTGTCATATGACTTTTACCAAACTCGTGCAAATTTGTGTATTACCCTCGCTCTCGCTCGGGCAATACAAAAATTCACACTCGTTTCGTAAAAGTCATATGACACACTTCCTCGGGTAATAATCTCTATATACAACAATCCTCAACTGAAGATAAAGCATAATCTTTGGAGGAATTTGAACCTTTGACCTCTTAATCCAAATTCCAACATCCTATAAGTACTGCTATATCTCATCAGCCTACTATAATTCCAGTAATTCATGATACGGTAACTCAATTAGATTACTTTCAATCAATTATGGAGATTCGGTTTGAAGTATTTGTGGAAAAACATTGTTTTGAAAAAAAAATGTTATACAGGTTTCATCACGTAGATTTTATAAAAATCATTATGTAAATTTAAATATAAGATTATACCATTCATGAAAGCATGTTGAGAAATGCAAATGATTTGAAAGATACAAGATAAATACAACCATGATGAAATATTGATCATGTGTCAACCCCAGTATTTTCATTTAAATATTATACTGATCTCTTCTCAAAGGGGAATGAAAACTGACGAAAAATTACACATCAAAAGTCAATAATTCTTTAAAAAAAACAACATGCAATGGCATGCTTTCTCCAGCATGATTTCTATTGGTGAACTTCCTTTCATGAGATCAGTCTTCATGATAAATGATTTTCACATAATACTGACAAATAAATTTCCCTGGATGAAATAAATCACTTATTGAACTCCCCATTATCTTGATGTTCTTCCCTAAAGAACCACTCAAGCAAGCTATTCACAAGCAATGTGGTTAACCTGCCTTGCATGCTATCAATTAGCCTCCCTCGCTGTCTAGATCAGCCTCCTGTGCATGCTATCATTACCTGCCTGTATACTCCCCCTATGTATTCCTGCTTCCCCAGTCCCCACTCATATGTAGCTTGGTTGGTAGAGTGTCACATCATCACTGGAAGACTGGGATTCAATTTGATTATTTCTTCATACCAAGACTCTCTTGTACTGACTATCTTTAAATCTTCTTTGCTGACTACCTGTAAGTCTTCTTTGCTGACTTTCTATAAGTCTCTTGTACTGATTATCTATAAGTCTCTTGTACTGATTATCTATAAGTCTCTTGTACTGACTACCTATAAGTCTCTTGTACTGACTATCTATAAGTCTCTTGTACTGACTGCCTATAACTCTCTTGTACTGACTGCATATAAGTCTCTTGTTCTGACTATCTATAAGTCTCCTTAATGCTGTACCATCAGTCTCCTGTGCTGACTATTTATTAACCCCCCTCTGCAGACTATGCACTCCCATTGGTGGTTATCTATCAATCTGTTGATCTCTGCTCAAAAGAGAACTGACGATTGATCTTGAAAATTTGTTCATCCTTCCTAAGACATTAAATTGTCCAATAACCCATAAAAATATGTTGTGTGAACTGCGCTTTATCAACAGAGCCAGTGAGCATACTGTGGAGAATTGATTGAGGTCCACAGAGCAATTGATTGATGCTGGAATGAGACGCTGAAACGGTTTGAAATACTGGGATCATGCCACATGGTTTGGACAAGGACCCTTTCAACTGACAAATGTAATCCTCCTGCGATGTATAACACTATCATCGCATTGCAGTGCCTCAGCTTGCTTTGCAACAAAATAAGGTCATTTTTCAATGTTGTCCATTGTCTTTGACAACATTTCATTTGGTATTGTAGAGATAAGAGTTTTTGAAAGCTTTTTATGATAATGGTATTTTTGCTGAATTTCAAATGAAGTAAGGACCACATTACTATGCTGACAGCTAAGCACTTTGACTAACCCCCTGCTGTGAAGGATCTGATAGAATGAGATATGATGACACATAAGAAATGAAAAACTTTCCCCGAGTCTCTGACATTTTGCAATTATCTTTGACAAGTCTGACAGAATTAATCAGAAAAAGGTGAGGTGATGTTGTACTGCCTTTACAGACTGGCTATTTCACTTATATCACAGTCTTGTACAGATTGAAACCCATCAACATCTGAAAGCTATGCATCGAATTGGTTACTGCAAGTAACAGCTTGAATAAATGAAATATAGAAATGGCTGTACATGCTCAATGGATATGTCATTGTGTACAAGTCTCCCAGTTTTACACTGAACTCACTTCGTCTTAATTAATATAGTCATGATCTGAACATGTCTATTATTTGTTCCTGGCCGATTCCGAATTCTGATTCTTTGTTAATGAATTCCAAAAAGCAGCACTTTTGGCACAAACCATTTTAACATGTTATTGGGAAAGTGACTTTAACCATTTGATCCAGCCATATTGCAAAAAGTCTTGAATTGAAGCCCAGGCAATACCAGATGACCAGTTTGATTATGATAATCTACATTATATGATATAGTTTTGATGAAATCCCTGACTATTTTCTTTGTCAACATGTTGTGATTCTTCAAATTGACTGCTCAGAATTGTTTTTCTACCCTTTACAAGACAATTAGAAATATTTGCCATTGAAACAGAAATTAAACTAAAATAGAAAAAAGCTCAAATTCTAAAAGACCCATATACATGATATGGAGAGGTAAACTGTATTAGATGAAGATTGGTAAAGTAATTTTAGAGTTATGTTCTGGAAATGAAAGGAATGTAGACACTGACGGAAACTCAACTAAAACCAATATATGTCACCCTTCAAGGAGAGGCATAATTGTGAATAACCCTAAAGATTAAAAGTAATAAAATATAGAAATACAAATATTAATTACTAGATCTGAACTAAAATGATAGAATTGTTTTGTCAAGTAACATTTGAGTATCAGATCCCCAAAATTTTATAAAGGTTATAAACTACCGTATTAAGTAAAGAGGTGATTAGGTTCAAGGAACACAACTTGAGACTACATAAGATTGGGAAATCATGGCAACTCGAACACACAACTTGAGACTACATAAGATTGGGAAATCATGGCAACTCGAACACACAACTTGAGACTACATAAGATTGGGAAATCATGGCAACTCGAACACACAACTTGAGACTACATAAGATTGGGAAATCATGGCAACTCGAACACCTTTTGACTTGATAAATCTGTTTAACCATTGAACCTAATAGAAAGACAAGAAATAATGGACAATGTGTCTTCCATGACTCTTGATGCCTTATAAATCAAGTTTGTGTCCTTAGTTACCCCGAGAAGCAGATTATATCTTTGACTTTCTGTCTCTGACGTTTCCTTCTCATTTCCCTTGAATCCCATCAGGGGCAGATCACCAGGGATGAACGAAGGCAGATGAAAGTGAATTCATACTAATTACAAGGAAATGAAAATAACATCCTGATGGTTCAAATAGAGGTAAACCAGCGGTCGTTAATGTCAAATTCCATCCTTCTAAAACAAAAATAAACATAACATGTAATAGAGCTGAGAGGAGTTTTTTAAAGAGTATTTTTGCGTCGCTTTCAACAACACCTTTTTAAAACAATCTGCTACAGGCATTAAAACTTCCATATCGATAGTTCAGGGTGAAGACAGAAGAAAAAAGTTAAGTTTGTCGAACAGAAAGTGATTAAAATAACGACTGCAAAATAATGAAAGTGGTGTCAATAAAGTACATCAATCTTTTGTCGCCTTGGGAAACTAAAGTTCATTTTCTGTGTTGTTTACCTCATATCCTTCTATGGTTAACACATCTGCCATGATTATATTTGACAGTGCCATGGTTCTTTGAGAGAGAGTGAGTGAGTTATTGTTTAACACAGCTTAGGCAATATTGCAGTCATTAGTGGTGATATTTGAGATAAGATGAAGAAAGAAAGAAGATGGGTTTTATAACGATTCATTAAGTAGAAGTTTACAAGAAATCATTGAGTAGGATCTTACATGGTATGATTAAATAGGATGTTAAAAGGCAGGAGTGGATCCAGGAGGTGAAGGGCGGGATGGGGGAGGGTAGGGATGGGGGAAGGGGTCGAGTGGGGTGTACATCCATTACACAAAATTGTACAAGCAGCCATAACCCTCTATCCCCAAGCTACCACATCTGGATCAGCAAGGTACATCCATTCTGCAAAATTATATAACCAGCCATCCCCCTCACCCCCCAAACCACCACATCTTGATCTACCAAGGAACCAATAAATAGGATGTTTATGTAAGGATATGATTATTAACTGAGCAAACTGTTTCTTCATAAACAAATAAATGGAAGCATTGTTGCTCATTATCAATATATATATACAGTATGTAGTTAAACAGGTCTCTGTGATGTTATACAGTCATACCACTTCACCTCTGGACATTATATATGCTGTCAGCCCACAAATACAGTCTTCTTGTTGATATTGAGGAGAGAGCATTCTCATTAAAAGGAAATTTCTGAAATCTATACATTTTGCTGCATATTGACAGACACTGAGTAGTACGTATCACACAACATTTACTGATGTCGTTCAGAATTGTACTCCATACCATACAGTTGAAGTACCATTCTGGTATGGTAGTATTTCAAGATTTTCTCATTAATTAGACTTCATTCGTCTCTAATGGTGGAACTTGATTACTTAGAAGATACTTAATTTAGCCATTGACGACAATTATGAGGCTGTTAAGGACAACCTAAGCTATTTCATCATGGCTGACCCTTAACATTGAGATAAATGAGATTAAGAAAATATTTCCGTTTCAGAAACTTTTAAACATAGATTTACATATACAACATTTATTTCTTATATGAAGTCTTTCATAGGATTTAATTTACAAATGATTAACTAATTCAATAACACATTTAAAGAAAAATATATGTGAAAAAAATATTTTATTTAATTAACAGACAATTCGATAATATCTTTATGAAATTAAATTTTTTTTTTTTACATCAAACTAAGATGATGCTAAACTCCTAGAACCATCTAGTCTAAAAAAAATACACAAATAATCTTCCTCATCAGTCCATTGTAATTTGGTGAGACTCTGAAGACCTATGTAAACAAGACCCATTGACTGCACTCAATGACCATCATGACAAACATGACTCACAAAGGATGACAAGGATAGCTACCTTCAAGCAGAATCAAGACAATGAGGTTCATCATGCACAACCTGATAATATCAACTTAGTGAACAAAGACAATAAGTTCATCATGAATTTATAATTTGTTATTTTTTGGTGCCATTTTATCGATTCTTAGCAAATGACTTAGTCATTGTTTACCCAAAGTACTATGTAAAATGTACATTCCAACATGTCATATGATAAATAATGAATGTCCTTTGCTTCTTATGAATATTCAAGGATGTAAATGAAGTATAACATCCCACAAGGCAATACTTCCAGGAGCCGGTATCAGTATAACGTATACATCAGAGACTAATGACATCACACTGGCAAAACATTCTATAGACACATTTCTCCCTCCATTATGGTAATGATGTTGATGTCTTATAATTAGCATGTTCTGTTAATTAATTTCTTCAATGTCCAACTCTTCATGATAAATGGCTGTATAGCACAACGGGTGACACAACTTTTGATCAAGAGTTCTGAGGTTTGAATGCCACTTTGAAGTGAGGGTGAGATTTGGTGTGAACACAATTGGTGTAGTTCTCCATCAGTGCAACGTCACACATGGTTCAATGTTATCGATGATGTTCACAGGTTTCACTGTCAACACTGAGCCAAAATGAAACATTTTTGTTATTCTTAAATTCATTAAAAAAATCTCATTTTCTGAAAACAATTTTGACGACAAGATTCTAATCAGTCCCTACATCCAAAGGATCCGATTCATCTAGCTTCATCTCTCTGCATAATGAAATAAAACTCCCTCGGCAAGCTCACTGTTTTCCTACGCCAAACATAAAGATCGCTTCAGAGGCTGCTTTTGATGGGCAAACTATTAAAGCAGGCATGCAAAGCTAACATATGAAAGAGGAGAGAGGGCAGAGAATCTCTGGTAGAGACAGGAAATCAGGGTTGGAACTGAAATGCATATGGATTGGGCACCATTAGTGAAGGTGTGAATCTGTAGAGAATGATAATGATTGCACAGACACTCTTAGCTGTAAATTGAAAAGCCAAGTCGTTTTATTCAAGCATCAATCTTACTCAGCCTCCATGGTAGTGACAATAAATCGTCTTGATAATATGATAGATATAGAAAGCATATTTCCTTTGCAATCAAATCTTATCCCATCAGAACAATGTGCTTATTCAGCAGTAAATCTCTAAGCTGTATTTTGCTATGTTTAGGCTATTTTACCAATGATATTAGTTCAGCCTTAAACATGCAATGGATCGTTTTGATAATTGCCATTTTTGATTTACACAATCAATGAAGCTAATTAAGTATAAATATCACCAAAAACATTCTCCCAAAATATAAACTAGCAATTGTTAATCCAAAACTCTATTGTCTCTGCTGTATTTTTATCAACATTGTACCATCAATTTACTCTGCAAGTAACCACGAATTAGATAGCTATTAACACTGATCAGTTCATACAAATATTCATTTTCAATCTCATGAACATTATGTCTGCTTTCAGTGCACAACACCTATTAATCATAATCCTTTTCACATTGCGTCATAGAACATTCCTGATTCATCGATACCGCTAAATTGAAAATCAATGGCCCTTAGAAATAATGCAAAGGTTTTCCTCTTGAAAGATGTAGTGGAGCTTGGAAAATTGCAACACTTGATGCTGTTTGATCAATGATATAGTCAGTATTTTGGTAGTTCATACAACAGCAGTATATGCATTCAACCAAAATAACATCATTCCAAAACAAAGACATATTGATCAAATTTATGATTTGTAACATGTTTCCTTCAAAAAGCCTAAAATACATTTTAAGTAACCTTTTTACATCATAGACTGTATAAAAATCATTACTTATATGTATTATATTTATTTTGACAGAGATACTTCTTTCATGAACCTTTTAAAAGGCTAATGGCAGCAGTCGTACTTGTTTAATGGAAATACAATTATTTCTTAATGTCTACAAAAAAATCATTCAATGATATTTCTTAAAGATCTTTGAAAGCAATTGCATATCAATTTCTGTTCTTCTTAATTTCTTTCAAGACATTTATAATAAAGCCATTGACCTTTTGCCAAGTTTCAGCAGTTTTATATCAATTTCAATTCAGAATGTGTAATATATAAAATCATTTTGAAAACTACAATAAACCATTTCACTTTTCACATTTCAAATTATAATGACTTGAAATAATATACAACATTATTTGATTTCAGAATAAACTTTTAAACTACTCAATTAGTTACAAATTTAGACTTGTCTTGTCCATGTTATAAATACATTTAAACAATTAAATTAATGTAGCTCAGTGTGCAAAAATCTAGAAACATTTCACACACTGCTACAATAAACCCATTCACATTTTGTAACTTTGCCAAGACAAACCTGGCAGACTAATTCATCAACATTGCAATGACAACACTTTTATCTGGGCTCACACAAACCATAAGGGAGTGGAAATTAATCTTTGTACAAGACTGCCACTGCTTGGAGTTGGACAAGGTTATGTTGTATTTTCAATGTTATTACAGCAATTCATTTGACAGAGCATGTGATTTATTTATTGAATGTCTAAGTTACCATATGCTGGTGACATCGATCTTGGACAAATATTCTTTGTGAGTGCACCGTAGACCTTATTTGCAAAATAATTGGAAATATCTATAATGATTCATATAATTAATGGACTCTTTATGAGATTGTTTCAATTGTAAGAAAGTCAATGCAAACAGCATATGAAAACATAAAACCATTCTCTTCAAATAAACTTCAAATTACCAAAGTTTTTCATAGGCGGATACAGGGAGTTTTATACTGTTTAATACAATTTGAAACCAGAATACTTGAAAGCATCAGTTACCAAAATTTAGGGTTTTGCCGAATATTAAAATCTACATTTATGCTATAGAAGTTTTTAAAGGGGAGAATATGTACTGCAGACTGCAGGGGTCGGAATGTTTCTCTAAGTTTCAATGGATTGTTTGTCTGACGGAGGGCACTGTTCCATGCTAAGCTGGTGGGGGAGTATTTGGACAACAGTTCCAGATGCAGTCTAGCATCAGGATGGCAGCACTAATGCCAAAGCAACTATAGGCCAGGGATAACAGTTTGGAATTCGAAGGACTTAAATTATAACATTTCAGGGCTCGTTAAAGGCCCTTCATCAGTTTTGGCAACTACTTGTTTTCTTTCCAACTTCCTGGTTTTGTTGTTGATCATCTACTGATGAGTAGCTTTGATACATATCCAAACTTTGATTTGATGTTATGGATCTCAATCTGTCACGCAAGTAATCAACATTTGATGTCAAGATGAGAAAACAGTGTGTATAGATCTCACCCGCACTTCAATACCAGGATTAGGCTTAACACAGATGAAAATGAATCTATGAAAGATGTATGGTAATATTTGCTTTCACAACTTTCATTATCACATGGTTACTCTACCACTATGCAGACATTCTGTCAGTTATCAAACATGAATCTTTCAATCATGTATATCAGTAAAGCATGTACATATCCTTTGAAAAGCTCTACAGCTCTACTGGTATGAGTGTTTGTATGTTCCCGTGGTATAGACTCCATGGAATTCAGTATGTAAATTAACAAGCTATCTGCTATTCCTGTTACAGTAGTACACGGCAAGGGACAAAAGAATTCAGTTCGCTACATCCGATGTTCCCTATTCGCATTTGGCATATTATACAGGGCTTTTGACGGGACTTTTAAATGTGTTCGCTATATCTGTGTTCGCTATATCCATGTTCTACTGTATATATCAGAGCACTGAGACAATGCCAGGTATATGAACACTCCAGTGCAATTTTATCAGTCTTCTGTATTTTGGTGCCCGATTGTTTTGATAGTTGGCTTTTCTTGTCTTAGTTTGATTATGCGCTTAGATCTTATGATACTTACATGTTTGGATTCTAATGTTGTGGTGTTCCAGTAAGATATTCCGGTGCTCTACTGCCTAAATTTTCTGATGTTTGTGTTTTACCGTTAAATGATTTGATGTGCAAGTGTTTTACTTCGTAGGTGTTCTGCTGGACAGATGTGTTGATGCGTAAGTGTTCTGCTGGTTAAGGTGTTCAGTGTCCTTTTTCAAAAAGATTTTAAAAGGTGATCAATTGTCTCATGCTCACAGCAATATTAAATGATGCGAGTTAAGGTTACCTTAGTATTTCAAGAGTATTTCAGTTACATCGCGGCTGCTAGTATAATTGCAGAGAGAAAACCTGCTAAGCCACCTTAGTATAGATTGTTTTGAGAAAGCAGTCCCTGGATCTACTGGTAATGCATCAGCATACCGGATAGGTATCAGGTGTTTGGTTGTTGTAATGCTTCAGTGATTTAGCACTTGGGTGTTCGTTCTTGCATGGTTATGATCGGTTGCTTACCAGGGGATATTTTTGGTGCTTTTAGTGATCCATAGCTTGGGTATTCTTGAGTTTTTATGGTCTGGTGCTTAGGTATTCTGGTGCTTTTGTGTTCTAATGCTTCAATCATCCAGTGCTTGGGTGTTCTTTAGCTGTTATGTTATGTTTTTGTGTGCATTTGTGTTCTGATGCTTTTGTGTTCTTATTTTGTGTGTTCCAGTGCTTAGGGGTTATGGTGTTTATCTGTTTGGTTGATTAAGTGTTTGTTTATTTGATTGATCCCCCAGACCATTACTCCAAACATCACACTATAGCAACAGACTCCCTGTAACTGTCACAGGCAGTGTGTGGGTGGGAGCAGATGTGAAACTCCAAAGCAGCAACAGTTTAATGATAGAATTCTAAACGTAAACAGTTTAGTCTCACATCGCCTGATCATGACAGAGTAGTGTAGAGAGAATAATCTGTTTCAGTTGAAGTTCCTTAGTCTGGTGGGGCTGCTGGGTAACATGGATCCTGGCAAACATGTCGACGGATGACTTGGATTAGAAGTATAAGTGGGAGATTAGAGGCATATGGCATTAAGTGAGACAGAAAGGCTACTCCTATGTTTTAGAATAAGTTGAAAATCTTAAATTAGTTTATCCAATTCCAAAATGTAAATTTTGACAAGATCTTTATGATTGTCAGAGAAAGAATTCATCAGCTAGAATAACTCCAAGTGCACATTTTCAAGAGAATGAAAGTTTTTCAAAATATCTGTTATAAGCAAAGGCACAACTTTTTGTGTATATTGTCAAACTTACTTTAGATTTCTATGAATATGATAATAGACTTATTATTCATTGTGCCTTAATGATCCCCTCCCCACTGAGAGCATTTTCCACCCCCCAATTTAAAAAGCTGTAGACTCACTAGTGTTAATGTGGCCACTCACTTTACTCAACTGTTCCAAACTAAGAAATGTCAACTTTTGATACCTTTTTACAGAATCTGTCAGCTTATGACCTGATGTGCCGTAACCAAACATGTAACATTGAAAATGTTAGAGTTGATGCAAATGCTTTAGCAGCAATTTGACGCGGAATACTCATGCAGTACAACTTCATAAGGTTTTTTTTTAGTTCTCATGAGTTAGTGAAAACATTTTCTTTGATGCAAGCATTGGTAAAGAGAAATGTCTCAGTATTGAACAACGAGATCAAGCCATGACTTGATCTGCTCCTAGATGGAAGATGACAACTGTATATTGCCAGATGTCTTGATGCATCCCAAAAGGTTGTACACTCTGTCTTGGAATTGTCTACCATTAGCTATAATTAATGACAAGATCACAATATGTAGTTTAGAGCAAGGGGTGCAATTGTGCATTTAAGTAAATAATAACAACTTTTTACAGTCTTACAAACATTATAAGAGAAAAGTCCCTATTCTTTTAATAATATTTAGAAATTGAGAATTCTATAATTATTAAACCAATGTAAACAATTCTATATGTTCACCAACTCCTTAACTCAATATAAAAAAAGTCACCAAATTATTCACTGCTAATTAGATTGCTAATAAGATGGCAGTTATATCAAGTACTTAAAATCTACAAATTATACAATTTCCTTATCAATTACTGTATTTGTAAATCACAATAAGCATGAACAATCAAAAACGATATTCCAATGAATGTCATTATGACTTAGGAAATAGGTCAAGTTGTCTTCACAATCATCAATAAATTGATGTTTCTTTTGCAATCAATTCCTCTCACCAATTAAAGGAACAATGTTAAGAGGGCATTATGATTGGTACAAAATATTTGCTTTTCGGAGAAACATAATTAATAATCAATCGTATGAGAAGCTGTGACATTGTCATATTCTTAAGGGCAGGCCGAACGGATGCTCTCTTGTGGAATGATTTCATTGAACTACATATTGCGTAGTTGATCTTGACAAAATAATACAACAAGTGATATGATTTGAATGAAACATATTTTCACATTTCAGATGAATTTCATTGACACAATAACTACCCCAGTTAAACCGTTGCAACACAGATAAAGATTTTATTCTGTGCAATATTTGGAATTCCTCATTTTGCAAAATGTAGAAATGAAACATAAACAATCCAGGGTGGTAAACTTGTTTGTCATAAATCGGATTGGATGACCCAAGTTCAAAAATTGAGGAAACGATTTTAACATAAAAGGTTGATTATATTTCTCCATTAGTCAACTGTAAAGCGCATGATTTTCAGAGAAGTGACCGTTGTTGTATTTCCCATGATGTACAACAAATAATGTAGAAAACCATGTCACCTAGTTATCAATGTATCTGAGAACCTCCCATCAAACAGACCACATGTGTCCACTTGAATCAAGAGAACCAAAACAGGATTGTGAAACTTTTGAAGTGACTATAAGTACCTCTCCCAGACATACTGGCCATCAATACCACTCTGCATTCTATTTTCAAAACCTATAACATCCCCTGCATATAAATCCGAAACTCAGCTTCCAAACCATATTGAGAAGACTTTGAAGGGCATTTATAAATGCAATACATAAAAAAAACAGGATTTTCTGGATAACAACTTCTTTATTGTGAACATTCATTCATTTCAGAGTATATGCTTACTCCTTCATCAGATGAAATCTTGGACATAACAAGGGGGGATACATTTATACAGAATATCAGCAATGGTGAGGGAACAAGTCACATTTCATCAGTTTCTTCACAGCTGTTACTATCTGTATAAACGTATTTATAATTATACCTGAGAACATTAAACATACAAGAACTTCATTAAACATGTCAATTATTCAAAATCAAACAACTGCGCACATGACTGCCTAAGATTGGTTGAAACCACCATTAGCGCCTACCACAGCCACTTAAGAGTGCTAGCTGTCCAGCTGATGTCAAACGGTCAAGTTTGCAGCGGTCATTGTTGGCTGTCATGGAGCATTTGTCGGACACTGAACAGGCAAATTAGTCCCTTTCATGCCATAAAGTAGCCATCATGCTCGCCCCGGCAGTATCAAGAGCTGTTTAGGCCCTGTTCTGGGCCTGTATACAGTTCATTATAGTAATGGAGTTAAACACAGGGAACTATTAAGGATAGAAACGATCAGTTTCAATCTCATGACAAATGAGTTTCAGTGTAAAGAGAATCAATACGCTCGAGTCCATCTCAGTGGTCACTGTTTGGACATTCTGGGTCATGTCCGCATGGACCTCAGATACCATCTTCCCTTGATGTCAATGTGGATATAGCGCAGAACGGCAAGAATATAATGAGATCAATGATGAGGATATGAAAGATGACAATTACAATCTGGTCGTTACAACAGCAGATTATCAACTACAGATATCATCTTGGTGAGGATTTAGGTAGACAAGAATAGTCCACATCAATGATGAGAATGTGAAAGAGACAATTTTGGACATTAAAACAGGATAGATGTCAATGTGAATTAAAAGGAAATAGCAATTACCTGTAGAGATGATGAGAATGGTGTATTGACAGTTACAATCTGGAGATACTATTTCAGCAGTGATATATAATGAAATAATATATTAAAGCAGATTATAACTTTTAAATTATAAAACGATATGAAGAATCCAAAAGACAACATGTCCAATTACTGAAGCATCAAGCAAGAAAAAACATGGCTCCTTAATTCTACATGTGAGCAGATATGTCTGAGAAAATATCTATGAGTCATCACAAATAAGTTTGACATGAGGGAGCGGGAGGAAGGTCAGAACTAAATGTACAATTTTTGAAGCCCTATAGATCTCCACACGAAATTTCAGATTTGGAGATGTAGCTGTTCTGGAGGAGAAGTTAACAAATGACAGACAACTGCCTGTGACACAAGACCATCTGGCCTTTCACGCCGATGAGCTAAAGTTCAGGAGATAAGAGCATGAAATGAAATGAAAAGTAAACCAAATCACAAAATCACTTGTAATTCTTATATATCATTATTATAGTACAAGATTTGTGCAAAGTTTGAAATCAGTTGCAATCAGTTTACAAATTTACATCTCAGGAAAGAACTAATTACAACATACAGAATTTTGATTGGGCACTGTCTCTCTCCTAGTAGTGTAGAAGATGTGTACAAAGTCTGAACAAAATCAGATGAATAGTGTTTCTGCAATCAATGAGACAAAGAATGTCTTCAGAAACAAGGACAGATGGACAGACAACTGAGGGACAGTCAGAAGGATGGATGGGCGGATAGAATCATGTTTCAATCATGAATCCAGTGTTCCAAAAAGCCGCTCAACAGCCAAGTTCTGGTCTGTTTGAGACTGGGTCAGTTGCACAAGATGCCTGCAAGTCCACATGGCTTGAGAGATTTTTGATAAACTCAGTGTCTACATTGAAGGGTCTGTCAAAGTTTGAGAAGGGTTGGATGGTTTTGCAGACCCTAAATCCCAAGTGTACTGCTTTGTAGATCTACGAAACAAACATCTTCCAATTTCAATACAGGGGCAGCTGATATGATGCTGTACTGTTGCCTGGCAACAAATGAGTGAAACGAAGAAGATAAGATGCAATACATTACTGATAACTTGGAGGACATCTATGAATAATTGCTTCCTAAAGCTTGTGGATCTCAAACAAGAGGAGGAGGAAATGGCCGTGCATTACCCTAGCAAGGAAGGAAGTACTGACAGCTCAATGAGTCCTCTACCTCAGCTTCATCCTTCTTGTCACACTTAGCTTCTTCAGCAGGAAAACACCTGTCTTTCTACGTCTTGATTAGTTTGTGAAACCAGGTGTACGCTCGCCCTTAAAGAGGGGCTTCTATTGGAGTATATTTGAGGAAACCATATATAAGGGACATTGCTGTTTACTCATTACGCGAATAATATATTATTGTAAAACAATGTATCCAGAAGACAAGAGTTTATGGGTGATCAAATTCTTTATTTAACAATAGCGATGTTTCGATATAGATCCTTATATACCGTTATCAAGCATATGGGAGTAATGATAAAAGAGAAAGTTATATACATGATACATGTTGATATGATAATGAGATCATTGCAGTTACCTGTTATATAATATTTTACTTCAAATTTTACATCTGTGTCACAAAGTACAGAAGCCAGATGGACTAAAGTTAGTTTCTTGTGTGTAAATTAAACAACAGGATTAACAAAGTTGTGTTCCTTTGAGGACAAGAATAAATGAATAATCCAAATATTCTTTATCAAAATTCTTGATAGTACATAAAAAAAAATAAGTACATACTCTCCAAAATATATACCCTCAAAACAAGTTGAACACATTCTAAATATTCCTCAGTACTGATACAGGCTAAACGTTCTAGCTGTCGTAAATGATATGAATAACAGCCATTGCTGGAGACAGCTGTCAATAATGACAACAATTGTAATCAACAAACAGGGTGCATAAGACACTGAGCCTTTCACAAAACAAGACCTATTATCAAACTGACAACTCCTTGCCAGTGTCGCTCCAGTGGACTGACAGCCCTCGGAATTAGCGAGACATTACGAGGAAAACTTTCACTTCTATTACAGTGGCACCATTGGTTTGAAATGTCTTGGGTTGAACATTACAGTCATTGAGGACTTGAATTTGCATGATCAACACAAAAAAATTATTCTTATACATATTATGCAAAATGATATCTTACCATATTTTTTTTCATTTGTAAGTTTATTTAGCTTTGAGATGTTAGGGATTTTTTTTAGATACATCATGAATATGACAAAAATATTCTGTAAACTTTGATGTTGCCAACATTTCAAAACTTAGCTTGTTTCAAAGTTAGAGAAATAAAAAAAAAAGTATATGAGATTATGTTATTATGAATTCTCTGAATGGTATTTGTACACAACTTCAGCACAGCAGAATAATTTACTGAAAAATTGTTAAACCTTCAAAGGTTTCTTTACATGTTGAGAATTCAAATAATGTTTGCCAAGCCAAATGCGCAAAATCTATGCAAAATCTTCTCTTAGATGAAGATGTTTTATCATATATCAGAGGTCTTCTCATTGTGTATTCTGAGGAAAATTCCAACCTTGCGATATCTATCTCCTTGGAATTTCAAAATCACAATCCACAATAAAGAATATTTTGAATTAAGTAAAGTTGTATTCTTACATCAAATATCTTTGAAATGTGTATTCTGAGAAGCATTTCTAATTTTGTCACCTTTTCATTGAAAATTCTTCAAGCATTGTTGATATGACAGAATGTAGTACATCATCCTGTGTAAGATGTTCTTAAATCTATTCTTAAAACATATATTTTTAAAATATTAAAATCTAATAAGATTATAGAATGTCCTTTATATATTATTGTTTTATTCTGTATTCTAAGAAAGTAACATTCTTAAACTTTGAGATGTTTTGTTTTCTTTGGGCTAAAGAAATGACACATCATGAATATGTATGAGATTTAATTCCATTATCTGGAAAAGGATGGTTTTGACTTAGACATTCATCTCTCAAAAGTGTCAATGTTTCTTGAAGGAAAAGTAAGAACACAAAAAAATATAGCTGAATGTATTGTTTTCCTCAGAATTGTAGATGATGTAAGATTATACCAACAAAGCATTGAATGAAATGTAAGTTCCAAAACTGTGTTAAAATGCGACTGTGATTAACAAATATTTTCTTGAAAACAGTAAACAAAATTTTTAATGAAAATTATCTGTTATAAAAATAATGTTTTGTCATTCCTGGTTTGAGATCAGAAAAAGTTGTATTCCAGTGTTGCAATAAATTCAAATGTACTGATATTACAAAGCTTACAAACGTCCAAAAACTTTGATGGAAGTGATCTTATTAAAACATAATTTGAAGCGTTAATTGAAGACTCAAACAAAATGTCAACAAGTAATTTCATTATACATGCAATCTTGGTGTTTGTTCAGCGCAAAAGACCTTAAACCTACAAGCTAGGGGCTAAAATACACTATTTCTTCTACTCTATCAGTTTTGAAGAGCAAGCTTAAAGGATCAACTAGAGAACACGGGGCTAGCTACCATAAGCTAAGTGGTTCCTCGGCTGGAATCTCTACACGCGGGTGAACATTCATTTCACGTCTCGTTTTCATCAAATGAAATCAGGAGCGAATCTTTGAACGAGATCAGAATATACTTGAGTAAGAAATAATCACTTTTGTTTCTTGTCTCGGAAGACAGGCACACATTAATAGTCCTGAGGCTATAGACTTGTTGGTATTTGGTAACGGGGCAAGTTCCTTCACGAGGCTTTTACCAAGATTATCTAAAAGATTGTGTTTCTAGCCCTAGACATGCGATGTTGAAAGTCTTCACGATGTCAGTTGATACCGTTTCAATTAGATTGTTGTTCTTTCAGAAGATTTCCAAATTTGAAGTTTTCAGAAGAATTCCAAATTTGAAGTTTTCAGAAGATTTCTTTATTTGAAGTTTCGAAATTCACTGAAAGTGGAATTTAAGCCAATAAAATAAGTGGGATAATTTTCAATCTAGGCATGATCCACTTCTGACAAGCAATGAACTGGTGTATGATTATTAAACCTTTTAACTATAACACTCAACTTCTTTAAAAAGTAACCATATTTGGAAATTGATTTGCCAAATAAGTCAGTGTGAGAGTTCTGTATTCGTCAATTCACCCAACGGATCCTAAGTCTTTAAAGAGAAGGTATTGACAGATGGTTTTGAAACCAAAATGCTGGCTATATTTCATGATAAATCCTTTGGTGAAAAGTTTCAACTACAAGATGCAACTTTCAATACACCAATCAAACTCTATATCAAAACTTGCATCACTTTATTTTCTGAGATTGCAAAATATTAAAACTTGAAACAATCAACTTAGAATGATGCTAGAAATGATACGATTCCAGTTCAATATTTATTACAAATTTAAAGTGCCCATAATAACATAATCAGAAATATTTGCACTTGTTTATCAGAATTTTCTTTTCAAACTGAAAACAAGTATAAATAATAAATACATGTTAAAGTTCAGTTGATAGGACAGACTGAGACATGATTGATGGGTATAATATCATTCTAGAATTCCAACTATTAATTCTGTTGATTCTTCTCCATGACATTTCTCAAATAACTGTCTGGAAAGCTGTCTGGTCAGTCACTGATTTTTGAATACATATACAAGTATATAACATTCTCATCAGTAAAATCTGGACAGAATCCCATTTCAAACTGATTTTTTAACAAATTGTAGCAAACAGTTATTTCGCTCCATGTCTGACAACATGAGTTGATTTGGCAAAATAATATATTTCTTGCAGAAGCCTTTTTCAAAGGTATTCCTGTCATATGATATTTTACTTCAAATTTTACTTCTTGTTATAATCGTTTATCATCATGCTATGCACGACTAAAACAAATGTACCCTCATGCAATGTCTGACCTCAAACCCCATGCAAGCATCTACGAGTGGTACCATTTTTAGCTGCTTTTAAAGGTCATTCTCTTACCCTATAGATACAAAAATAGGGTGGGTCCCCCTCTTAGAACAAATGTCCTTGGGGAAGATTGAGTGGTTTTGGGCAAAGGTTTGGCTAGGCGAAAAAATTGGCCTGTTTCACTGGTAACCAGATGAAGGTCAGAGAAGCAACAAGATATAAGAAATATGTTACTTACCTCAAAATACCCAACACCAGTTGCTGTCTCTGCTATCTCCAGTAGTCGAGCTGTGAAATCATCTGCCCATTGATGAACTCTGTCAAATAATGAAAATAAAATTTAATAAAAGAATAAACAACACAATATTTCTGAGCAAATGTATACTCCTTCATCATAACCATAAAGAAATGAACATCCAGATATCTTGCTGTTCTTATGTACAGTTTATATTTAAAATCACAACTGTAATGAACAAATCTATATTGTCCTTTGTCTTTGGCAAAATTCAAATGCATACATACAATTTTGATAAGTGAACATTTGAGTTTTAAACAGAAATGTATACATTTCCAAATATGATGTCTAAATATTATGGACGAGCAAATGTCACAAATCATTAAATGAAAAAAATATTTGCCATGAAAGGTCATAGGTCCTATTAGGCAAAACGTTCTGAAAGTAGTTTTCATAATCATGGATAAATTTCAAAAGTTTAGCATTATTGATCTGCACGATTTTAAAAAAAATTCTCTTTAGAATAAAATTTCAACCATCTGTTCTTCATCCCATGAATCATGATAAAAAAATCAAACTGTATCAAGAAGAATTAAACAAGCAAGTGGAAAGAAGAGGCAAATGTTCAGACTAAGTCCTGCTGGAGGGTCAACATCTTCAAATATCAGACTGTGACACAATTCATCACAGACTTGACCGATCCCTGTAAAACATTTACAAAGAGTCTGTTGCAATATGAAGTTCCTCAGGGTATCTTCCTCACAACTGTCTATTCTATTCAGTAAATCTATCACAGTGACTTATCAAATGGTTCTTCTCATTCTGTCATATCTTCAAAATGGTGTCAAAAATGTAAAGCATTTTCTCTTTAAGTTCCACAAGTAAAAAAACTGTTAAAAGAATGGTTTCCCTCAGGGAGTTTTTACAAAAAACTCTCAGTTACTAGATACTTCAGATCAGAATCTGTTTTTTAACTTTTTGAATTTTATTTTTTAATCCAAAAGTTCCTACTTCCGCTGTCATTCATCCACTAAGAGATCTATGTATTGTGATCTCATTCAGTGTACAGTCTTAAAACTGTGTTTTGATTTTTTTCTTCTCAGTTCAGTTATTTTTAAAAGAATCTTTCTCGTCTAAATGTTCACAATGTTTTCAGACGTGGTGATTCCCGTAAGTACTTGCCTCATAAGTGTCTGTCACCTTCAGGGAAATTTTTCGTAGTGATTTGACTCTTATTCCCCCATTTCCATATACACATAAAAAAATAAATCCATTTCTCTCTAAGGCTGAACTCATATACAGGTTTCCTTACATGTGACTATAGCCTGAGGTTTTGTTTTATACATTTCCAACTGTCTTGTATTGCAGATACTTTCCTCTCATTTCCTAACTAAAGAATAGCCTGGTCATGTCCACCTTGGTAAAAAAACATCCTTTCCTTCTGTAATATCTTTTCAATGCATCACATTTATGCTGAAAACAATCATTTCATATTATTTGTCAGAATATGAATGGATTACACCATATAGCAAAGTGACAGTTTTAAAAGATTTTTCCAAATTCAAAAACTTTTTAAAATTGCAGGGTCATGACCTAAAAACGTCAACATATGTTGTTGAAAAATACGAAAATTCCTGAAAAGATATGTCAAAATGAAAATAAGAACTATGAAATGAAAATTAAACATTGGATAAACTGCTCTTTAGGGAAAAATCACAATGATTTATAAAGGTAATGTTTTTTTAAAGGAAAATGCAAATTCCCTTGACAGAAATGTTTCAATAACATTTTTGAAAAGAAAGTGTATAAGCATTGCTGTTGAAAAAATTAAGCTTCTGAAAAAGTGTTAAAATAAGAAGAACCATTCGATGAAGCACTGAGAAGATTTCACTGACTGATACAGACAGTGAGAACGAGAGAACCCTGGGGTGAAGTCACAATGCATAGGAGTCTTCTTTGTGATAGCTGTACAGGAAACGGACGAGACTCCCGCTGAAATGTGTCACAGATTGATATTTAGAGATAGCTTCTGGCGGTGCAATCACCCCAACTGCCTTTCAATATCTCTCCAAATGATCGTTTAATATCTGTTGATGGTGTTTGAAATATTAATGTTGTCCGTGGCAAATGGGCAGCGAATAACTGGGAATCTTATGAAACATTACTTTGACAAGAAATCTTTAGGGTTCGTTATTTCAGTCTGAATAAAATTTACATGAATTAAAGAAAAATACATTTCAGGGATATATTAATTTTATCGTATATAAAGCATGGGTAAATAGTTACCATAGGGCGCTCAGTTGAATATAAAATATACTTATGGATCGATAAAAGTATATGAATATGCATATTCACATTTTGAAAAAAATCGAGCCATTGGCTCTGTAGCTCATAGGTCTTAAACAATAAACTAGAAAAGTTTTAAAATGCAACTCAGAAATATTCATCAGAGGTACCGGTATACCAAATTTCAAGTACTATACATACTGGATAAACATATATATGCATTTCTCAAAGCACATATTAGAACTCTCACATCATTGTACTGGAGAAGAAGATGAAAATAGATTTTTGAAGTTGTGACCCCTGTGACCTTGGGGTCACAGGGTCACCAAATCCTCAATTTAGAATCCCAATTGGCCAAGGAATCTGCTCACAATATTTCAGCTTTCTAGAGTTTTTGGTACTGGAGAAGAAGATGAAAATAGGTTTTTAGGGTGTGACCTCTGTTAGCCTATTTGGGTTCACCAATGCTACAATTAGAAATCTCCATTGGCTAAGGAAACTGTACACAATATGTTAGCTTTCTAGACCCATTGCTACCTGATATGAAGAAGATCAAAATAAGTTTTTAAAGTCGTGACCCTTGTGACCCTATTGGGTCACAAAATCTAAAATTTAAAATCACTATTGGCCAAAGAGTCTGCACATAAAATTTCAGCTCTCTAGAGTCATTGGTTCTGGAGTAGAAGATGAAAAAGCAAAACGTTTACAGACAGACGGTACGGATGGATGGACAGACCATGCCATGCAATAAGCCCATCGGGCCTTTCAGACTTGATGAGCTAAAATTTGAATCACTCTTTTAGGATGTCATAAAGGTGATATTAGATGGTAATCAGTCTCTTGCATATTTTTATGGATATACAATATCCTGCTGAAGATGACAATTTGACAGAGAATTCTAATGGTATTTTCATCTGCCTATGTGGAAACGTCGCATTCCACAGAATAAAGAAGGGATGTATTAGTTAAAAATATTGAAATTTTTCATCACCCAAGCTTCTATAATGCCCTAAATAAAACCTCCTCAAATCAGAAAAACAAGATCACCTCCATGAGACTTTGTTAATTAGAAAAAAGAAAGATGATTAAAACTGTAACATGGCTTGACTTTGATTGAAGAGAAATCTCCCTTTTGCTTCCTCCTAGGGGAAATCACAAGTAAGGAATCCATCAATTTCCAGTTCATATTTACAGATTCTTTTCTTTTTATCTTGCAAAGAACAAAGTAAATGTATATTTGGATTAAAATGATAGATTTTTGTTTCTCTATTTATTAAAAACAAAGGCTACCCCTAATGAATTAAAGGGAGATATTTTGGAACAATTTTCACATTTAATGATTTTATTCGAGAAATGTAAAGCTTCTGAACATTCATGCTTTCGTAAACTTTTAATGGGGTTCTAAAATATTCACAGAGTTTCAAAATGGTACAAATTGATGAATTAGTTTCTATCAATCAATGTGATACTTTTACTAAATCCCTCAATGTTGTCTATTTTTATGCTTTTTTTTCACAAACTAAAGAATATGACTTCACATGGATTTCGCATCAAGAAACAAAAGGGTTGTGGTGGCCAAATTGTATAAGGTGTCAGAGCGTGCATTACTTAGTAAACAAAGTCTTATCATAATATTCTAGTGGAACAAGATTTCCTTTTTTCATTTGATGTGTAATACATGGAAATATATTGATAACATTTGTCACAAATTCAATATTTTTGTAGTAATTATTTTGGTCCAAATGAATGTTTTGCAAAACTGCTCCTAATTTCAACAAGCTGTAATTTCATATTGAACACATATCTTGGGTGAAACTTTGTATTTTTGGAAGCAGTAAACTATGAGGATTAAATCTATACTTGTTTCTGCCTTCAACTAAAACTGTAAGAGGAGATACAGTTTGGCCTATGAACAACTCCAGAGAGCTTAAGATGCATCCATTGTGTTTCATAAAATTTTATTTGCCTTTAATACATGCCAACATACAATATGTGCTGATATCAAATAATTTTACTCAACTTGCATATTCATCCCCAATTGCCAAATATATTATAACTACTAGTTTCCAACTACAATGGAGCAACATCATTATACTTGTGCAGAACCTGAAACTATATACAGTTCCACTTACAAGCAAAGTAGTTATAAGATCTAATAAACATTATCAACTTAAAGTTTTCTTTTTGTCTATTGTAAATAAGTTTCCAAAATTACGTTTGACTAATTGACACGCACCACACGCAGTGCATTGTCCGGTTTTCGATCAGAAATTGCTACTTTTACCTTTATATCGTCCGTATACTCAGTAGACTAAGATCAAAATGGCAATTTTCGGCAACAGTTGGTACTTCTCGATAAAATAAGACAATTTATAACGTTTAGCATATGTGACCCCAAACAACACAATGTATGTAGCTTTAAGGTGTGGGTTCAGAGTGGCCTCTATAACCAGGTGAAAAACCTTTGAGTCAGCTTATTTGTGCAGATTCTGTCAGTGTTGTTTTGACCCCTGTATACAATACACAACTCACAAATCTATTGATAAATGACCAGACGATTAACATTTTGGCATAAAATTGAACATATTTTAAAAACATATGGAGCTAGTGCTAAACAATATTATTGTGAGAATAAAGAATTTGATCATCCATAAATTCCAGTCTTCTCTATGCTACAGGCTTCTAGAATGGCTCTCAAACTCCACATTACACAGTATTGATTTTCTGTACTCACTTTCACAGCTTACGGCTTTAAAAGCACTCAAATATCTCTGAGATTCAAGAGACATTTCCAAGATACATTTTGGAAAAGAAATAATCGAAACAAATATGTTTATGCTATACATAAACCATCCAATTTTAGAAACTCATTTCAAATTGGATGTAAAATAAGAATTTCTGTTTATAGAATTAATGCAACTATCAATAGTTTCAATGCATATCCTCAAAATAATTTTTTATTTTTCAAAGTCAAACACAACAATTTCAAAACCATATTTGTGTTGATCTCGAGATTACATTCTTAGTTTTACCATTTATCTTTTGAAAGATATCATTTCATGTTACATTAAAGTTTAAATATTAAGATAAATGATTGTATTGACTGGTTATAATGATTCCATTTCAGTCAACTGCCATGTGAAATGATAAGATGTTCAAAACACATTTAAAACCACGAACTAATAATTCAATGCAATGGAGAGAGGCCCTAATTTTTATTCAAAATGAGAATTCGGAAAGTGTACAGCGATAGACATGCTACAATATGATTCATGTATAATTATCATGATTTCAATATGATACATGTGTACTTATCGTGATTTCAATATGATACATGTATAATTATCATGATTTCAATATGATACATGTGTACTTATCGTGATTTCAATATGATACATGTATAATTATCATGATTTCAATATGATACATGTATACTTATCATGATTTCAATGTGATACATGTATATTTTTTTCATGACTTCGATATGATACATGTACACTTATCATGATTTCAATATGATACATGTATACAGTCAAGCCGCGATAATCCGGCCACCGATAACGGGAATCTCGCAGTTTCCGAACGGTAGGAAGATTTAACCAAACTAATCTCTATAGTAGTCCTCAGTAGTCCGAACATTTCACTATCCGAACGCTTTTGATGAAAAACGGAAGCGTTCGGATTATCGAGGCCTGACTGTACTTATCATGATTTTAGTATCATACTAGGTTACTGTCTTTCAGTGATACACATTGCTGTTCATTCCACTGTAACTAACTTTCAGTTGCAGCCAGTAAATTTAATTTGCTCTGCAAAAACTGACAAAGTTCAGACTGAACTTATTTGTACGGATCGCAGGAGCATTGGCACAATCAAGCGTCTTGAAATCATGTCAAGAATGACAAGAACCAGAGGCTGAAAACTTGGCTAAAAGTATTTAAGCCATGGCATCTCTAGAATATTAAACATTTGTCCAGGGAATGACCTATTTACAAGGAGCGCCTAAGGTGAAATCTGGAGTGTTTCCAAATCTATTTTGTAGAGAAGAGAAAGATGAGACCATCCAACATTCCTAACAAGATCGTAATACATTGATCAGGCTTTGGTGCCATATTTACAGGCACCTGAAGAACATGCACATACTGTGATCCTGCTGGTTTTAGCGCCATCGTCCCACGTCCTTCAAGAATGAGGAAAGCCTTTGAGAATTATGGACTAATTTTTGTGCGTGACAAACCAGATCTCCCAAGACGATTACTTTCTTAAAGATTCAAGACAGGTCTTGTTGAGAATAAGAGACAGGAATCGGTAAATTTCACATTAGCCCTCTCCAACATTTTCACAATCAATACTTGCCATTCACTCGACCCTTGGTGAATGCAAGTCCAAATATTCTTAACTAACGTGCTCCATCAGCATCAGATTAAAGGATTCCTTATAATTAGCGCAACTGGAAGTTAATTTCTTGTCGTCAATTAAATCCAATTCAAGAGATTACATTTGATCACCAGTGCTTCAACAGGTGAAGCAGATTAATTGCAAGAAATGAGGATAATCTTGAGGAGCATCTTCATCTAGCCCTCATCATTGATATTCAAGAGTTCTCCTCTCATATTAGAGACATAATTATCAATCAGAAAATCGTCCTTAAGCTTATTGGATCCAGCGGTACATTTCACCAGTGAAATTGATACTGAAAATGACATTTACTGATGTTTATTATTCATGTCTCATGGCCTATCTGGTTTATTGTTTTGTTTATAAAACTAAAATATGTTTAAGAGTAGGCGTAAATGTTTTCCACTTCCTAGATAAATCGAGTTTAATAAAAATGTATTTTTTTGATAAATCAGACATTAATTTTACATTCGCATAAATGCACCGTTACATGAAACAATTCTTGCTCTACATCTAACATTACTTAAATCCAATACTATCTTTTAATTAACATAAATGTTCAGACTAGAGTGAAACCATCAAATATTCACACGCCATAGTGAGGCAACAAGGGTTTGACTTCAATTTTGCATGGTAAACATTATTCAGACCTGTCTGGAAATTAAAGGAACGGTAAGACCAATGACTTGAACAATGATGTGGTAACAGTCTTCTATCTTGAGTTAGACAAGCATTTCTGCTAGACTGGGATCCATCGGAAGAATATATTTTTTAATCAAATGACCACTACAGGCAGAGGTTGAGGCAGCTCCTCGTTATTCTCATGGGACCGATCTCACAGATCTCTCCAGATGAATCCATTTGTACATCTAATTGATGACACGATAAAACATTAACTCAGCACTGCCAAGAAAAGAACACTTAGTGGGAAATGGTCTAAGTGTTATCAGCTCCTTGAAGCTTTAATCCAGAGATTTGATAATGGAAGGTGCAAACTTTCAGTTAGAGCTCTAAGAGACTAAATATAGACTTTTTATTTTTGGGGGGAGATTGCTCATAGCTGCTTTAGTCAAGAAATGGGTTTCGAGTTACCCACTCATTCACGATCATATCCAGAGATCTTACAATGGAAGATCTAAATCATCTGTTTTAAATTTTAGATTTTAATCTCGTAAAATCTAAATTGTCAGTCTTAGGACTAATGGCATGACAGACTAGCAATGTTGGTCTCATTAGGAGAGATAGTTCATCGGTGAAGAAGAGAAGACTCAGGGAGAGTGTTAGGTTATTAGCTCCCCAAGCTGATATCCAGAACCAAGCTTAAAGGTATTCAAGGAAGAACATTCTGTAGACTAAGACTGTTATCAATTATGTCCACCGATCAGATCCCAGGATTAATGTGAAAGCAGTGGTTCAAGCTGTTTCTTGTTTAAAATCATTGGAGTCAAGAGGAGGTTTGTAAAAAGGTTTGGAGAAATCTTAAAATGCGATAAGAAACAAGAAATGATCCCTGTCACTTATTATCACTTATAAACCTCAAGTGACATCACTCTATCGTTTCACCAGAGTCTTCCTCACCGACTAAACCTCTACCAGTAGTTTACCAGGCATTCTTAAAAAAAGCCCCAGGAATTCCTGAGGAAAGCCCTGGGCTTTATGTAAGAATGCCCGGTGCTAATGTATTTTGAATGGCTATTTATTCATTCATTTGTTTTTTTGAATACTTATGATGATTTGAAATCTTTCTCTTAATGTATACTTTTTTAAAATAGTACTACTTTGAAAATTCACAATTTCTAGTGATCATGCCTGGTTTTGATCTCTGGACCCTTTGCTTGCTTACCAACGCCCTAATCAACTGAGCTATGAAGGATCACGATATCAAGGCTAATTGTTTGTCAGTATGAACCCTATGCTATACATGACACGTGTAGCACGTGCAGATCGTGGCTGTGCTCTTTTTGCATGACTGATCCCAATAGTAAATACCATTGAACACTTGAAGATTTTAAAATATTAAAATTACATCTTAAATGTAACCTCAGTTGGTTCATACGCAAAATCAAAACCTCCCGCTCGGTTTTGTTTGCAAAAGAAAGCCCTCGGCCTTGGGGAATTGGGTCGGGCCTTCGGCCCTCCCCGATTTCCCTCTTCCAAGGGCTTTCTTTCACAAACAAAACCTCTGGGTTGGTTTTGATCGTTAACTTCAAAATTAAAAACTCTGTCCATGTTACCCAAATCGACTGTGCCCTGCATTTTCTGTACAAAAAACATTTCTGTAAGATATGAAGAGAGTCCAGTGAATGCATGGTTGTTGAGATAAGTCACTGACAAGATTAACATAAAAGTTAAAAGGTCTTTTCAGATCTAAAAAATGTTCACATAAAAACATGTCATGTGATTAATCTATTCATAAATAAAGGCATTGCTCTAGAATTATTGTAAAAACATCCAGACTTCAATAAGGAAAGCTCAACAAGACATCAATTAATAGATGCTTTGGAACGTTTTCTATTCTCCTCACACAGCAAGAACCGTAGGATGGCAACCTATTATCGTCTTCAGACAACATTATTTGCTGTCCAATGTGTAATCCTACAGTAATCACATAAACTGTCATGTGATTTGTCCCTAATAATCAACTAACTAACTTATCATTCCTTATTAGTAGAAATTCAAAATGTCCGCCAGAGTTCCTGTGGGAGCCATGTTGGAAAGTGAGTGGGAGAGTTAACTGCTAGAGGTTCCTAGTTAAATGAGTTAGTGTCCAAGGGACTTGGCAGTGTGACAAGACACAGAAGGGATCCCCAGGGTTCCAAATAGTCTTCTGTACAGTAAAACTAAAGATAACCAACAAACAAGATTTGGAAGCTTTGAGACTTCAGCTGATTATTCCACAAAATGAGTAAAAAGGTTTATGGTATAAAGCTAAAGTAAGGTTGAATCTGACAGGCAAGGATTCTGTATGTTGCAATGAGGATTTGGAGGATTTATGTATCTGTTACCTAGCTTCTATGGCGTCGGTTCCTTGACGTTGGCTGGAGACATTTACTGTCTCACAGGGATGCTTTATGAAGCAGTTTGATATTTAATCAGACATGAATATGGGAGGAAGGTCCAATGTGTCTACTCATGTGGTCTATATATTGACTTTTGATCTGAAGGGTGGCCTTTTTAAATCATTAACTCTGACAAGTTAGACGGTTTAGTCGTTTCCTGGACAATTAGTGTTCATCTCTTTCTGTATCAATGTCTTGTGTGAGACAGGTGTAAAGTAATTCTAGTTTTTGTCCTCCATTAAACAGAATTAGTGACAGAATCAGCGAGTTATGTTACGTCATATTCTCCTTGTCGTATTAATGATGTACACTCTAGTCTATATAGACTCCCACTAAAGAGACAGCATGATGCAAAGTTCAAGAAAATAATAGAGAACTAAATTTTTTTTAAATTTTAAGCTGGTTTACCTATGTAAATCAAATTCAGGTTCAATCACTCGATTCAGGTAAACAGATCCGCAGGTAAATCATTACGTCTAGCCAAGTTCAAAGAAAGACAAACGAGGCAGTAGGTGGCCTCCATTACATCACTTCCTGTTTGCTATGCATCCTAAATTAACGACTTCCCATTACAGAAAAAACACATCCAGATAACCAAGTTTCCATTGATTCTGTCATGGATCCCTTCAACAATAGTCCATCTTAGGTAAAACCTGGCGGAAGCCATTATGTCCTGTTTGCATCTATAAACAGGGGTATTTTTAGCTGGAAAACATCACCTACAGAAGGAATTTTGTGAAGTTAGAACTTAATGCAACCAGGAAAAGGTCAAGGATTTTACTGAGAGAGACATTGGAATTAGTATAACTGTCTGGCTAGGATTCACATTAGATGAACATTTAACATTATTCCTATAAAACCAGTTTGATTATCTGTTTTTAAAATAGCAATTGCAATAACTTTTCAAACATTGGTTCAAGTAAATTTGTTTTATCTTCATGAGCTTAAAAATCACTGATTGTTAAATGAACTACTATAAGCAAAGCAGAGATTATATCTCACAATTAACATACAATTATAAAATGTTCTTCAAATCAATGAAAAAAATAAATTGAATACCTCATGATTAATCTTGTTTTTGTTCCAATTATTGACCACAAGTAATTGACGCACCCTTCAATCTCAGAGTGTGACCTCAAAGGGGATCTAATTGTGATTAACTTGAATAATTAAATCTGTTAACACATTACTGTTAGAATGTGTTACCGTTGCTATCACTTTCTTCAAAAGGTTGAAGGCCGGAGCATTAACACTAGTCCAGAAAGCCTAGACAGGACTGGCAGCCAGAGGCTTCCTGTGTATTCATTGCAGTAAAGAAGTTGACTTTCCATACATCCAGGTTTCCTTCATCTCTACAAGTTGTAAAATGCCCTCTGAGAACACTTCTAAAAATTTTCAATCCAGGATACGATTCATTGCAGAAGTTCTGAGAAACTTCTCACCGTTATTGTTAGATATTAGGTACAAAATTGAAAAAGGTTTCGGAAAAGTGGTCCAAGACCTTCCGGTTGTTTTATTGTTTTGCTGATACGTTACTCATGATGAGATAAATTATACTACTTCTACCTGAAACAGCTGAAACACACTTAACCAATATTATGTTTCTGATTTATGCCATTATATTGCCTCTTTTACTACTATGCCACACCAGATTGCAGTGTGTTTTTAAAAATGAAAGCTTCTCTCTTGTTTTTATTAAGTAATGGCTCCGAAATTACATTTAATGATATTTCATGTTAATGCAAAGTTATTAATAAAACTTTGAATTAGATAATGTGATTCCATCTTTAATAGCTAGCATTCACAAACTAATATCAGTAAATAACGTTGACATAAAAGCTTAATAGACTTGTTGCATCTGACATTTTTAGGATGGTTTTCATAGCACATGAATTTCAAATTGCTAAATATATTGGAAAATCTTAATGTTCCAAGTCAAGAAATGTTTGATAGATTTGAGAAAAAAATTCTGTTTGTTTTAAAAAAATTCCACTTTAGACATCTGACATACTTTACTTTATTTAGTTAAGATTATCCAACAAAATTCTACCATAAATATTTCAATATATTGAAGGAGAAAAATATTTGTGTTCACATCTTCTGCTGTTTAAGCTTAAGGATAAATTATACAAGTATATAGATACAATTTAGAGGCATCTGGACTGTTTGACATGTATTTCTATACCTCATTAGTATCAGTATATGAATAGTATTTTATAACAGATTTTACATTCAATGCCTTAAAATTTTGAACAGAATAACACATCCCAAATATGCATAAATACCTTTTTAATAAATATAACATGGTAAATTACACTAAATTAAATAATCATATAACTTCATTAGTATTAGTTTCAATGAATAAATGAATATGTACATGGTTTTGTAGAAACAATTCCTACAAATGCAGCTGCAAACAGTTGAATTAAAATGCTGAGAAAATCAGTAATTTCACAAGAATGAGAATATGCTCATATGCAACTAGGAGAATTTGAGAAAAACACACCTCTTTTTATTGATTTTTGATTTTAGCACACTTTCAGTTTCTTCACGGATCATCTTGAATTACATCCTTAATAATAAAAATGTAATAAAGTACAACGAAACCCTTTTTTATCTTGTAACTTGAGACACTTTAATAAACCTCTTCTCAAGATGTAATCAAGAGAAAACCCTTCCAAACATTTTGCATGAAGTTAACATGGAAAATAAAATAAAACACACCTCTTTTCATTGATTTTGTTTGATTTTAGCACATTTTCAGTTTCTTCACGGATCATCTTGAATTACATCCTTAATAACAAAAATGTAATAAAGTACAACGAAACCCTTTTTATCTTGTAACTTGAGACACTTTAGTAAACCTCTTCTCAAGATGTAATCAAGAGAAAACCCTTCCAAACATTTTGCATGAAGTTAACATGGAAAATAAAATAAAACACACCTCTTTTCATTGATTTTGATTGATTTTAGCACATTTTCAGTTTCTTCACGGATCATCTTGAATTACATCCTTAATAACAAAAATGTAATAAAGTACAACGAAACCCTTTTTATCTTGTAACTCGAGACACTTTAATAAACCTCTTCTCAAGATGTAATCAAGAGAAAACCCTTCCAAACATTTTGCATGAAGTTAACATGGAAAATAAAATAAAACACACCTCTTTTCATTGATTTTGATTGATTTTAGCACATTTTCAGTTTCTTCACGGATCATCTTGAATTACATCCTTAAAGGTGCACTCCGGCATATTTTCCACTTTTAAACTAGAAGGTTTTCCTGCACTTATTTAACATGGATTTGTTCATTTCTACTATTCAGACACTTCCACAAAAAATGGCAAAAATTTTTCGAGGGGTTTTCGAGAAAATCACCGCTAAAATCTGTCATCTTAATTATGGAAACGTTTCCATAAAGATGGCGGCTTAACCGGAAATGATTGACTCGCGTGTACACCACTTCCACCACCAACTCCTCACAGTGCAGTAAACAAACGTGTAGCGAAAGCACCGACGACAATCCGACGGAGCCTTCAGACAATCGACAGTCATATTAATAAAAAATATACAGCGAGCAACCATCAAAGACACGAATATTTCCACGTTGCCGTAGGACCAACTTGAAGGACGGTCATTTTCTCCCAAACCTCGACGCATGTCAACTGTCACAGTGTCGGAGCACCGGTACTGTCGAGATACGCGACTGGAGTCGAGCAGCTGTCGAGAGGTGAGTGGGACGCTTTCACACTTTATTATTTTATCATAACTTGTGGATAATCAAATATATTTAGGTTTTGAAATGTGCACGTCAAGCCTCAGGTTTGTAGGAACACGTAAAGGTAAATAGTTTCAAATATAATTTCTTCTGTCCCAAATTCCATTGAACTGAACAACGTCGCCTCATGCGGCTGGCAGTGTTTACTTTTTCTCCGGTAATAAATATTCTTCAGACCAGATCGCAACTAAGTTTTGGTTTGCGCAAGTAGGCCTACAAATAAATCTAGGCCTAATTTACGCCTTGTAGACGTTTGAATCTATAGTAATTGTTAGTTTCAGGTCCCAATTTTCACTCTCAGCTCTCTGAGTCTCTCACTTCCGGAATAAGAATTTGTTTGGTCAATATTCTGTTTGCCAGTCAGTCTGTTAATTGAAAGACAAAATTAATCTTGTAGATTTGTTTAATCCTCTTGTATTATGACCGTGAATAAAATCACTGTTTCATATTTGGAATGCAGTAAATTCCTGTAATGTAATTTAAACTATTGTCATGATTTCATTACTTGTCATTTGGCCTACCTCAACAACAAAAATAGATCATCTACCCTATTTCATATGATAGTAAAGTGTACTATCGTTATTATGTTACATTTTTTAGAATTCATCAACTTGAATGTAATTCAGTTAGGTTTACATATTGCTTATAGTTGTCCACTGGTAACTATATATAAATAAATTTTTATAAAATGTGATGAACAAATAATTTCTGCTACTGAATAGACTGTACACCAAGGATGAATATAATGGAGTGAGAGAAAAAAAAATATAAATGAACACATAAAATGATTAAAATTGAAATGTCCATGTCCATGTTAATTTTCCTGTTATGCTTATGCTGGAATTATTTTTGAAAAGGAAATATAGCCATTAGTTTATTTACAAATGCTAACTGTAACCTGATTATTATTGAAGGCAGGCGATTATTTATTTACAAAAGGGCTTAGACTCAGCAATAATTCAAGGCAGGTGATTATTCAAGGATTAATGGTACCTTGAATGTTTGTTTTTAATTAATTTAATTCATACACAATTCCCTCTTCCTAGGCCCTTTGTGTCAAACATAATTACTTCTGTTTGTGTTATATTTTGTCAATGACAAATACCAAATTATTAATAATAAACAGTTCTGAACCATAATTTTGTTGATTGATTAAAATATGAGAAATATGTGTAGTACCAATGGAAAAAGCAGGAAGATTTTAAATAGTGATTGAATGTCAAATTAAATAATAGTCAAAATCAATTACACTTCTTTGCTTTAAAGATTTTTTACATTAATAATTGCATGCTGATTGTTTTTATTTCAGTGTGAAGCTGACTACTGCAGATGAGGCTATGAAAGCAGAAAATTCCAACTGCTTTTCAAAACTAGTGTGTACATGCAGAATGAGAAAAGAATAAGATATCTGGAACAAACCCATTATTCTGTAAGTACCGGTATTTATTTTTCAGTAATTAGTATTAGGTATGTAGAAACCCAAAAACTGGAGTAAACAGGTGATAAATTTTACTGATAATTTGAAATATACCATATTTCCTCTAATAAGTGCTGGGTCTCCAATAAGCGCCGGGCCTCTAATAAGCGCTGGGGGGGTCAATGGTAGTTGAGAAAATAAGTGCCGGGCCTCCAATAAGCGCCGGGTCTAAACCATTAGATTAATGCTTCCTTAGTAAACTTCAATATTCTATTAAAGAAATAAGCGCCGGGGGGGGGGGAACGGGGTCAAGGAGTGCTGGAAAAAAAAAGCCCCCGGGTTCTTATAAGAGGCAAATACTGTATAGCAGTTATGTTGGGCCTGTGGTTTTAATTTTCACTAACCCAAAATAAAAAAAAACACTAGCCCCAGTGCATCATTTTGTACAACTTCCCAATGCTAGGCATAACTCTTGCCAGTCTCCATTACTGGCTGATTTAGGCCTTGCAGTATATCCTTAAGAAATCTGTGTTTAGAAATCCAGGCCCGCTATGCATTTCTGGTGCAGCGATTCACTATTTTGACACAACAAAGCGAGGGAAATACTGCAAGGGATAAATCAGCCAGTAATGCAGACTGGCAAGAGTTATTCCTTGCGTTTGGAAGTTGCATTTAGTATTAAAATTTTAAATTACCAACATAAACCTTTATGAGACATTTATTAAATCATAATAATGATTCACTCTTTCACATTCAGAAATAAATTTGACACTAGTCCTTTGGTCTGAGACTAATATTGTAACCTTGGGCTAACACAAGTTGAGAATTGGTAGCCCTGTGAGCTTGTAAAACTCCTGGATCACTGTGGAGTATTCATACTATGAGTTTTCAATCTTAAAAATAACTAGAAATATGTGCATGTGATGCACTGTGATGTCCCCAGCTCCAACTTTCAATCCAATCTAGTCATATTACCCTTATTGTTCACTTATGCTAAGCACTAAATTCAATACTGCATTAATAACGAGAAATAAAAAATTCAGAATAGCCAAAGTAGCAAAAGGCACCACTCTATCACTAGGTCTAAGCAAATACAAAGTTTGGTGAAAGAATATTGAACGGTTTTGGAGATAGAGGCCGGAAAAGATCCCTACCCCCAATATGCACTAAGTTCAAATTGTTTCCATGGAAACCAGAAAAGAAAAAAAATTCAGAATAACCAAAATAGCAAAAGGCACCAATCCACCACTAGGTCTAACCACATACCAAGTTTCGTAAAGAAATACTAGATAGATTTTGAAATAGAGGCCAGAAAAGGTCCCTACCCCCAATTTGCACTAAGTTCAATAGGTTCCATGGACACCAGAAAAGAAAAAAAAACTGAATAACCAAAATAGCAAAAGGCACCACTCCACCACTAGATCTAACCACATACCAAGTTTCGTGAAAAAATATTGAACATTTTTTGAGATATGGCCCGGAAAAGAAAGCATTTCGGAATGACCGAATAACGGACGGAGGCGAAAACATTATGTCTCACGAACATTTTTTCGGGGGACATAATAAATAAAGTAATTAATACCAGATGAGCTACAGAGTTCTACTTTCACTAGCTAAGCACTAATAGTTATGTGTCCAATAGGAACAATATTGAACAATGTTAGATGGCTGTCATCCTGTTCAGTTATACATTCATAATAATTGCAAATATAGATGTGAAATTTTATATTTATAATACAATATATGTAACTATTTCAGCGATTCAGCCAACAATGTTGGAGATTATCACATTCTCCGAAGACTTATGGGACATTACACCTCTTCGACATTACGGAAACCACTAATGAAAGTATCATGTATGACCCTAGCCCAACAAGAGACTGTTCATTGAGTTACCTGTGCAGATGAGACCCAGGTGGATGAAAGGCCCCTACCTAGTGTTTCAAAGCAAAACTGTTCAACATGCAAGAAGTTGAGTAAGTTGTAATTATCACATCTTTAACTGAAACTGTAATCCCAGATATGTAATTATTGCATTTTTTTTCACTAAATAAATGGCATGTATTTCCAACCTGGTAACCGTTCCCTGTCTGCTGTCCGTCCCTCCGAAACTTTTCGCTTATTACCTCATCAGGCCTGAAAGGCCAGATGGGCTTCAGACTTCTGGCATGGCACGGTGTCCATCCATCCGTCCGTCCATGTGTAAACTTTTTGCTTTTTGGACTTCTTCTCCAGAACCAATTACTCCAGAGAGCTGAAATGTTATGTGCAGACTTCTTGGCCTATGGAGATTCTAAATTGTAGATTTCGTGACCCCAGTTCCACATTGTCTAGAGAGCTGAAATGTTGTTTACACATTCCTTAGACAATGGATATTCTAAATATAAAATCCTATTCTTGACTTATTTTCCAGTATGAAAAGCAATCAATACATATCCTGATGAGCTACAGAGCCCATGGCTGTATTTTTAGCTCATCAGTTCTGCTATGTAATCCTGCTCCATGACTGTGTAAAAATAAGAGCCTTTAATACAGTCTAGATCTTTATTCAGCAAGTCTAGATAAACTGAATACACAAACTGGTAGTATTGAAAAATATGTAATCATAAGGATGAAGATACAATAATTTAAAAAATTCCATAGACTGAATTTTAGTCTAAGGTCTATGATAAATGTTCATTGGGTTTTGGTCAGGTTTTTGTGAATGATTTTTCTACTCATAAGTAGGATTCATTAATACACTTATGAGTATACTAGGGCTGGGACGGGTAACCCGGATACCCGGGACGGGTTGTTACTGAGTAGGACCCGGGTACCCATCACATTACCCGGACCCGTTTTTATCATGTGACTAATCATAAGACAGTTTAATTTGCTATTCTTTCATTTCAAGATTACAATGTTTTTGAAGATTCTAACATAATATTAAAATGATCTATTGTCATACATAATAAATTTGATTGAAATAGCCATGGGTCTCTATGCTAGGCTTCTAGCCCCATATTCCAGCCAACCAGTTGAATAAAGTAGTACAAAATCTTACAATTAGATGTCGGAGATCGACAAAACGGGTATCCGGGTAGGGTAGGGTAACAGATGGTCGGGTACCCGGGTAGGACATATCTACCCGTCCCAGCCCTACAGTATACTCACTTGAGAAGGGATTTGTATTGTTTCTCTCCAATTTTTTAAAATTTAATTACTTTTTTAATTTTAATCTTATCATCAATATGGAATTGTGATACATGGACAATACATTTTATAAAATATAAAAATAGAGCCATGGGCTCTGTAGCTCATCAGGGTTTCATTGATTTACTATCTAAAGTTGAATATTTAAGTTATTTAAGTTATTGTTTACAAGCAAAAGATAGGTTCTTAGATCATAACCACTGTTACCCCATTTGGGGTCACGGGTCACATAAATCTACAATTTAAAATCCCCATTTGCCAAGGAGTCTGCACACAACTTTTCAGCTCTCTAGACCTTTTGGAACTGGAGAAGAAGATGAAAATAGGTTTTTAAGGATTTGACCCTGGTGACCCCATTTGGGGTCACGGGGTCACATAATCTACAATTTAGAATCCCCATTGGCCAAGGAGTCTGCACACAACTTTTCAGCTCTCTAGACCTTTTGGAACTGGAGAAGAAGATGAAAATAGGTTTTTAAGGATGTGACCCGGTGACCCCATTTGGGGTCACGGGGTCACGAAATCTACAATTTAGAATCCCCATTGGCCAAGGAGTCTGCACATAAAATTTCAGCTCTGTGGAGTCATTGGTTCTGGAGAAGAAGTCGAAAAAGCGAAAAGTTTACGGATGGACAGACGGACGCCAGACACCATGCCATGCCATAAGCCCATCGGGCCTTTCAGGCCTGATGAGCTAAAAATTAGTGTATAGTCATGTTTTTGATATGCACTGACAATTTCAAGGCTAGGGGTTGTGCATTATATTGAGAACAATCATCAAACAATATAATCCCTGATGAGCAACAGAGCCCATGGCCCTATTTTCTTACTTCCTCTCCAGAACCAGTGACTCAAGAGAGCTGACTTTTATATGTACAGACTCTTTGGCCAATGGGGCTCTAGTCAGAGCCGATGCTTGCAGGTTTCAGCGCAATGCATAGCCACCATGTTGTTGCAGGCTTTCTCCCTGCAATAATACTAGTATCCATGATAAAAGTGAAATATTCTTGAAAGCGGTGTTAACACCCAAATCAATTCTAAATTTTGAAGTTAGTTTACTTTATTATGACCCCACCAACTGTATTTTTTTTTTTTAAATTAGAAAACTAGTTTATATTCTGTTTAAGATTCCAAATATGTTCTATAACATTGGACATATTATTCAGCAAAGTAAAACAGTATGCCAGTTGCAGGGTATACCCCAACTTCCAAACGCAAGGCATAACTCTTGCCAGTCTGCATTAGTGGCTGATTTAAGCCTTGCCGTATTTCCCTTGCTTTGTTTTGCCTAGATAGTGAATCGCTGCACCAGAAATGCATGGTGGACCTGGATTTCTAAGCACAGATTTCTTAAGGAAATAGTGCAAGGCCTAAATCAGCCAGAAATGGAGACTGGCAAGAATTATGCCTTGCATTGGGAAGTTGGGTATACCCGGGATAATTGGATATGTCTTAACCATGATGGTTGCTTGTTAATAATTGACATAATGAACATTAAGAACTGAATTGTACAATATTGATGTTTAAATCTTTTCTTATGTTTCAGTTATCCATGGATGAAGCACCAGTAACTTGGCATCTTACATTGATCTGCAATCCATTCTAAGAATATTATCAACATCAGAAGCTCCTAGTCAATGATGGCTTCATAAATAATAATAATAGGATCCGATACTTCTACCGGCTGAACTCACTAAGGGACATGCTCATACTGCACACACATTATTACCCTGATGTAAAGACCAACATTGTTCTTTTTTCAACCTCAAGTCACTGAAAGTCAATTTTTCCTGAAGTCACTGGCTAATTTAAATTGCTTCAGTTTGTTAATTTTTCTGTGCTAGTGTAGGAGCATACAAAGAAAAGTTGATAAAATGCAGCATGACTTAAAATTTGTCAATGATAGACTTGGAAGTTGACTTGGAGCATGCAACCTAGCTGCCAATTAAAGTGCTTGAACTTATGTTACATTGCCTTAACTTTCATACCAGGTACCCAATTGTACTGCTGGGTGAATAAACCATTGTTCCCGCTCATGAATATCAGTGTGTTTTATAAATGTACAAGCTTGATGTGTGGGGTCTAGAAATGGACACCACATTATGACACTTTGCTTCCATTCAACACCAAATTGCAGAGGGGATGATTTTTATCGAGTTCTGTCCCTTTAATCTATTATTTAACATCAGTCATAATTCCAGCTTTTTACACTGCTAACAGCAGTTTCTTGGAAACTGATAGGCATGCATGCTCACTTTTGTCAACACCACTAACATATTAATCCAGTGAATAAAAAAAACATCACTTCAATCATAATATTTATTTGTTATTGTTAATACAAAATTCTCAACCTCTCCACATCATCAGCCTCTTACAGCCAAATGTCTTCACCTGCCCTCTTCTAGTCAACTGCTGTAACAAGCTGGACCCGCCCCTCTATTCATTGCTCCTTCCGGAGTGTCTTTCTCTGCTTCCTTCTGCAAAATCAATTTTAACTTTATTTTTAACAAGTCATTAAAAAATACATGACTTAATTGATGCAAGCATTTAATATAAAAGTATGTTTTCATTGAATCTAGTCAATAGCAAATGACAGATGATCAGATAGTATATCACAACATAATACTTGCACCAATTTAAATAAAATTTTGCTTTTAGTTAATAATTATTAAGTTTTACCCCTTTGGTAGCCTATCTAATTGGATTTATTTTCAGTATTTCCAAAGAAAAGAGAAACGTAGTTATTAATCAGGATTGTGCTGGTAATCAAAACAAAGGAACAGTTATTACCGTAAATCCTTGAATAATCGGGTAGATTTTTAGTTGTAAATATATTGTAAATAAAGCTCTTGCCGTTAGGTTGAAAGTCACATAAATATGCCGGAATTATTTCTAAAAAGGAGACTATAGCCGGAGACTACCATGCTCTAGTTTGTTAACATTTGCTAAATTTAACTCGGCATGCAATTATGTATATCAACGAGGAATTTATCATATAGACCGGGCGATTATTCAAGGATTTACGGTATTCGGTTGACAAGGTGGCGAAGTGGAAGAGACTTCGTAGATCCATAATAAATTTTGCATTCATTTTACACGACGAAGACTCGTACCGGTAGTGTGATGGTACAATTTTACCTTACCGATGTCTTACATAAACTCAAAACAGTCTTGTAAAAGTCATTGTTCAACGAATCAACAGCTGATTCAGCGATTGCGATTCGTAATGCCCGGAACAGTGAACTACAGTACAGATGACCGAACTTCGAACTTGAATTATTATTACGAACTTACATATTCTCAACATGACATATTTGAAATGTTCAATGCGTATTCACTTGTACTTCAATCAATATATACACCACATGTACCCATGGAAAACAATATTACGTCCACATACCATGAAAGTTTTCTCAGTCGCTTGAGTGGCCATACCGACCTCCATGATCCATCGTGTTGTCGTGTTACACGCGAGTACCGGAAGTCACGTGACGACTTACTGTTATTGCGTACAACTAAACTTCACACAAAAAAACTTTTTCAAATATAACTTAAAATTTAATTTTTTATTATTTTTTAAATTTTAACCAATAGGTAATGTATATTGTTAACGTTTCAGAACAGTTAAGAGTGAAAAAGGTCAAAAATTTGCCGGAGTGCACCTTTAATAACAAAAATGTAATAAAGTACAACGAAACCCTTTTTATCTTGTAACTCGAGACACTTTAATAAACCTCTTCTCAAGATGTAATCAAGAGAAAACCCTTCCAAACATTTTGCATGAAGTTAACATGGAAAATAAAATAAAACACACCTCTTTTCATTGATTTTGATTGATTTTAGCACATTTTCAGTTTCTTCACGGATCATCTTGAATTACATCCTTAATAACAAAAATGTAATAAAGTACAACGAAACCCTTTTTATCTTGTAACTCGAGACACTTTAATAAACCTCTTTTCAAGATGTAATCAAGAGAAAACCCTTCCAAACATTTTGCATGAAGTTAACATGGAAAATAAAATAAAAAAACACCTCTTTTGATTGATTTTGATTGATTTTAGCACATTTTTCAGTTTCTTTTTATGGATCATCTTGAATTACATTCTTAATAACAAAAATGTCATAAGTACAACAAACCCCTATTTTATTTTGTATCTTTTTCTTATCAAGGCACTTTTATAAACCTCTTCTGTAATCATGTAATCATGAAAAAACTCCTTGCAAACAATATTTATGAAGTTAACATGAAAATGCAAAAAAAACTCCTATTTTATTGATTTTGATTGATTTTAGCACAATTTTCAGTTTCATCCTGAATTACATCCTTAATAACAAAATAATAATGTAATAAAGTACAATAAACCCCTTTGTTTTTCGAGACACTTTAATAAACCTCTTCTCAAGATGTAATCAAGAGAAAACTCCTTGCAGACATTATTCATGAAGTTAACATAGAAAATGGAACAACGTCCCTAATTTCAAATAGATGTAGAAAGTTAAACTGGTTAGTAAAGCACTGGTTCGGTGGCCGATAATAACAGCAATTTTCTGGACATTTTATACAATTTATCTGTTCTCTCGTCCTAACCAGATGAGACAGGTGGCAAATGATAAAGCAACAGAATTCTTTCATTCTCTGCACTTACTAGAAATGCTAAAACATAATTGCCCTTAATTCTAAGGTAGGAAACTTTTTCCGTAAAGAATCCATTGGAATTTACATTTAATGACAGTTGATTGGACCCAGAGTTGGAAAAACAAGAAAGCTATTGATGATTTCTTTTAAAGAAAAAGGCAAAGAAAGTATTGAAATAAGCAGTATTAAAGATGAAAGTGTGAAGTAAGGAACATTAATTAGACTTTCCTCCCATCATCATAGTAAATATGTTTGAACAAGACTAAATAGATTAAAGGAGATTAAAATTACATGATGAGAGAAGAGTTCATATTGAGATTAAAAGAGTATATCAATTAATTATATATAAAGGAACATTTTGTTAATTATCATGCTAGTTATCATCAATGCATGAAAAATGTCATCATTGTACCTGTATACTGTAGTGAGAGCAGAAGGATAGTTGGAAGTTCCAACTTGGAACTGATTTAAACCATGGTTGGAACTGCACTAAATAACACTGGATCATTGCCTTAAAGGAAGGGTTCTATCGGGGTATTTTAAGTTGAAACAGAATCCCAGGGGACATTTTTGTTTATACATATATGTTATGAATATGTGATTATAACCGTTCTCTTCCCAGGGAGTTTACACCTTCAGACTTTCAATCATACATAACCTCTGATGGAAGAGAATGAATTTAAACACAATCCAGTTGAAACATATTTGGAACATTTTGGAGACTTATGACTTTATAATTTGACAAAGAATATTGCACTTTCATCCAAAATAAAAACAATGATAGGTAATTTTAGCCAATCATTGGCATATCAAGTGTGGAAAAATTCGCTATGGCCCATATTCCTGTATTCCTGGGCCCAGTAAACATCCAGTGGGATAATTGCAATACAGCTTATCACCCTTATATCTATGAAATCAAAGGTTACTGAAGCATACAGACAAAGATATCATGTTCACTATAAAACACTGTTGCTGATTTCACTATAATGATAAATAAATAATAAGTGCAACAATAACCAACAGAATGAACATGAAATATATTTATTAATATCAAGTATGAATTAACAGGATATAAAATAAATTGCATATATTGAGGGCTATCTTGGAAGCTGTCAGTTGATGAATTTTAAATGATGTTTTTCAAGGGAAGATAACCGCGACCATGCAAGTGCCCTGTAGCTTGCGCTCGGATGAAGTGGGGTTGAGGAACACAAAGATGTCCTGGAGTTGCTGGGACTTGGACAGTGGTTGGGACGGTGTTATCTTCCTAATTAGTTATGGGCAAAAAGCCAAAATAAGGTTGAGAATGGTATGAGTGAGACCAAAAGCCCCCAATGAAAGTTGCTGATTTTTACTATAATAATAAATAAATAATAAAAGTATATTTATATTGTGTTGAATCCATGCTTGGCATGCTATAAGTGCTACACATATTATTACCCTGAAGAGATTGTACACTTGATGTTCAAGTACCCATTTAAACAGCTGGGAGAACTGAGTGCAATGTGGATGAAATGCCTTGCCCAGGGACACAACACAGCATGAGACCCAGGTCACATATTTGGTGTCTCCACCGGGATTCGAACCCGGTCTCTGGCGTGAGAGGCCAGCACGCTAACCACTACACCACTGTGCCATCCACTGACAGATGCATAAACATATTGATATATGTTAGAAGAACATTCAAGGATCTCTACAGGTATATGCACAGAAATCAGATTATTCAATTAATTTTGGTGATTAAGCTAGCACAAGGGTTAAGTTGGCGTAACAGAAATATATCTTCAGTTTCCAATTATGTCAGATCGGATAACAAGGCACGTAATTTTGATTTTAAAAAAGATCTTTTATTAACTTAATTCAAATTATCAAAAAGTTCAAAGAAATCTGAAATCTGAGAGATACCATTTTTGACTGATTTAATTTGTCTTCTCTGATTTTGGAAGTGTCACATTTCTGATCTTGGAAATTGAATTAAATATTGATTAACTAACCCGGATATTTGTGAATATTATGTAGAGAAGATAATTATCATTTTATTCTCCTGAAAGAAACCTTGAAAGAATTATTAATCTTATAAAATAAATTTGATCAAAGAGCAGATTCCAGATTTAATTGATTTGGAACTTGTGATGTTGATTTGAAATTATTTCAATTTCACATTTTTAAAGAAAAGAGCAATCAAGTCGTCATAATCCACCAGTGAATGTCTTGATGTTGACCAATAAACAAAAGTCATAACAAACTTGCAAAATCATATTTTGCCCAACAAATGCAATGAAAATGCATTTTCATACATGTTACATTTATTTATTTGGGATCACATTTATGTGATTTTCAAAATTACAATATAATTTTATCACAATCATGATAATTTATCATCAACATCATCAGTAATGTCATTTTCATTCATTCATTGATGTCGTTTTCATGTCATTTTGTGGCTAGGGATGGGAAGAAGTTCAGCTTTTGAAAACGTGCAGCTAAATTAAATGGATCCCTGGATGACGCCCCCATTGTGCTTGATGTAAAATATGTTCAATAGAAAAACAACAATCCCACAGCAAACAAGGGAAATTGCTATTGAAATATACAAACTCATTAATTGGTGCGTCCCACAAAAGGTTATAGATTATACAGTGTATTCTCATCACAAGAACCAATATACCAGGAGGATAACAGCATGGCAGCAATAGCATGAAATCAATGTGAAATTTACACAGCTTGTTTGTATTTGCTGAGGTGGATCATTGTGTACTATTAGCTCCTATATATCAATATTGGATTAGTATTTTCCTTTTGACAATACCTCTTATTGCTCTAAATGAGTGTGAAACACACAGCAGTGAATATATCATGCTGTTTATCTCAATACAATCACAGACAAGCTGCGTGATAGGATGTGATTGAGCTGGGAGGAATCAAGGTATCAGTGGCTGAACGGATAAGGTGTTGGGACATTCAGTGCTAGTGGTTGGTGCCTGTCTTAAGGTGTGGTTTCAAATACAGCAATATCCTCTCCCCAAAATTTAAAATCTAAATTTAAATGTCTATTGCAAATAATGTGTTTCCAAGTAACATGTTACTATTGTTCACTATTTCAATGACATGTATGTCTAAAGTGTGTTTTGTATTTACCGCCTCAAACATTGAATAACATACACATTATTTTTTATCAAAACAAATACAAGCAAGCAAGACTGTCTGTCACAATCATTTTTGACTTCCAATACTTTTGTTTATATATGTTCAAGTATGTGTTTACCGTCAATATTGGTAAACTGCTCTAAGGCACTTTAGCTCTAAGATGGCAAGGTAGGGATAAGTGTTGAAGAGCTCAAGTAACAAGACAAATATTTAGACTAAAAAAATCAAGTCATTTGTTAAACAAGTTAAGTGCCATTACCATTGATTCAATGACATCGTAACTTTCGTAATACAAGAAAATAAAACCCTGTGTTTACTTTTTATTCTTTGCAAGCTGATGGTAATCAAGATGTTCTTATCAATATTAAAAAATATATATTTAAGAAATAGAAGACAAGTTGGCGTGCTTTAAAATACAAAAAGAATGACAATTTAACGAGTCTTCTATTTGTTATATTGTATCCCCTTAAAGAATTACTCGCCTTAATATTAAAAACCTTCGTGATATTATGTTATTTGTATAAACTATATTTGGAAAATATTAATGCCTCCCGTCGTAGAAAAAATTCACTAACAGTTGAACAATCAAAGAGACATAAAATATGACATCATTTGCTAAACAATGCTCTAACTGACGTCTTAAATCACGACCATGTTTTATTGTCTCATAAAGCATGCCGTCTGTCCCATTGACCGCCTGTGTTATATTACCATGGGTATCTTATATAATACCACAGGTACATATATGTGGGGTAAATGATAGGTCTTGAGCCTCACACAGAAAGAGTAAAAGAACTCAAACATAGTATCCCCCTACCAGGTACACTCCGCCCATTGGAATTGGTTTATACAATCTCCTTTGATTCTAGGCATTCTAAAAGTTGCTACTGAAGTGCTGAGAATTGAAGAGAAAGTTTATGGATAAACAAAAAGTTGTTTCTTCATAAAATTCATCTTCTTTCTATACCACTCCTGTAGACATCTCTGTCAATTAAATATTTTTAAACGAAATATTGACAATCAGTCCACCAGTCTGTCACCTCCTCTCTCCTGATATTGAAGCTTATGTTATACAATGCCAAGAGAACATCTTTTACCTTTCTGACATTTCATCTTTAGCATATAATTAAGTCATGTCAATAATAATGCATTTGAAACATAAAATTGTACATGTGTTAAACATCTGTTCTGTACCTTCTTTAAGAATTTATTGCAAAGATTTGCTCGATAAGAGTGTTAGTATCTAGAATGAAACGTAGCATATCTTTGCAATAAAGAAGTTGTAAATCCATATATTTGTTAATTCATCTGTTCTGTAGGTCTTCTTGCCCTTTATGATACAGAACATTGGACTGCTAAAAGGATTACCCTTGACTATAACATTTTATTACCTTTCCCGTGCATTTAAATGGGATATTTCACAGAGAATTCATAGAAATGTAATAAAAAAGAGATGCTTAACTTTTAGATTAATAGAAAATCCACTTAAAACAATTCACTTTCCAAAAATGTAAATGACAACTTTCCCTGAATTTTGATTACCGGTATCTAAACAGCCATTTAGGCCATTATTATTTAAATATTCATTGAATTTCTTCAAGTACAAAAAAGCTTCTAACAAAACATACAAGCTTTCAATCTTCAGAGTAAAATATATTGGAGTCAGTATATTGCATGAATAAACTATTTCTGATTCAAAATATGACAAAATGATTGGTATGTATAAACTTTTTTGTACAGAATCAATTCTAATGAGTCTTTTGAATTAATAGTATATAATATAGAGCTATTATTGGAAAGAACTGGAACAATGATTCAATCAATCTTTATTTTAATCTTGCAATGTATGGAAAACTCTTGCATTGATTGTAATTCATTTCTCTAAAACAAATAATACAATGTCAATTCATTTTTAAATTTCAATTTCAATTTCCATATTCTATTACTGCCTTAACAAAAACACATGCCATGATTTGATAACTTATACAAAGTATTACCAAATATGAGACACAATACAAGTAATGTTCAACCTCATCACGACTTCTCCCCCCAATGCATTCACATTCTCTGCATGATAATGCATGGACATGAATAGAAACTATTATGTGAATGATGGTCCATACATTGGGGAAGCCGATGCCAGGGAATTCTCCAGGCTAAATCAATTATACATTGGTCAAGAGACAATGATGAAGCCATGCCTATAGCTCAAGGAATATGGATATGCCAATACTTCATTCCTTCGAGAAAACCTCAAAGTCCTGTTATTACAATATAACCACATTTACATGCAAGAAATGACTTCTGGCAATCAACAATTATTAATGCCACGGCACCTGTGGCAGCGACTCCTTAATCCTCCTAAATCTAATTAAATGCTCTTCAAAATCCAATTAAACCTGTTTTGCTCATTGATTCGGCCACAAAATCAAGAATCGTGAGAGCTGGCTTTTAGTTTCTTTTCAAGCAACAATAAATCCTTAAAGGGAAACAAACGTTTCTATTAAGAACATGTGGCGTTGTTAGGATTCTTTACAGCCTTTTTCTCTAATATATTGAGCAGGTGAGGGTTTTCAAAACAGTATGAAAGCCTTCTTGAAACAGCACGATTTTTCTCCTGTCTCGATTGTCGCTGCTATTGAGCTACGTCTCGACGTGGACGCTCTTTTCAAGTTCTGTCACAATTGAGCAAATAACGTCGGTTAGGATCAATGCCATCACATCAACAAACGCTTCACGGATCAATCAGGCGTTTGCTGGTGATTATCCTGAAGAAATCCACCATGACCGCACTAAGTCGGAGCTCCAGACATCAAAGCTCGCAAAGAATCACCATGATTACCCCCTGTTGGCCAGACAAGCGTAGATAGACGTGGTTAATTAAGACAACCACGGAGCAAGCAAATCGGATGCTACCGTGAAAGAGTATGAGTCTGAGGGAAATAATCTCCTCTTGCACATCAAGTTATCCAGTCATACACAAATCCTGGACGAGAAATGTCGACACTAGGGAACACGCTTGATTATTAAGTCAAGACGGTTGACATGAATGTTAATCAAGCTAGAGGGAAGCTGTATAATATAAAGATTGTCATGGTAATCTTGTTTATGGAGTCAGCAGTAAAAATACTTTTATAAAATGAATTCTCTGAAAGAGGTGTTTTAATCTGAATGAAAAAAGCAAGGATGTCTTTCATGAATGCAATTTGAATTTACAGAGGTGAATTCTACTGAAAGAGTTGAGAAGTTGTTTTCTGGAAATCTGTTACTGAACAAGAAAAAAAGGGACCAGTAATATAAATTGAAATGATTTCAATGAAAAACTCATCCAAAGAGTTTCTAGAGAGAACGATTCATTTGACTGAATTACTTAAATGAATTCAAATGAAAAGACTTTCCTGAAAGACATTTTTTACAACGAAAAACAGTAAAAAGATGAATAACATTGAAATTCTTATTTTTTTAAATTGATCAGAAACTCAAAACTTTACTGAGACCCCAATGCCCTTTGAATAAATGACAAACATAATCTAATATTCACATATTCTCTGTAAAAATATCTACACCCAAAGTTTCTAAAAGGTCACCACTAGCATGAAAACACTTGTTTACCAATAACTAGATTTTATTTAACACCTGTCATCATTATACCAAAAACAATCTTTCCTTGCAGTGAATGAAATGAGTTCAAACTGTGCAGACTTCTCATCAACTCAACGTTAAAATGTTACTATTAAATGTCGAATCAACGTGTATTGCTAAGTTCATTGTCATTTTCTTGTTACAGCAATCCATTCTTGAGACACACTAACTGGACATTAATCCTTTATTACCAAATCACCAAATTGGGCTGATGACCTACTTGCTTAATACTTAACTGCTGAAACCCAGCAGTGCAAATCCTTTCAGAGCAGATGAAATACAGGATTCAAAATGTTTTAAAGGGGCAATAGCACGTTTTTTCACTGAAATACGTCGATGAAATGTATTTGAAAAATAATGTCACAATAAGTAAGTGTACAGGGTTCAATAAAGCCATGGGAATTGTTTTTATCATTCGAATTAATAAAATGTGTTCACAATAAAATGGCCACCATGCAATTTTTGCTTTATACGCAACACCATTATTACCACTACGGATAATTGGTTGGTATAATAAGATGTTTTACCCTCTAAAGTCAACATAAATGACACAAACTATCATTATGAATGGGAAATTTGAAAAAATGAAATTTCTAAAAAATGTGCTACTGCCCCTTTAACAAAGGGATGATTGAGAATTGTTTAGGAGTGAAACGGATCACAACTACATTAGTTGGATGCACCATTATCAAAAGTATTTCAGTTTGTACCGCATTCACTATTTAATGCTTACTAATTCTGTAAAATGTTATCAATATTTTCATGTTTTTGTTAAACTTTATTTTGAAGAATTCTGTTCCATTCTTGGATCTGAACTAAACTGACAATGTACCGACCCAAGGCTTCTGTATTGCAATCATGTGACACCAAACGAATCTCAAATATTAAGCATACCGTTTCAACCCGAGATTAGGCTATTGCTCAAGAAATGCAAATTGATAATAATCTATGAATATTCCACAACCAGTAGACAGATTGTTTCCAGTATTTCACTTGTTGATGAATGGTTTGATATGAAGGATTTAAATTGGTAAAGAGTTAATTTATTGATCACACTCTTTCACATTGAAGTTAACATTAAAATCAGAACAATCCCTGAAAAAAAAATGTTGGTATAACTGGTGTGGATATACAACAGTTCTATTCTATGAGGCATTTTACACATTATTTCATTTACAAATGGCTGCATCATGAATAAGTGTCCTTTGATAAATAATTCATGAACAAAATGAAAAATATTCATGTTCATAGAAGTATCACGATAATAACAGATATGCCAGATGATGGGTCATGACATAAATCCATCTGGTCTTATAGGCTTGATGAGCACAAATTAGTTGCCTGAAAAATATACTCTTTTCTCTTTTCAATATTTAGTGACTACAGGATACAGGAAATTGATGATTGTTTAATAGGATTGATTGTAAAAAAAAATTCTCATTACGTTAAGAGGTATTAGACATTATTTCAAAAAATCCACCCAGCACACAAAGCTTTTAAATGAACAGATTGTAATTGGTTGATGTTTCAGGACAGTCTCCTTAAAAATTTCTACCCCAGACACATTGTTTTAAAATTAATAGTTTGTATATTGGGTTGACCAATGGTCTGGGACAGTACCTTCTTAAACACCAAATTAATCCAACGCACACTGCTATCCAACAAACAACGTTAACTTGTAATTGGGTTGATTTAAATAAATTCACTGCAAGGATAATAAGGTTGAATGAGGATCTGGAAGAGTCCTTTTTCTAAATTCTACCAAGCAGACACTGCCATCAAATTAACAGCTTGTAATTGGGTTGATTTAATCAAATTCACAGTTAGGATGATAAGGTTGAATGAGAGTCTGGAAGAGGCCTTTTTTAAGATACTACCAAGACACTGCTATCAAATTAACAGCTTGTAATTGGGTTGAAAGAAGTTTGAATTAGGGTCTGGAATCATCTCTTTTTTAAATCACACCCAACACAATCAGAGGATGTTAAAGGTCTGTAATAAAAAATGACATGAATGAGGGTCTAGAAGAGTCCCTTTTTAAATTTTCACCTAGCAGACACTGTCATCAAATCAACATCTTGTAAGTGGAATGACCGAGATCTGTTATAGAATTCACTGCAAGGGGAGGACAACGGGTTGAACGAGAGTCTGAAAGAGTCCCTATGTTAATCACACTGAGCACTGTACAATCAGATGAACAACTAGAGTCAGCCATACTCATCATCATCATCTTAGTGCGAGCTCCTGCTGGAGGCACGTGTATGAATAGAGTCCATGACCAATACCCATCTACTACAAGGTCAATAATGTCTGCCAGCGGTACTCCGGAATCTCTATACACGCTTAAACCATCATTGCTAATCCTGACCTGAGGGGGTCTACTGCTGGAACAATTTACCATCAAAGTGCTGATCTCGCTGATAGGCTACTGAACTGAGAACATAAGCAAGAAATTCTGCCAGGATGTGAGGCGCATATTGGGGATCACAGATGTTAAATTATTTTTGTGGATACTGTTACTCTATGACTTTCCTATTTAATGAACTTAAATACTCCAGCGATATTTCTCAAGGCCTATATATGGCATCAATTCTAAAGAGCTTTAGAAAAGTTTCAAAATTGAACAATAATCATTTTCCTGATCCTCTGATAGCTTGTCCTGAAGGGAATTATAGACTTGGTACGGATTGTTTCACCATCAGAGTACTGATAACTCTGTGCACCTTATAGTGGTGATCATCTAGGTCAGTACTGGGAACTTCTGCACTTGTAATCATATCAGGATTTGGAAAAACATTTGGATTCATTCATAAGTGGATACAGCATTTTACAAAGGGATTAGTTGGTCAGGAATCGGGAAGATTCAGATAGCTCCTCTGATTAAGCAACAGACCTCAGTCAAAATATTGATTTCAATTGGTCTTCAGAGATTTTCAACAAAAAGGGGACGGGGTGTTTTGAACCCCCAAAGACAACCACAAGTTCTGTTCAAAACCTTGAACTCAACCTGGCATACCAGAAACACAACGAAGACTCTTGTTATGCTTTTATATGATATTATATCATACACTGTTCCACATTCTATCCATGCTCAAGACGCTACTAACATATCATTACCCTGAAAGAATTGTACTTGAAATGTCTTGCCAAGGGACATGACACAGTATGAAACAAAAGCCAAAATGTTTTGTGTCTTCACTGGGAGGCGAACCTGGGCCATATGTGTGAGAGACCAGCAAACTAACCACTGCTGACCCATATATACTTGCATACATCTCTCAAACTGTCCCCTCTCGACCATGGTCAAGCCATTATTCCATATCTAATGCAGACATCTCACATCCACATGATCAGTTTCACAAGAGGTGAGTGAATCATTTTCATGGAATATTGATCTGGAGCCTGACGGAAACATTATAGGAGTACCGTTCTGCTAAGTGATCCATAGTAATACTTTCTGTTGACATTTCTCTTGCAGACTGCATGGATCAGAGTGCTAATCTGTTTGCTATTCTATTCCAATAAACGGTGAGCAAATTGATCTGTCAGTGTTATGGTACAATATTGAATCTTTTGTTTCAAGCTCATCATGATCAACTGCAATTTCTCCAGCAAAATGGTGAGTTTGACCATAACCTTATTTGAGGTCTAGACTGATACTTCTGTCAAGTTTGGTAAAAGTGTAATATTCATTAAAATCTTTCAAATTAGTGCAGAATTATAGATAATATTGTAACATAATTCACATAAAATAATGAAAAATTAAACAAATATTATGTCTGAAAATAATGGATTTAAGGTATTATGGATATAATTCAATACAAAGGCAACATTTTAACAAATTATTGATAAAAAATACTAACAACATTTTTTCAGCACACAGGATTTGTTGAAATAATTGCATATATGTAGCTATTGTGTTTTATCCATCGTGACTTGTTTTACAGAGGTGATATGCAAAAGCATTTCTTTTGATAACAATGAATTTCAATTAAGGAATATATCAGCACAGATTTTAAGATTTCACAAATAATATTTAACATAATGAAGATTATTATCAAAACACATAAGAAAATATGTTTACAAATCAAGATTTTACTTTGAAGAAGAGTTCATCAATATGCAAGAACATTTCTTGAGCACATCAATCAAATAAGTGCACGAAAACATTGAGAAACATATTTATAATTCACAAGTAACATTTAATAAAGAATAATGAAAATACAAAACACACATTTTCAAAATTTGCGATTTGATTTAAACAAGAAGAAATCATCAAATATGTATTGGCAGGGTTTCATACAGCAATGCAAGTCACAAATTGAGACAGTTATGATGGGATTCATACAGCAGAATGCCAATGCCAGGAGGAATCACATCTGAAGATAGACCATAGATTGGACCGAGGGTGAAGTTGATTTGCTTGATGGCGACGTAGATAACAATGTTAACTGTCAACCGTCTTGATTATTCTTGACAATGACAAATCAATCCCAGAACAGCTGTCTGAGGCAAGTAATGAATGCTACATACGTGAAATATTTCCCATGCTGTTACGGCTGGTCAATAACGGAGAAGGAGAGGGTATATTTCATCAATGTACAAATTTCAATATTTATGACATTCTATTTCAACATTATATGATTTGTCAATATCAGAAACGTCCATTAAACTTGTTAGAAAGATTTTACCCTTGTTTAGTAAATGGGTATATCATTCATTTGTGATAATATCTCAAAATTTCATAACGCCCCAAATCAAGGTCTTTTTAAAACGTTTGATAGGAACACTCCTTCACTAATCTTAATTTGTTACATGTTACCTACCGGGAATATGTTTTTGGGTATTGGTCATTAATATTTGTTTACTGTCTTCAACAGAAATATTTAAAATCCACAAATTGTTTTTCAGTTTGACCAACTTGCAGCAACACAAGCAATTAATCATATTAATAACAACAACTCATTCTTTCCTTATTTAGAAACAAATTCTCCAGTGAAGAATGACAGCAAAGTAGTGGAAATACAACTTCTTTGTTCTGTGGAAGACCTCCTACAGGATAAGAAGCTATCAAGAAGTTGTATATCAATAATATTCTCATCATGCTTCATCAACTCAACTTCCAGAATGCCAATCAGAAAAGCCATTTCCCCTGTGATTTACTTAATAGATATGTATGTACATCTTCTATATGCATTTGCAATCACTCAAAGCACCCACATCTCAGCAATTAGTGCAATTCTATCGACCTTACTTAACCAGCCTTACAACAAACGAGAAAGTCAATATCCCTTGATTATAGTCTTTAGTTGGTAGATAACATGTACCTTTCAGCGTTAATCACTTCTGGAATGGAACAAATAATCACTTCAATGTTTAAATGTTTCTGCCCATGGCCTATATTTGTTTATTATAATGTTAATTGTGTTGTATCATCCCGATAAGAGTTCAGCTTAGAGTTAAACAGTTTCTATAAACACAGGTAAATGATGGTATTTGCATTATATTGTACTAATAGCTAGATACATACAATGCAAATTTTACATTCATTGATTGACACTACCTACCTCACACATGCTTATTGAAATGTTCATGATATTGTTACTTCAGCAAATATTGACTTGTTTCAAATTTGTTAGCATTCTTGATGAAACGTTTATAAGGGACACAATCTATTTAACTTGTTTCAGATTTGTTAGCATTCTTGATTAAACGTTTATAAGGGACACAATCTATTTAATCACTGATTATTAGAAATAACAGATATAATACTAGAACTTATAATACTAGAACTTGTAACATGCTGTTTCAGGAATGTCTACTATCTTTTCCTAACAATCTTCTCTCAGTACCAGACAAAAATGGCAAATGTCCAATTAAATTAAATTAGGATGTTTGACCCTTTAAAGGTGCATCTATTGTGTTTCATAAAATTTTATTGGGATTTAATATGTTCCAAATCACCACATGTGCTGTCTACAATACAAATAAATTCACTCAGTTTGCATATATGTATTCCCAATTGCCGAATATATCATAATTACTAGTTTCCAATTAAAATTGAGTAACATTATTATTCATGTGCAGAAACCGAAACTGCACGTCCCATTTACATGCACAGTAGTTATGTCACCTATTAAACATTATCAACTCAAGTTTGTCTTATTGTCTGTTATAAATAAGATTCCAAAATTACATTTTACTCATTGACGCGCGCCACACACTGTGCATTGTCCAGTTTTCGATCAGAAATCACTACTTTTACCTTCATATCGTCAATTTGCTAAGTCTACTATCATCAAAATGGTAGTTTTCGGTAACAGTCGGTACTTCTCGATCAAGTAACACCATTTATAACGTTTGCAATATGCAACCCCCAACAACACAATGGATGTACCTTTAACAATTTCCCCACACAAGGCATAACATGTGCCAGTCTCAATGACTAGCTAATTTAAGCCTTCCTGCATTTCCTTAATGTAAGCATAGTGAAATGCACTATAAAGTTCAGGTGCAGCACACTGCTACACTAGCACAGAAAAGTAAAGGAATTGTAGCAAGACTTAAACTAGCCAGTGATGAAAACTAATGCAGTTTATAGCATGCGCAGGTAAGTTGACCCTTTAACTGCTGTGACTGAAATATTCCAGGTTATCATTTTTAGTTAGTCGATAGATACGGATTTCTTTCTTGTTCGCATGTTGTGATTTCTGTAAATTGGCTACTCACAATGGTTTGGCACTAAAGATTACATGTAAATGTTACTAAATATGAAAACTTTTTACCAAAAGAACAGCTGTAATGTTTTTAAAGAAATTAAATTCATAAATTCATATGTTAAAAGTTCATTATGTCATATTAAGTTAGCTGAAAAAATCCATCAAAATCAAATCTTCATCAATGGTGATTATTGACATCTAAACCAGGTTACTTTTATCTCCAACTCTTTAAACATAGAGCAGCAGAACACTGTATCAATCTAACACATATTTACACAGTTCCTCAAACATTTTCCCAATCTGCAAACTCGACGCTGAGTCAGGATTCAATTTATAAGAACGACAAACCGGTCATCAGATTTACATTTGTGAAGTGCCTTTAATGCACCCAGCCAATGCAATTAGAAAAACGTCATTTAACCATTGTGTATAGTACTCCTATGAACCAATGGACATTTATCTGTAAATGGTCTCCACAATGCCAGGATGCAGTCAATCGTGAACTGTGATCTTTATTGACTGCTTGTGTAAGCATTGAGGTCATCATTCTACACCAAAAGTCCATATTTCTTTCCGATTCAATTTGCTAGGACGTAAAGCATGAATGCATCTCACACCAATATAGGTTTACGACTTTCCAATATATCTGGTGAAAGATAGGAAGTTACGACTCGATAGCTAAAAAATCATGGAATCAGAGGAATTGCTTTGCTGATATTGCTTTATAAATTGTGCCAATAATTCTTTATTTGCATACTTGGTTTACTTTGAATGTTTATAAAATTGAAAAAACATTTTGAAAAATTAAGCATAATAGGCATAAAAGCATAAATTCTGATTTAAAATTTAGTCAATTCTATCAATGTTTCTTTCAATTATAAATTCTGTTAACAATATTATACTGGTCTACAAGTGAAAGAAAAATTCCAATCTGACTTCACCACTAGTGTATTTGCTGCAGAAGCAGATCAATGCATTTCAAGGGGAGAGTCAAATAAAGTAAAGGGGCTTCAATAAAAATACATGAGCCACCCCTTCCGACAAATTTTGCATTTATTTTTTTGCCTGGGTTTATCCCCTGAAAGACTTCTCTGGATCCAGCACTTTTCTGTGGTGACAGTAATAAATTTACAAAGGTTTAAAATATTCAGAAACATTCCTCATTTTTATTCAAATGGACTAAAAAGCCAATTTGACAGAACCAGAAGGAAACAAAGAACATTATTTTGCTGCAGAATCCCCAGCACAGATAGATGTTCTAGCTGGTAACCCATAGATTAAAAGACAGACAATGAATAAATTTCCATCTGAAATAATGCAAAATATTTACATCTAATTACTTCAAGACAAAAAGTGCGACAAAAATGGTAAGTATTTCCGTCCAATAGATAACTGTTGGAGTCTAAAAGCTAAAAACAATGAGTCAATATTCAAATATTCAGATGTAATCTTTGCATATATACAACGAACCAATGAGATGAATCTGAATAAAAGGCAGCCCAATGATTCCAAAAATTCTAAGGTTCAGGTAAGTCTTATATCTGGTATCAATACCAGGGGCGGAAACAGAGGGAAAAGGGGGAAGAGGGGGTAGAGGGGGGACAGGGGGGAGAGGGGGGACAGGGGGAGGGGCTAGGGAATGGCAAGGGGAGAGGGGGTGGGGCTGGGGATTGTTTGCTCCCCCTTTTCATGTAAAATTTAAACAAGAGTCATCAGAAGATGACATATCCCACCGGTTCCACAAAATTTTTAAAACACATCTTTGACAGATACTTGTGTATCTACTACCGTACTTCAATTAGTGGGTATTACAGATGCTGAGTTTCAGGTATGTTAAGGGTTTTAGACTTCTGCTCCAGAAGCAGTCAAAATCAACAACAACCAACATCCCTCTCATGTTTCTATGGAAACAGAAAAAAATATTTTTTTCAGAAAAAATCTGAAAATATCAAAAGGCACAACTTCAGTTAGTGGGTAATATACATGCAAAGTTTCAGGAAGATATGATGAACGGTTTTGGATCTGTGCTCCGGAAACGAACCTGTCTCTGAACAAAGTCCAAATTCAACAAGTTTCTATGGAAACGAAAATTTTTAAAAAAAATTCAGAAATCTGAAAATATTAAAAGGCACCACTTCAGTTAGTGGGTAATACACATGCAAAGTTTCAGAAAGATATCATGAACGGTTTTCGAGTTTTGCTCCGGAAACGAAATGATTACAGACGGACAGACAAACGGATGACTATATCCCACGGTATTACATACCGGTGGGATAAAAATGACCATTGAAACTTTAGTTCAGACAATAGTGCACTTCACCCCCTTTTCCGAGAGAGGCTGCAAATAAGTCCATTCTTTTTATAGTTACCTGTCTGAAGCATATTGGATTGAGCAAATATCATACATCTGTCCCCCCAACCCCTGTGCAACCGCTCTTTATCAAAAAAGGATATCCTACTGACCTACATCACGTAATGTTGTAAAATGTAGGACAGCTTAACATGATCATGTTACCGAGCAATGTTAACAAAAAAAAAGTAACATGAATCATGATTAGCAGCAACAAAAACAAAAGAAAGTCATTAATTAGCCATTACAACAAAATAAAAATATTAACAGATCTTTTTCGAACAACATGATGTATATTGTAATTGTGTGACGTATTTGGTTTCAGGATCTCAAATCTTTGACTTCTAAAATAGTCTGAGAATAAATTATGGAATAAAGTTGTTAATAAGTTATGACTCAGCAACAAATTTGTTAATCATTTATTCTTGAATTAAAGGGTTTAAATACACAGTTTAATATTCTCTGACAAGCATTAAAAATTATTAGGAAATAATTTATATATTCAATTAAAAACCCGCCCTGAAAGTTTGTCAATCTTAGCCTTATATTAAATTAAATTATGGGTGATAACTCAGAAGTTCCTTTTGTATTTCTTACAGCCCTGAATGAGTTAGAATATAAATCATAAGAATTTAATATAAATTTGTAAATAAAAAACAATTTATTTAATATTGAAGAGGGGACTAGTAGAAATGGGAATTTCATAACGTCTTGTTTTTTTCAGGAGGAACAGTACCATTTTTCAACTTTGGGGAATTTTAAAGTGAAATAAGACATCCCAGATTCCATGACATTTAGACTATGAAATTGCCACCATACCTGGGAGAAGCCTGAGACTTATATGGGGGTGCAGAGATAAGCAAGGACATGATAAAACACTTTTATGGAATACATTAACTATGCACTGATATTCCTCCAAGAAAAACATAAATATCCCTTTGGACTGATTCAACAGCCGAAATATAACACAGCATTGTTTTATTTATGAATGTATCTCATCAAAACGTCCGGTGTTAAATTAAACCTGACAGGACTCTCCCTGGAGAAGCTTATGAAAATTCAGCAGAGGTCCTCTGGGAGAAAACATCTGAATATCTTACATTTTTCTATAGCAATTTACAGACAATAGGAAAAATGTTTGTCATGCAAATAATTCTCCTGGAATAATGAAGTTAGATTGTTTGCAAACAGACAAGAAAATGAAGAAAGGTTTTGTGGTTTGTTTATGTGCATTTAAAGTAGTATGTTTTGTATTTTGTGTCCCTAAAATTCACAAATGGTAATGGATTTCATGATGACATGATTATAATTTATAGTGTTACCAAATAAAATTCCAAGAAAAAGAAGCAAGATTAATTTTCACTTTTTTTTACATACATCCTTCTCACAGTAACAAAACCAGAATCACTAAAAAAACTGAAAATAATTCCTAAATAGCTTCCCAATAGAAAATATTAAACACCAAATATACAACTTTTGTTTCTGTTTTTCGTAACTATAATCCTTGATACCCAACTAAAAGCATAAAACCACTGATGCAGATAGTTATTTGATGATATGTCGAATCTCAACCAAGTAAAAATTCTTCAAAAATTCCTGAATTCTGGTTACTGATAAATAAATCATCTGCACAGAAAATCAACTAAAACCATTGGAGTCTATTCAAGCACATGATCGAGTTTCCACAGTGCAATACCAGGACAAAAATCGTGTAATCCTGGATATCTGTGACATTAAAGCACTATCAAAACTGGCATTGTGTTTCACCAAGCCAAGTCAAATAAGCGTTCAACAGTTTTCTGCTTGCAAATCAATAGCAAGTTAACATATTGTGGACACGGAGAATGGAAGTGACAGCTGATTGGAGCCATGGAGAATGTTCCTCACAAAAACTACTGGAATGTGAGATCACCAGAAGTCATTGATGCTGAATCAGATATAAAATAGCTACTATTTGATATGTAAATATTTTGTGTGTCCAAAATGTAAAATATTTATGAGTTGATTATTCACCCAGATCTATAAAGAGTGATGTGTTACGTTTGAATAAATATTTATAATGTACAAGAACCTTCAGGTGTAATGAAGAGAGACTGGGGAAAAAAATATGTCTATCTGTTTCTCTTGTTGTCTGTCTAGCTGGGTGTCTGTCTTATTGTCTGTCTGTCTTTCCGTATGTGTCAGTTATGAATATGAGCAATAAGGAAACGGAAGATAACGTGTTGAGATTGTGACTTTACAAATCTATTTCTTAAATAGTGGATTTTGAAAATACAGACTGCCAGTGATGAAATAATTTCTGGTGTCAGACATGAAGAAATGCACAAAAGGAAAAGAGAAAAATAAGATGTGTTCATCGTTTGCAATTTGGCCATCGAGACACAAGTTTTTGCTTAGGACATAAGATGAGACACCACAGTGACTGTGATTGTGACTGTATACAACAGGAATATATATATATATATATATATATATTTATATAAACAATAAGAAATCAGAACTACATATAACTTGTTTATTTTAAAATCTATTAAAACATATTTATATATGTATAAGTAGACAGAATAAAACCTATTTGATTTGTTCATTAAAAATCTTTTGAGAACACATTATACCTGTGATTAGAATTAGAAATTAAATTAAAAATGAGGTGCTGAACTTCTAGATTAGTTGAGGATCAGAATGAATTCAGTTAAATTTGAGTTTATATAACTTTAAGTTAAGTATATAAATTGAGACAAAGGAAAGTTTGAGTGAATGTCAAGATCATCTAGCCACATTAAGACAGAAGAGCCTGTGAAATCATTGTAATAATCATGCACAACACGTGCTATCAGTCATGATGGGTATGGATCGGGGGAAAATGACACCACTATATTGAACAGGTTTGTAAACAGGATAATGACTACTATTGATAAATACTGCTGGGGACGGATATGGTGAGATCGTCAGATAATTCCTTCTGTCCATTATTCATAGAGATATGCTCAGGAAGTAGCATTGAGCCAACAAATCGCAATATACACTTGTCAATAGCACTGATTTCCTAGTTACTAGTCCCATCTGGTAGTGATATTGACATGCGATAATGATGACATTGACCACTGTTGAGAACCAATCAGATGAGACTATCATGTTGTGGTCAGAGGTCATATCTGTATCAAATTACTTTGGGATGCCTGCTATCGTCAGGATATCAAGCGAAGGTCAGTTTCATGAATCATCGTACATTAAACCCCTATGTGTTAGTTTATTATTTCATGAATATTGTATAAGAAATAAGAAGCACAGATATCGTGTGACATGGTTTGAAATATATTTCATGATAGGTCTCAGAAAGGTAAGAACTTTGATGTTTTCATATTATTTAGATCACTTAATTCTTAATATTAACAATTTCTCATTACATGAATCAACAAAGCACATCAGTAAAAGTATCACAGAAATGAATCAATAATCTTCAAGTAAGTCTAGATCATAAATATCCGGAAAAATAAGAGATCCATAGAGTTTTCCATTTTCAACATAAGAACAGTAAGATTTTCTGGATAACAACTTCATTAATGTAAAAATACATGACGTTTCGCAGTATACTTACTCTTTCATCAGATGGAAATGTTGTGTATTTAATTTTAAAGAAGTTGTTATCAACAAAATCTCCCTGTTCTTATGTATGTCACTTCTAAATGCCCTTCAGAGACTTTTTCAACAAATCTAGATACATCTCCTTATTACTGCTATCAATTCTCAGGAAGAAAAATGGAAAAAGAAACCACATGAATAATAATTGCATTCACTGCACGATATAACAATAAATTTTCAGCCAAAATTACATACATCTCCAAACTTCAGGCACATTTAAGCATCAGCTGCACTCGGGATAATCCAATTTGCCCAGTAATGATTCAATTCAGACAAGAACGTAAATGACCTTCTGGATTTGCCTGACAATCACAAGATCATGTTACACGGTACCAAGGACAACACTGATAAATGGGTCATTCACAGGAGAGTGGTGCAACCTCACTACGCACTTTACAAGATTACCAGATACACAGATATATAACACTATAACAGCAAACGAAGCCAAGTCTTAATTAGTTATCTCAATCAATTGTCATCACATCAGTTACTGTTGTCATCAATGGAGGCAGTACCAATAAGAAGACATACCTTGAATGAAACAAAGGTATATTTCAGATGTGCAGACATGAACGAATGAAGTATTTTGAATCATAAACATTTTATAAAGGCTATTCACACTGGTGAATCCACCAAGTTTTCAGGGTGGGAGGAACCCTACACCCACCTAGAACTCCCAACCTACAAGTAGTCCTGCCCTTCGACTGTGTACAAATTAAAAGCCTTTAATACAATCTAGATCCTTATTCAACAAGTCTAGATAAAATATGTAACATAAGGCTTTATCTTGGGAACTTGAGTGCAATTGACTAGACTCAAGTTTTGCTTTACCTATTTCGCTATTAGCATGTTCAGTCATGCTCTTCAAACTGCACAACTATTTATTTGACTTTCCAATTCCATCAAGAAGGCATTTTATAGTTGGAAAGTATAAACCTGCAAATAATCTATAGGCAACTGCTGCCCTTCTGTCAAGTCCAAAGTAAGTTGAATTTGATTCAAGAAGCATCTTTGATGATAAGAGAATTAATCACAAACGTCCACAACGGCGCACAGCCATTTCCCTTGTACTTGGCACATACTTATAACATTTTGGTAGCACTGGAACATCAAACAGGCGCTGATGGACATGCAATGATTTTCCAGTCTCTGCTGAGTATATTAGCATTGGCCTGCTACCAAAATGTCAATACTTAACAAACGGTACAGCGCCACAGCAAGGTGTCTCCTTTAGGTAATCTGTGTACATTATTGTTGAAAGAAACTTGGATCTTTTCACGTATTATAGGCCAAAGCAAAGAGATCTTAAGATTCTTAAATGATTTAGAAATGACTTACATGTCTTAATTATTATCCTTGACAAATCTCAAAGCCTACTTATATTGGTTGGGGTAATTCCCATAAATAGGAGAGGAGAGGAAAGGATCAAAGGGAAGAAATGAAAGGAGATAACAAAGAGGAAGAGAATGAAGAAGAAGAGAGAATTATGAGAGAGGAGAAAGAAATGGAGGAAGGGGAAAGGAGAGAAAAAGGAGCAAAAATTCCAATGATATATTTGTGGATTCTACAACAAAGCCTTTAAGAACTGATGAGAGACTAAAGACAGGATAGGAATGGAATGGAATGAGAGAGAGTAGAGGAGGCAGAGAATGAAGGAACAAAGAATGCAGTAATGAAGTGATGAAGAAGTTAACAAAATAACATTAAAAGGATATTTTAATACTAACAATACTAATGTAGATTGTTCTAGCATTGTTCACCTAAATTCAAGCATTTAATATCCATAACTTAACTATAATCCATATTTTTGTGTAATAGCCGGAGGCCAATTTGGTCTGAGCTAATGAAGGTATCTGTCAGTCTGTAATCCATTTTGGCTTATTTGACTTGCCTTAATTGCTTAATAAATTTCATTCAGAGAGTAAAATATGTTACACTGCTTCTTTTCTGACATAGAATATTGAGGGATTCAAACCCAACCCACAATATCACCACCGACTGACTGACTGACTTTACTTTAAAGGTTAATGTACAAATGTACAAATGTACAAATTTTATACAGAACTCAGTGATTCAATTTGAGGAAATGTTTTTGTGACGGACTGACAACGTCCCATAATGGTGTACATGTCAATGTATATATCATGGCAATGAAGTATCAGTAGAAATATTGATTTCCCTATTCTTACTGAGTTGACATCTGTACAGGAATAATTCATTTTGCTTGTAACTTATATGTCAAAAGTAAGGAGCCCTAGATTCCAAATGAATTTCAAACTTGTTCTAAAAGGTCAAGTGTATAGTGCTCACAGCTTTCAAGTGGTTCCTCGTGTAAATCGTAAAACATATTTGGTTTAAAAAGCAAAAAGATTTCAAATGTTTTTATCTTATTTTCAAATGGACTAAAAAGTGCTAACAAACCATCTGAGATTTTTTAAAAAAGATTTGAACAACCTGAATTTGAACAATCTGTTTAAGATTTAGTTTCAAATTGGTCTTTTTAAGGAAATGTTGAATTCTTAAAAAATAATGGCTTTTTAAATTTAACCCTTAACTTGCGGGTCCCGTATTGATCCGGGAGGCTCATAGAGAAAAATGTTTTACCCGTTGGTGAGATGCGTACGTTGGACTTAGTGCATATACAGGGTCAGTAATAATAATATTTGGTCTCCAGGCGAAATGCGAGAGGAAGTGTGTCCGTGGATCGCCACATGAAAACTTGTTTAATACATCTCGCAGTTCGCCCGGATAACTAGACTTTGTCAATGTCTGGTCGAAATGTCCAGCAAAAATCACACCAAATTGTGTGTGCATTGTTATGTCGATAACTTGCCTTACTGGCGCACTTCATTTCATGTGAACGAATTGGTTATTTTTAAAATATTTACGCCAAAATAAAGGGGAAAGAATAGACTACAATCCCATATAAAATTCGAAAATGAAAAAAAATAATAAAGACACAGCAAGCGCCGCGAAAAAAGTCATGTTTACACTTCATAAATTTTGAAACAATCGGCGATTTTCGAAACTTCTTACACAATTTATCACTGCTAAACTACTGAATGCATTTTCATAATTTTTACATCATATAAACCGACAAGAATAATCTTTTATTCTATATAAAATGTAAAAGGCATGTAAAACCAAACGACACACAAACTAATCAACATATTTTCATCGGTTATGGTTCGAGGTAAGCATTTATTTGAAAGGTCAAACAACATAACTATATTTGGGTTGACATGTGCTTATCTGTCAACTGGTTCGAGATTATGATTTCTTGGAAAGTGCCATGAACGACCGTTTGCAATGCCGCATACATGTTGTAAGTTTTTACAATTTTTTAGGTGGAAATAAAGACACACTTTACATAGCTATAGAATTATAACCAAAGGTCGCATTCTAATAATTTTTATATCATTGTGAAGCCAGACATCTTGTCTTCAATTCCGTATATAAATTGACGTACGGGTGCCACGACTTGAATTCGTATTGAACGCCGGTATATAGTCTGTTTCACCAGGTGAAATGTGAGGAATAACAAATACATTTATATTGCCAAAAAATCCTCACAATTGGTTTCATACAACAGAAACAGTAGCCTGACAGGATTCAAACCCTGACCTATTTATCTGAAGTTGAACGTGCTTACCACTGCACTACCTCCCCACCATGACATGGGACAGCTCTGATGTTCCACCACTCTGTCCCACTGTCTACACTGTATATGAAGGTCATGCAGATAATGCTCACTATAAAATATTCATGGTCATCCATTAACTAAGTGCAGTGGGAAGGGCTCCACATCAGCATCAGAATGAAAGCAGCAAAATCAAAACTGACAAAGTCACATTAACGACACCCAGACATCTTTCGTACATCCATAAATTGCCTCAAGTCAACACAGACGGAAAGATGGGTCAACATGTGATGAGATCTATAAAATAACAATCTGCTGAGGGGAGAAAGAACACAATCGCATCAATCTATAACATTCTATTTGAGAGATCTTAACAGAAAACCAAAGCAGAGTAACTTACATGAAGGCTTGCAGATGACAGGTCAGTCCAGACAAATGGTACATTTATTGACCAATGAAGTATTGCTAGTATTTCTTCAGATGGTTTATTTCTTTTTTAAATAAATAAATAATTATCATTTCACTGAGATGTTTTGTGTCTTCACCATGAAGAACATCTTACTGAAATCCAACGTCATGGTTATAGGAAACATTTGGTAGAATTTAGATACAAATTCTGACTAAATAAACATGGAATACTCTCTTTGTCAAAGGACATCTTATATATTACCTACATTTTGTGCAATTGATAATTCAAGTAATTCAGTGAGGTCTTACTAAGAAGGGTATGAAATAAGGCCCATCCACCAACCCGGAACATGGTAAGTTTTGGGATTTGAAATTTTTCTCTTTAATTTTGCCAGTTATAAAATTCACAACAGAACACTTCTTGGATGACTGCCTTTCAAGCTTATTTCACCCACTGGTTTTACTCTGCACAGATCAGCAAGTTCTATGGTAAAGAATCAACCAGTTTGAATATAGGTTATAAAGGTTTACTGCATTCCATACGAAAAAAGTTCACTCTGCAGAACATAGAACAGATCCAGTACAGAGAGCAGATGAAACTTTAATGCATTGTTCTATCTAGTTACAGATATGAATCAAGATCATAATTGTTTTTTTTGCATAAAATAAATGTTTCACAGCATATTTTCTACAAAGAATCCCATCTGTATGTGCAGAGAAGGAACTTATCCTGTTCACACAGTGCAGATGAAAATGTAATGCATTTTTCTATCCAGTTATATGAATCAAGATTATAATGGTTTTTTTTAGTAAAACAAAATTTTTACTGGATATCTTTTACAAAGAGTCCCATCTGCATCTGCAGAGAACGAACTGATCCTGTAGAGAAAACAGATGAAACTTTAATGCCTGGTTCTATCCGACCAGCACCACTGTATTGAGCTTGTACACTTGTACTGGAACATAAAGACGAAGAGGTTCTGTAAGCACTGTAGTTGTTCCTTTGATCTGCTTCACCAGGTTAACGCAATTTAATCAACCCTTCTTTGACTGTCTGTGCAAAAAGTCATCATGCATGTTGTAAATTTCATTTAATGCAAGAGGATCTGACTTTGTGAAATTCTCTCAGGACTAAGATCGGCTTAATCAGTGTTGATTATAGTATTGAACTTATTTAATTGCACATTTCAACTCATTCTAAAAACTAAGATGATGAAAAACAAAAACAAAAACTACAGTTCTTCTTAAGAAGATACCTCTACATTCAAGGTCCATATATACTGTCAAAGCTCTCTTAGCACTAAGATAGTCACTGTATGACAAATCTGACAATCTTACTACTAAGTTAGTCACTGTATGACAAATCTGACAATCTTACTACTAAGATAGTCACTGTATGACAAATCTGACAATCTTACTACTAAGATAGTCACTGTATGACAAGTCTGACAATCTTACTACTAAGATAGTCACTGTATGACAGGTCTGACAATCTTACCACTGAGAAAGTCACTGTGTGACAGGTCTGACAATCTTATCACTGATAAAGTCACTGTATGACAGGTCTGACAATCTTACCACTGAGAAAGTCACTGTATGACAGGTCTGACAATCTTACCACTGAGAAAGTCACTATGTGACAGGTCAGACAACTGTTATTCAGCAAACGTTGCATATGTAATTTCAGAATTTAACATTTTGAAATCTTTATTTGTTTTCATGACATTTTTCCAAGTTAATTAACATTGCTTTCTAAATCTGTTCCTAATCTTTTGTAAATCTTTATTGTTATGACCTTTCACTCATGCTTCCAATAATTCAAACTATATTACTTAAAGAACATGTAATGGTAATTAACATTTAAGATTTGACATTTGAATGTGAATTCTATAAATTTTGAATGACAATTTTTCAAAATTATAATTCAACCAGGATAACTTCGTCAATCTTTAAAAGTATTTTGAAGTTTTGGCTGACTTGACCTTCTGTTTATGCTCCTAAAAATTAAAATAATACTAAATCAATGAATATTAACATTTCAGATAGCAAACAACATTTGTATTGTTGAAATTTCATGATGAAGCTTAGAAGAACTACAAATTTCATACATCTCCCTATTAAGAAGTTTCAATTATCATGAAAATTTAAAATATATAAAAAAGGATACTGGAACTTCAGACTAAACGAAATGTCAACACTTGGATATTTCATGCAATAATTTGCCTTAAGGAACAATAGCTGTCTCTTTGCAGAAAGCAGCCATCAATTATTGTGATCATCTCCACTTTATTAGCTCTTTGTATCTAAAGCTCCTGAGGCATATTGCTTCCTTGATTACCTGAAAACTATCCAGATGATAACGAAATGGGTGACAGGCACGGAGGAAACTGAGACTTCAGTGAAAATGTCATGCATATATCAGACATGTCAGTTTTAGGGTCGAGTATCTAGGTCTGACCGACTTAAGGTTTTGCATTTTGGGTTTCTTGGACTTGCAATTACTCTGTATTAAATTCATTCGACTAAAAGGTGAGATCTTAGTGGCAGTCATATGTGAACCTAATGACAAAATGTTTTTAAATTTTGGCCACCTCTCCTATCAGATGAATGTTGATGAACAAGATGAAGGCGTTCAGGACGAGTACCCGATTCTAAACGAAAACACACACTGAACACTGGAGCAATCTTGCCAAGCGAGTAAAGTCGGGTGTCACAAAGTTTGATAACTTCTTTTTCTTTCTTTTATTACTCCCTTGAAATTAAGTTGATTGCTATGTGAAAGGCACCTATTTTTTTCCAAAATGGTGACAATATTCTGAAATTATCTTGGGAAGTACTCACGACCCCAGTTTTCGGTTGCGGGGACGCACGTACACGCCAAGCAAGTACTCGCAGTCGTGAACACGCCTCTGATGTTGAAATTGGAAACACGTTCAAATTAGTTAAACTTTGGGTCTCAGGGGTTTCAGGGGTCACAAGGGCTTAGACTTTAGGAAATGTCATGTATCTATTACAAATGACAAAGCAGTAAGAATTAGCGTCAGTTTATCACATCAGTGGATGATCCACATATCCCAATGTGTCAAGACTGAGCATATTTGTAGTGGACTGTTCCTGATTAATAAAACATCAGCATCATTCATCAGCATTGTAAAGGAATATATATGACTCCCATAAAATGTACATACATTATTCTCAAATGTTGCTCAAGGGAATTAACATGCTTCCCTTGACTGAACTTATATATTCTGCACCAATCTGCATCACTGCATCAGTGTTGCACTTTCTCCTGAAGCTTTGTTCTTCTTCACTGTAGCCTTGACCTAAGCATTGTTAGTGTCTTAACATCGCTCTATTAATTACTGTTGATTCAATATTTTCTGAAAATATTTTTATGTTTCTAAGCGTATTTGTAAAGTGCAAAAATTCATTATTGGGAGTTTTAAAAAAAATTGAAATACACACTGTCATTTCAAAACCACATCAAAGTGTTTTAAATTCATCTTGACTGTGTGTTAAAGATTCATTGACATTATAAATGGACTAGCAAGAGTGTTTTTTTACATTTCGTTAAAAAACCCTGATACTAATGTTGCTTTAATGGTGCACAAAATCAAACTAGATGATTGAAGAATGTAATCATGAACATTTTACATTAATTAGTGGTTGAAAATTGAAAAGCAGTGTTTGTATTACAAAGTAAAAACGATATCGGTGAAATTCTCATTCCACTTGGAATGAAAACAAATCACCAAACTCATCCAATTTCCCCAAGCCACCTGCCGAGCCAGAGTCAATCAAACTTTAACATTGCGCAACTCAATGAGTCGCTTCTTGTCAACTTTAATCTTCCTATTGCAGTCAAAAAATAAAAAATATCATGTCCTGAGGCTTGTATGCTGAGTTCTTAGGGAGGTCTTCATATATCAGCTGATAGTGATGTGTGGAGCTGAGATTGAAAGCAGGAACCAACGTGTGAATAGACTCTCTTAGTTAAAAAAGTGAAGTTGTGTTTCAGGAAGTAAAATTGCTGTGATAATAGAAGGAAGCTGCTATAGAATTGGTTGGTACAGTGGTAGAGTGCTTGTTTAGTGTCCTCAAGAACAGGGTTCGAATCAGTAACAAAGAGGATATTCATAATGCACACATTAAGAACAGGTTTCACCCTATGTAATCACATCTTGCTGAAAATCAAGCAATACCTATTGTAATTTCAGATATACTATTGTCCTCAATTCCAAAGCAGGTACAAACATGTACTCTTAATCGTGACACAGAAATAATTCATAGTTACTGTCATATTCCTCAATATGGGACAGTGAATTCCCCTTAATCTTGCAGAGAGTATGAGCACAGGCGCCAGACCCTAAATATAGACCTACGTATATATATCTACCTACCTATATAACATATAAAGAAGGTATGACACTGTCCGCCATTTTGAACCTGGCATAGGACCGGAACTCGTTTGCTGGCTCAAATACGCCTTGTAACATTTGTAGACTGATCCAAGTTTACATTTCCGGTCCTATGCCAGGATTCAAAATGGCGGACAGTATCATACCTTCTTTATATGTTACATAGGTAGGTAGATATACGTAGGTGTATATTTAGGGTCTGCCGCCTGTAAGTATGAGTTATGTGAATTGAAACATGTCACATTTAATTTGAGATCATAACATGGAAAATATATTTTTAGACTGAAGATTGTGGTTTGAAAAACAAACCAGCTCCTCTCAAACATTGTTACGCCCTGCAGATACATACATGCATAAGCCAGGTACACTTGCTGGGCCCCACTTGAAACTAAACAACAATTGGGCAGTTATAAAAAACACTGGTTCAAACAAAGAGTTACAAACGAAGAAATCCAGAGAACCATTAGGTGAAAAAGTATCTTTTTTAAACCAGTCTTGAAGAGAAAGTTGTCGACAGATTTGAAGACTTATTATGAATTGATGGCACACCATTTCATATGTTTTGATACACCCTGGTTCTCACACACTGTGTGTATAAGTCAACATGGTGTTCGTCACCTCGGCTGAAAACAGAACCTACTGTATCCAACACCAACAAACTAGACAGACGGAGAGCCGTTTTCTCTCTTGCCACACCAGACTCGATTGTTTGATCCCAAATACATATTGTCAAGCACAACAACTTGCTTGAAGGTCCAGTGAGGTTTCTCCATTGAAACATTCTGGATATAGCATCTCAAATATTTTCTTTCCATTAACATTCATGAGCATAAAGAAACTCAGACTGATCACGGTATGGAGATAGGACTAAGCAAACCCTTAAACACTTACTCCAAGAGCAATGTTCTCTTGGCGTTGTGAAGGATAATCCAACGTGGGCAACTTTACTGAGCAGCCATAGAAATGTGGCTGACTTTGAAGGTAGATGTTATGTGATCCCTTCTGGCTTCCTTGCACTGCTCAAAGGACGCTCTCTATCAAGTTCAAAGGAGCAATATCAGCCAACATCATTGCATTAGACACAATGTCAGACTGTTGTGTAATGAAATGTCATGATTCCTTTACTATCTGCTGAACAATGATTGTCTGCTCTCTTGGAGTTTGAAAAGGGGAGGGACGTGTGCCTTCCCATACATGAAAAAATAATTTTTACCACAGATTCAACGCACATGCAGAGCATTGGGATGCGGTAAGAGTGTGGTAAATTGTAGCAATTCTATTTTCCACAGAAATATCACAGAATTCACTGCATTAGAAAACAGCAGATTATTGAGACATGTAAAAGTGTTGTTTATTGTGAAAATACTACAATTTACCGCATATTTACCACATTTTACGCAACATGAATACTGCATATTTACCACATGTTCTGCAAAAGTATCGCACTTTTACCTCACACTGGTGTATTCTCATGTATGAGTTGGTTGTAGGTGGGTACTGAGAATGATGGCCACTATACTTTTCTTTCCTTCATTGGTCCCGATGGTGTAGATTTTGTTTTATCAGCAAAACTGCATGGGTAAACTAATGGTAAGGTCAGCGATGGCAGTTGCATGGTGTCTGACTCTGAGTGTGGCTTCTCCCATAAGAGGCTACTCCCAAAAACCAGGACAAGAATTTGTACTATTGCACACAGTGTGAACTCATATTTGTCACATTTATCCACTATATGGCATGATTTCTAAAGCATTGTTAAAGTTACCGGGTATATGAGGAGGAGGGAAGAAGGAAGGAGGACCAGAGTCAGGATTTATGTTTTCTAACTCGGTCAGCAGGGTGTTCTCAGCTTTGATGTTGGTCTTTGCAACCAAACTTCATGATATGTCTATCCATTAGATGAGTGTTGTTTGTATGAAAGATAATGCACTATCCAGGGAGAGGGAGGGGGGTCTGTTTTGACCAAAGGCATGTTGAGGGTTTTGTAAATTGAATTTAGGATGTCAGCACAGGCAGAGATCTATAGACTTTGATTATGTATTGATTTTGAAAATACTCATGCGTTACTTCATATCATGCAACAAAGCTTGTAAAATATGATTGAAACTTGCTAAAATTAAAGGTAGGAACAAGAACATATTGATCTCTGCACTAAGGCAACATTTTGGTGAATGGTGGTCCAAGTCAAACTGTCTCATATCCAACTCCTCCACATTATGTAGTGTTGTTGATAACATGGTTAGGTTGGGTTTACTCTTGTGCCCCAACATTCAAAAATCACAACAGACAAACTTGCTTGCAGCCATTACTGTTTACTACACTGAAGTGGTAGATACAAAAAGTAGTATCAGTATCCTGTCAGAATAACTACATGTGAAACTGGGATTTAACTAAAACGAAATAAGATCATAAACAAGTGTGTTACACAAACATCATACATTGTAGATCATATATCAGATACAATATAGCAACATTGTAAATCAAGCAAAAAAGAGCAATTTTAATGTGCATTTAGTATGGGTATAATATAATGTTACCTTCAAAAGGATTATTTATTTTAATCTTAAGGAAATGACCTTTATATTCTTAGATGTTACATTAATCATTTTCAGAAAGAGAATTTCTATCATAATACATTGAACAGTATGATACCATGTGAAAGTAAAATATGAAATCCAAACCTCTAATAGAATGACTCTTTGAACATAAAGACAACAGCATAAAAACTCTAAATTGATAATTACGTTAAAATGTACAAAGTAATTTCAGCTTTTAGTTCCAATTTGGCTCTGATTCAGCAATCATGCGAACCCATAAAGCATTATTAAGACCACACTTCAGGGAGGGAAAGGGAGAAGCAAACACTGTTATATTTTCTATTGTGACAATAAGAGCAGATAAAACAGATGTCGACATGTCAGATAAAGAATAACAGATTGCTTGTCGTGCATGAAAACCAAACAGTGATTCTTGTTGAGGTGTTTGAACAATCTGTTGGTTCTCAGTCGGCAGTAAAGTCTAAATGGAAATTGTTTCCTCGGCCATGAAGTCATAAGCTTCCCAACCCCTAACTGATGATGTGTTTGCTCAACTGGACATGTGCGTTCAAACAAGAGACTCCAATAACAGTGAAAATAACCCAATGGTTTGAAAATTCTCTATCTAGTTCATAGAATGAGAGAGGAAGAAATATTGAATGTTCATTATTTATTACTAGATTAGATTTGATTTCATGAAAAAGACATGGAGAACTTACTCAGCATACGTTTTAGAAATTAATATTTTAAGTAAGATATGAGAAAAGTGTACTGTTCATCCCAAAAGAGTTATTTGACTCATCTGATAATAAACAAAATAATTCCACCAGAAAGACAGATGAGCATGGTCTGCTTAACCAAGAGAACCCTTTTGTTACAGAGTCACATTCAGGCCATTTCCTCCCAGGCGTTCAATAGACACAGCAGGTTAACAACCATCTTCTGCAAAACTTGAAATTATCCACCTATCTAAATAATTCCAATTAATCTCACCCAATTCTCAAGGGACGAGGATTTTCTGCCGAAAGTCAAAGATTCATTTTCCAACCCACGACCCCAAAGTCAAACCTATATGACACGAAGTAGAATATCCAATCGAAGGCTACTTTGACCAATCATTGCGTCCACGCAGCGAAGAAGCCTCATGTTCTCCATTCTCAGGAGAATATTCTTCAATAAAACCACAAACATTCATAACATTCATGACAGAACTGCAAACCGGTTACATGACTTGTAGTACAAACATACAGAGCAAGTTGATCAATTGCCTGCAGCCATCTCTCCCTGCTTCACCGACAGTTGTAGACCAACGAGAGTACCAGAAACAAAAGACAAATTGGGGCAAAATTTATGTTGTTGGAGATGAGTGTAAAAGCCAATGGTATAGGGAATTCTCGTTTGTCATTTAACCACCCAGGGGAAATCTTCAATAGTTGGTTGCTTCCCATGATTAATTCTAGGACGGAGAAAATGCACTTTGTGGGGTATAGGGAATTTTGTTTAGAGCATCTCGTGGCAGCTTTATGGTTTGTTATTACGAGCAAAAACTTGTAGGAAAATGGTAATTCAGTCAACCTAAGCCTTCTTTCCGAAGTAGGGGTCAACTTTAACAGTTATAACTTGTTTCATTTCTTTGTTATCGCATTTCGTTCTGTTTTAGTGTTTTGAATTTGAAACCTAATTTAAAAACTCCTGAGAAGGAATTAAACCAAACATCATTCCATTTGTATTGTTATTGAAATTATCGATCATTTTTTTAAAATAGATTTTGTTAAATTCCAATATTTTGTCATGTACAGAGGACATATTTTTGTTACAGTTCATTATCAAATGAAAATATACTTTTTATAATTTTTACATTTTTTTGTTTGATTATTTTTTGATAATTATGTTGTTTTAATCTTACTTTACCTTTTCAGTTGAAATATTGATGAGAGGCACATCACAATTCTTAAATTTGTTATGTTTTACATCTTGTCTAAAAATTTCTCAGCAACAAAATATCAAAACATGCTTACCTTGCATAATAATTATGATAAATGTCTTCAAATAACGATCCTGTCTCAGTAATTACCAATAATTGATTACTATATTGACTTGATTCAGGTCATTTTGCCTTCTATTGTGCCACTCATTAAAAGCAAATTATATTGCATGCTTATATTCTTACTCAAATGGGATGATCATTTATTAATGACATCGTTCAATAACAAAAGCACAGCCCTTCATACTCACAGCATACATTTTCAGTACTAATTTGCTCAATGATATAGATTTGTATTGTGCTTTCTTTCTCCATTGATCCATGTGCTTCAGTTCACTTGCCACTTAAAGAAAACACGAACAAAAGAAAAACCTACAAAGTAATTTATTATTGACTTGTCCTGCCATTCTATGGAGACATGTTCTCACGGACATCTCACAATGTTTACACTTCCTCATAGCTTGATTTTATATATCCTTACAACTTCCGACCTCAAGTGAAATCAATGGACAATCTTAGTTTCTGCCTTGCAGGAGTTCAAGCATTTCCTGAATTCAATTACAGTGTCCCTTTAGGCAATTGTGTAGTGTACTATAGTTTTAACATCTGTTTCATAACCAGTAAAGAGACATTTACTTTTGCTTTGTTTTGCTTCTAGCAAATATGTTTCAAGAATATTTATGAAAACTAATAGTTCAATTAATACTATCCATTGCCAATACTTTAATTTGCAACATATTACTTATATAGTATCATAGCGTAACGAGACTTTATTGGCTATTGTATGTTTAAAGAGAAAGATATATCGTCAGTAAAGAAATTTATAGAAATTTCCCAATAGAACCCTCCCTTTAAATGGCCAAATTATTGGAATATTTTACTTATAGTCGATTACGATGGTATGGCTATGTAATCCCAGATGTCCTTTTTGTCATATTGAATTTCAAAATTTACTCTTTCCTTCTAGATATCAAGATCATATGAAAATTATAAAAATATGATAATATCAAATGTATCAGCAATGTCTATGACTGAAAATGCTCTGTCAAGTTTAGATCTTCTCTACTTGTTTTCCTTAAATGTCAAATGCTAAAATATAGTCAAGAAACTTCTATGAATACCATACTATTGATAGATATTGAGATAATCTCATGTTCTACATTTTCTCTCATGAATCTTCGGATTTGGTTTGACAAATCTCAAATTTCTAATGGCTTTTAATGAAATATTCATTCAGGATAGTATTACAGGATTGAACAATATCACCATTCTCTCTTTGTGTTTTATGATTTAATCTACACGGAAGTCATTAAAAACAAAAACAAAACAAATATTTTTGTTAATATCTATTGTATCTATATGTAAATATATTGCATTTATCAAAAAACATATTATTTCAGATTCTCAAAAGGTTAAACAGTACAATTATACAGACAAAATTGCTGCTGTATATTCAGCAATATTGACGGATTACTTTATTGAAGTTTAGTTGAAGATTAGCTACAAGCTACAAAACTAATATCATTTATTAATCTCTTTTTATTGTTCCAATTATTTTCTATAAATTTGAGCACTGTATGATATCAGTCATGTAAAGAATACCTCATACAAATAACTGTAAAATATACCTTAGTACTTTTCATTTCCAAATAATAACAGTCTCTTACTCCTAGTAGCATACATTGACAAAATCAATACAGCAGATGCAATATATAATGTGAATATATCCAAATCCTCTAATTAAACACTTTAGCATTTTAGCTTATTATATACAAATCTCAACAAGCGTATTAGACTGATCTGATTGAGCATCTCTGAAATCCATTAAAACTGGAACCTTTTAGTTGGACCATTAAATCTTAATCAACACTTAGAAGCAGCTAAAGGTCTCAACTGAGCTACTACCTTGGTGAATTTGTACAAAGTCATTTCCTAAAGTAGCAATTTTCTGAGAGCTTAGTCCAGCAGTAGTCCTTTGGAGAAGGGGATGAAAGCCTCTTGCAAAACTACATAGAATATAAGATGGATGCCGTGGAATCTGTGTTACTGGAGTGAAGATCTAAGAAAGGAAATTTGTGCAATCATTAATAGATCGAAATAGATGAAACAGAAATGATGTGACTTTATAGTACTACCATAGACATGATGCCACGTGATGGATCTGTAATTAAATGTCGCGAGTACAATGAGAAGTTATTAATTCACAGAAGTAACTTATACATTACATTTGATAATGATTCACCTAGAAACCTTATACCATACAGAATTAATCATCCATAATGACTTGGCAATAGAACAGTATCATATGTTTTTCATTTAAAAAAACAGTAGCTTCATGTCATAAACATACTTGTCTTTTTCATTCTTGAGAAATATATTTTAAGGATACTTTATCATGATAGAAATACATCAGATATAAAATGTTAGAAGATTGGAAATATCGTAAACGACATATACATAGTTTTATAAAATACAAAGAAATGATAAATGATAAAAATGTGTAAAATGTTACTTTACATTTTGTGTAAAATGCTAGATATCATAAAGAGAATGATCTAAGTCTATATGAAAAAAAAAATGAAAAAAACAACAACAACAAAAAAAACATAGCTATTTACTCTCCTCTTGGGAGCGCATGAAGAAGGTGTAGGAACATCTATCTTTGAACCTCAAACTGTCAAACAGAAGACAACTAGGTCTAGACATTGGTTTAGCTAGTCCAATTTCATGAAGTGTCATACTGACATCTATTTTTAAGGCTTATTTCAAAAAGGAGGTCTTTCAAAATACTTTGTTCAGCTGGTAGGGTGTTTTTACCACATTAATCATTTACTTCTTGCATTATTTATTACCAATTCTGAGAGGACAATTTACAGGAATCGTTACCCTTCAACAACTTGGTGCAGGCCAGGGGCTACTCAAAGGCCTTACCAACATATTCCAGCACAGATAGGAAAACCATGACACATGTATCAAGTGACACCACCCAACTAACATCTACCTTGACTGCTAGGAGCAGACGGCATGATGCTTGCTACAGCCAGACATATAGTGGTTTAATTAGCGGAAAAGTGTCTGACCAAGAAAACCAATAGTAGATGCTTTTTGGATGATGAAAATCATTGACCTGATTAGCTCTGACCGACTTCTCACCAACCCCTGGAGTGTCATGCTAATATCTATGTTGTAGGCACGGTTAGGTATAACACATAAAGATCAAGGTCTAATGTCTAATGCTAATATCTATCTTGTAGGCACGGTTAGGTATAACACATAAAGATCAAGGTCTAATGTCTACATCTGATGGTTTAGCTAAGTGTGGTGTCCCTGGTGAGGAAACCTATGACACAATCATCAGCTGACAATATCTAAGTGACATTTAGCTTGAGGACTGTAAGAATACAGTATCAGGTCTCCTATATGAGACACTTGTAGGTGTTGGTAGTGGAGTCTCTCTTGGGTAAATAAAATCTATGACAGAATCATCAGCTGACAAAATCATACTTATTGAACATCTGTCTCAATGGCTAAAATCTTAGAGCATTATGTTCCTAAGTAATAGCTAGATGCTTACTGCTCCAATTTAATCATTAGTAGATAAGTAAGAAGAAAAGAAGAAAATCCTATAATATTGTATATTACCAGGTATCAGTTGACCCAGCATATAAGTCGAGCCTCCTTCTAAACTATCCTATATCTTACGTTTTATTCGACCCCCTGCTACAACGTGCTGACTGACACAGAGTGACAGGTCTACATCGCCAAGAGTCTACACAGGTAGATGCTTTTTGGATGATGATAACCATTGACTTGATTATCCTTGATTGACTTCTCAGCAACCCATGGAATCTCACTAATATCTATCTTGCAGACAGGGTGTGCTGAGAATCCCTGCTAAAAATTGTAACACTGACAAAGAATAAATATACTTCTACACACAATTGAGACTATAAGAAAGTCACTGAGCAACAAGTTTAATATACCAGATACTTGTTGGAGATATTTCCAATGAAGACACCTATAGTAAATGGTTTGGAATGATAAAGATAGTAGTTCACTTGAACTTGCAGCTGACTTTTACATGAAACCATTATATTGACATGCTACCTGGAGACTATAAGCATTAAGTATGATGTCTGGAAGATACAGAGAATTATCAGTTTAGTTAGCTTCTGAAAGAGAATCTGTGACATGATGTGAACCCACAATATCATCTAATAATAAAACATAAAGTAAAGTGGCTAGAAACAAGATGGCTTAGTCAGTAGAGACTAACAGATTATACAATCTAAAGGTAAAATTTTTTTGATTTATGTTATCTTTTAATATAATCATGAAGTCCTTTCTCACCGGGGGCGGGATAGCGCAGTGGTTAGCGCGTTCGGCTTCGGATCAAGAGGTCCGGGGTTCGAATCCCGCCAGGGGCACGGCAACTTTGTCTGCAGTAGAGAACTGTTCTACACGCAGTCAGGTTTGGGTGCAATGCTACACTGAATTTCAGTGCAGTACCACCCATGGTTCGCTAGTTCCAGCCGATGCTCGCAGGTTTCACCGCAATGCATAACCACATGGCGTTGCGGGCTTTCTCCCTGCCATAATACTAGCAGCCGCGATATAAGTGAAATACTCTTGAAAGCGGCGTTAAACCCCAACTCACCTCACCTCACCTCCTTTCTCACCTACCAGGGAAGCAAGGAAGAAGCTAGCATCGTGACTCATCGACTCAACAGTATGATGTCTAAGCTAGACACCAGGGACTAAAATAGTAGAATCTCTCTGAATATGGAAACCTTTATCAGATATTTTTGGACAAGGAAAATAAGTCTGAAAAGATACTCCACTCACTTTCCCCTAATCAAGCTTTATACAAAGATCTAAACAAGAATGATATCTAACATGAAGACCCTTGGTTGAGCTGGTCCCTCTGGTAAGAAACCCTACAACACAGGGATCAAGTGACAAGTCCTCACGATGCGTGGAGCCTCCTGTAGCTTGACACTTGTTGGTTTAGCTAGTTGATCGAGTCTTACTGATTAGATGGAACGATCAGTGCAACCGGAGAAGCAACACGTTAGACGTACGACTGTCTCCAAGACTAGTCTAGCGGAGATGCTACTCGTTAGACACATACGACTCCAGGAGAATTCTGGTGCTGGAAACGGCTGACATATGCCCACACTAAATTTGAATGTGATGCCATGGAATCTTGTTGTAGAGAAAATAAACAGTATTATTCTCTTCCCTATGGACTAACATGTATTGTAATGCTCTCTTAAATGGTAATTTGCAGTGATAATTAATTGTTGTTTTAAAGGTGGATACATGTGTATTTATTCTATTATTTTTTTGAATAAACAATTAAACATGTATATGCTCTTTATAGTTGACATTTCAATGATAATGGAGTTTTGTGTAGTTAATTGTTAAAATTCATTGTGAATCATCTTATGCAACAAAAACACAAAAAGTTTTCAGTGATCATTGAAATACTCAGAAATATGAATGCTCTATTTTTTTTCGAAAATAAAATTTTGTAAATTAAAGCTATCATGAAATGGGCTTAAAAGTGTTGCAGTACTCGTCAAGTTGAAACCTTCATAGGTCATTACCTTTTAAAAATAGTTACATACTAGATTGTTGAAATTTTATTCCTTGTTTGAATCTTAATTGATTTGAAATGATAGACAAAGATGTATGTTTGGTTATATTTTCTGAACAAATAATTTGTTGAAATTAGCATTAGTGAAATGGGAACAAAAACCAGGAATGATAAGTAAAAAGATGCCATTTTCTCCAAATGTATTATTGAGTTTGCAGCGAGTTTTAAATCTTTAGAATTCAAAACTGAATAAATGCTAAATTAAAAAAAATATCTTTGGTGATTCCACGCTGGAAACATTTATCATATGCAACTAATTACATTTTAAGAACTTAGAGTTTCAAAAATTAAAAGAGTTACTGCTTCTGATGAATTATTTAATATAAAAATACAATTACAGTAAGACTATTCAAATTAAAAACTATTAAAAATCATCCAATTTCAAATAAATGGATATTGCATGGCTAAGACTGAGGTTATACATAACAGGATCCCTTATCGACAACAGCGAGTTCGAAACTGACACTCTTAAACGTGAAATCGACGATGGTGAAATCGAAATTGATTCCGTCTATAGCAGAGTGACAATGGCTGTGGAGGACTGGGATTAAAGTACTTACATCTTCAGGTTGATATTGAGCTCTCTCTGGAAGCAATCCACGTGTACATCCAAAAGAAGCACTGACACGGAAAACAGAAGATAAGACTTGGCAACTACAGTCATCGCACTCATGGTACCGGTTGCAAGTTACACCGGTAAAAACCCCAGCGAGCTAAGTGAGAAGCCGCGTGCCTCTAAACACCGGTACAACTAAAGTGTTACACTATTGTTCTCCACTGAAGTCCCGTCCTCCACTGTCATTATATCATGTTCCTCCTGTAGATTCAACATCCCTTCTGAAAGCTATGATACATGCCAAATGTGACTATCGATGGTAATATTTGGAACAGTTCATTTTCCTTCAGGGTAGGCAGGAGAGGGGTGCATAATTGATTGGTATCTGCTAACTGCTCCTGTGCGATATGTGTGATAATGCCCTCAAATATTGATCTCTATTCAAAGGCTACGGAGAATAAGCATGGGTTAAAAGCGCTGTTCTGGCGTTACCCCTGTGGTAACAGAAGCACTCCAGGGCTCTTTAACTCCTGGGAATCCCTTCCAATCCAATGAACTGAGTGAATGAGGGTTGGTCCAACTGAAAGAATTGTATTGATCGATACGTTGCCGAATAAAGACAATCGAGTCATGTGACCATAGGTACATCTAAATATTTAATCTAATGAAAGTAGTTGGCTGTCTCACGTGAAATAAGTTGGCGTATATTATTGAGATCAATACAAGCATGGGAAACTAGTGCTACAATTTACTCACGGAGACATTCGTAACACTGCCTTGACACCTGTGCTGACTTCAGATAAAATCAATTACGCAGGTACCGTCGATGAAAGATCATTTAATGGTCCACAGAAAGCACAATAACAAAATGATGGCCTTCATTGTAATCTAAGCTTGTCGTAAATACACAAACAGAAAGGTCCCTGTCCATCCATCAATATTTTTCAGTGATTACACGATTCTTTGGTGCTGTGTTTATTTAACTTGAATCGTTACCAAACATGTTCTTTGCAATCAGGAATTTTCCCCTATTTATAAACAACACATTGCTTCTACACCTTTTTCCACTTTGCGAAAACTGATTTAGTGATTATCTAAATTGAATGTAGTTACGTGAAATTACACTTTATCTGTTTGGCACAGTCCTTGATGTGGAAATGCTGAATTGTCGGAATTTTCTCCATTGGTAAACAGCGTCATAGATCCTTCCTCTTTGTAAACAAACGACATGGATGTAATTAGTGTGCCATTGATTAGATTCCACTCTTGTTTATTTTGGTGCATTAATGATATTAAAATAGCAATTATTACACATGAGGAAATATTTATTGCATAAAATTGAACAATTATTTATTGATTAGTTCTAATGTGTATTATATCAATGTATAATAGTTTCCCACTACCCTGGAAATGTTTACATTGGGATAATTGTGGTGTTTATTTGGAACATTTTCATAATAATAAATAATCATTTAAAAGAGTGGGAACATTATTACAACTGTTTGAGAGGCATTCTAGAAGTTTGTGTAATGATAGAAAGACAAGGATATTTTATGGATGTTCAACTTCTATATTTCACAATGGCGACGTTTCGGTATAGATCCTTATACCGTTATCAAGCATATGGTTTATATATAACAGTATATATATTGTGTCACTGTATGTCTCGTTATACTTTGCTTTTTTCAGTCTCAAATCATCTTGTGAGTCATGAAACATGTCATAAAATAGTCATAAATACATAAATACCAACATTGCATAAATACAAATAGGGCATAATACATAAAAACCAAAATGTCATAAGTACATAAATACCAATATGTTATGAATACATAAATATCAAAATAAATACATAAATACCATCATGTTATGAATACCAACATGCCATAAATACATACCGGTAGTAACAACTGAGTAGTTCTGACACTGGAAGAAGTACTCCCAGTAAAGATAATAAAACGCTGTTTATTTGTTTATTAATAAACTATCGCAATAGTAGACACCGGGCAGTTAGGACGTGTGGAGCTCAAAAACCAGTTTTATGAAGAATGTGTTTTCTTCCGGTGGAAGTTTTCAACTTAAGCGCAATTTTGACTTAAGTGAACGATGACTGAAAGTTTGCAGTCGTTGAATGCCATTGGCCATTGGCATTCAACGACTGCAAACTTTCAGTCATCGTTCACTTAAGTCAAAATTGCGCTTAAGTTGAAAACTTCCACCGGAAGAAAACACATTCTTCATAAAACTGGTTTTTGAGCTCCACACGTCCTAACTGCACGGTGTCTCAGATTGTTGGCTAAATTATCCTCTTTTGGTTTTCCTTTATACTCTGTATACATTTTGTATACTCTCTGATATATTTAGCCACAATCAAGGTGGAGACACAGGCTCCACACAGTCCTACCATAATACACATTAGTATTATGATGTCACAACAACAAGCTGTCAATACACATTGACACTACAGTGACAACCACTCACTCGTACACTCAAATGCAGTATAACGAACACGTAGGACTGTAATATTTAACAATTATGTTAAACTCACATTTACATTGGGTGTGTCAAACTTACTCCTCTCGCAAATTCACACATGAATTTATAAGTTATGTCTGCAAATTAGTAGAACATAATTGTGATTGAAGTGTACCTTTACTCCGTCACCTCTATAAAGTGTTGATATTTCTTGGTGTGTCTTTACCTCTTTACTCAATCCAGTAAATGAGGTCCCCGAGTCTCTCCAAACAGAGACCTCTATATTTAAAATACAACAAAAACACAACATTGTTTTTCAATTGTAGCTAACTCCAGCTTTATTTTCTCCTTGCATAAACAACACTGTATTCAATTTGTAATACAATTATTTTTAAAGCGAGTAATAACCGCCAATATCACATGCAAACTTTATAGACAATCTCAGTCTATTTTCACATACGTTCTCACCCTCTTTCTGCTATTACACCACGGGATCTCCGGGTCAAACAGGTCTCCAGGAAGTTCACTGCGAACCTAAAAGACATAACTATGGTCTTACAATCACTGGCGCGTCACCTCCACCGCCACCGTCCATAGCATAGCAACTGTGACGTCACAAATGCCGCCACCATCTTCAACACTATATAAACACACACTCAGTCCTGTAGTCCCATTTGGTCTGATGAGTTCACAACAGTGAACGAAACCGGTCACCACCCCACTGGCTACAAATTATAGCCTATCTCCTCCGGTGCAGTCCCCACCGTCGTCTGTACTTATCGCAATAGTAGGTCACAATAGACTATCGTTATTGCAATAGTCCCTTTAGGGTCAAAAGTCACCCCTACCAACATGTCATCAACACAAACATGTCATAAATACCAACATGTCACAAATACTACATAGCTCATAGGCTCATAGACTTCATATTATTTGATGTTTTAGACTAAAATAAATTAATTGTACTTTAGATAATGCACAAACCCGCGGAATAATTTGAATACAAAGACAAACTGTCTACTGTCAGACCAACATGACTTGAGACTAAATCTACTGAAATGGGTAAGATGGTCTTTTCAACATCATAATTCCTGCAAAGATCTTGATAAATGTTAAGTTAGCTGGATATTCAAGATACAAAACAGAACAAACTTTGATCCCTAAAGGTACCTTCCATACAGACGGACGCCGGACGACAGCCCATGCAATAAGTCCATCTGGACTTTCAGGCCTGATGGGCTACCAATCCAAAGTGAAATGTAGATCAATGGCCTCTGAAGCCCATCACACTGTGTATGGTTTGTGGTTGAATACTTTGATTAAAATAATTCTCCAGATTTTGCACATTTCCATGACTTTGAATGTAAATTCTAATTAACTAATTAGATAAGATATATTACCAACATATATCATAGTTCATGCAAAGTTAACAGTAGATTTTGCACAATTCCTGTCCCCGTCAGACACATGACATCACAATAATTTTACATAAGCAAGTAATGACTCACAATGCTATGATGTCATAAAACCTAATGCCATCACATTGCTATGACATCAAACATTGGATGTGTGATGGCAGTGCTTTGTTCAGAGAATTACATTTTTCATTTAAAGTAATGAAGGATGCTTTTTTAATGATAAATAGAATTAAACCCTTGTTTCTTCTGATATCAAATATATCAACATTAAACATTCAACATTCATTAAAGTCATATATCTTCAGCAAGCCTTGACTTTTGTAACTTTTGTTCAACTCTTGATAAAGAAAACACTTGGGTGTTATTCTCTATATTTCCAATCATATATTTATGACCAGTTTTCATTTAAACTTTGGACTATTTTTACCATTGTTTTAATCATTATGTACAAAACAAATATTGATAAATGAGCAATTACTCTTAAAATCCCACAGTCAGTCAACACATCTATGGATTTGGCTGGTGTAAAAACATGCTGACGGGACATGATCAGTATAAAATTGATTCTGTCAGATTCATTATTTATTCTGAAACATCAATAATGTCTAAATAGCAATTAATTTGTATGTGGGCTTACATGTTAAACAAAATCACACAATTATCTATCAATTATTTCCAAAATTCAACATATTTAACTTTTTAAATTGTTTACTTTTTTTTCACTCTTTTTAAAAACATCATATTTCAATAATGAAATGAGCAGTTAGGCCTTTGAAAATGATAAGAATTTTGGTTACAGGTAATTGCTTCATTTATTGCAATTGTAATCAAAAATTGATTTACAACTACAACTACAACTACAACTACAACTACAACTACAACTGTACAAATTATAAAGTCAATGAATGCACAATTGTAAATAAGAAATATTATTTTAAAAAGATAGTACATGCGAAGAGAGGAACCAATGAAAAAATCTATATTTTTTTTACATTTTCAGTTCAAATACAAAAACATCTTGAATGAAATTGAACAACAAAAGTTGAAGATATGAATATATTTGAACAAATGAATTGAAAAAAAATTAAATTTTTAATAAGTGTAGACAGTTCAATTACATTTAATTATCAATGCATTTATCAATGTTATGTAATAAAATACACAAAACTTGCTTATGAGCTACAAATATTTGAATTAAAATTTTCCATTGAATTTAATCAACAAAAATTGAAAGCGGGAATTGTATATATTTCCAACTTAAAAAGTTATGAAAAATCTAAACTTTCACATTAGGTGAAAACAAATCGATCAGACGTTGAACAAATAAGTCCCATCCACACCAATTAGAATTGGTAATGACAGTTAATCCACCCATTTCCTTCAAATAATCATCAGAGGTGCTTGGCAGGATCTACATTTCAAAGACATTTTCCCAATATAATCCCTGACGAAAATGGAACCATCTTACATTTAAGTATGTGGCGGACAGGATTTAAAGCTCTTGCTATTCAGTAATCTTATATATAGAATATCCTTCATATTCACCTGATCAAAGGGAGAGAACTCTTGGAGAGTCTAATGTCTCGCCTCCAGAAAATACGGATAATCGTATCTCACCCTCGCTGCGACAGCTGGTTACTGTCAGCGGTAACAAGGGAGATAATTATTATTGATTAATACCAAGCCCATCTTGTGAAGCTTACACCCTAGGCGAAAGCTTTAGAAATCTGTTTAATCATTCTCGATACGACCACTACACGCAATCAACAGGCATCTTCTAATTCTAATCTAAGTGTTGATTGCATCACAGTTGTTTTTGTCATGCAATCTTGGTGTCATACTGTTACAATTAAAACAACTTCCTCTTTGATGATTATTGTGACAACTTTTATCTGAAAATGAATGTTATTTTGACATAAAATATCAATTTATTGATTAATCTGTTACCTGAACATTCATCTTAGGTGGTTATTAAGTATTCATTTTGAAATATTACACAAGTAATGCCAATAATTTTGTTCGAGAATCAAGACAAAAACTTCGAAAATATTCAAATTTAAATGGTTTTCAACCAATTTTCCATTGGAAATTTTTACATTTTTATTTTAATTTTTTTCTATTTACATTTCCCAAAACTGGTGACCTGAGAAAAAGCATTGTTAAAAGTTTTCTTAATAACTTTACAAAATAACACAATCAAATTGGTTTACAGCTTATGTCTTACTTTTATCAAGTTGTCTATTATTGCCAGAATTTCCCTTCAATTCTTTAAACTTGAATTTATTCTTTTCAGTTTATTCTTTTAGTAAACATATAAACATGTATCTTTATATTTTTCTGATGTATTTTTCATAATACTTTATTTGACTTGCTGAATATTACATGTCCTTATTTAAGTATAAAATAATTTAACTCGACCTGAATATTGACATACCCTGGATCGCCAATATATCATAATTACTCTTAGTCTTGTACATAGACATAAACTGAGATCACATTTAGCATTAACATGAGCAGTAGTTATATGACCAATTAAACATAACCAACCCAAATCTGTCATTTCATTGTTATAAATACCGGTAAGTTTCCAAAGCCATATTTGCCTTATCAGTGCATGTTAGCTGCAGTACAATCATTTTTAATAAGAAATCACAACTTCCATCTTTATATTATCACTATACTGAATCCACTTACCGGTACAGGTCTTTGAGGGGCATTTAGAAGTGGTATACATAAGAACATGAAGATTTTCTGGATAACAACTTCTTTAATGTGAAAATACACGACGTTTCGCAGTACATACTCACTTTTCTTTCATCAGGTGGAATCACATTCCACCTGATGAAGGAGTAAGTATGTACTCTGAAACGTCATGCATTTTCACAGTAAAGAAGTTGTTATCCAGAAAATCTTCATGTTCTTAACTTACCGGTAGTAATGGAATGGTATTATAAGCAAACAAGGGGGGTGTATGGAGTGTGCCAGGGGGGTTCATTACATGTGTATCATTATCCAACCGTAGTTCTATTCAGATTATTCAATCCATTTCCACCTGGTTCCACAGTGTGCAAATTAATCTCAACCAGGTGATAACAGGCAGGTAAGGGTGATAATAGCTGTCATCGTATTGATTACAAGTCATCCTCCAGTCATCACAGGGATGGTTGACAACTGTATAACATACTCTACACAACAAGTTAAGGACCTCTCAAACTTCAATATTTCAATATCAATAAGTTCATGTTATGATGCATTATCAATTGGTGATCAAGAGGAAATCAAAGGTTATGACTATATACTATATGCAACTTCAATAAACAAACAAAAAGGGGTACAAGTATACATTGAAAAAAAATCATTATCTTAATTACCATAACAAATTTTGCTAATGTTGAGCTTAAAACTATTTGACACTTTTGAATCTGTTGCAGTATTTCTTTGTAACTAAACCTAATACAGGATTCAATGGGAAAACTCTAATGTTAAATCATGTACCACTTTTCTATAAATACTACCGATAGCAGGTGACATATCAAATACGAGAGAGCATAAAACCTATTAGTAGATACTTATCTGAAAGCTTATAAACATTTTGGTCATTATTAAGTCCTATAGAAAAGGAAATATGAAATATTGATAGTCTGTGAGCAAATATGAATGTTGAAGATGTTTAATCATTGAGTGATATGAGCAAAGTATAACAGATAATCAATATCTAGGTCAGACAAAACTTATCAGCTGAGTGGTGGGGACAAAATCCAGAAGTGAAAAGTTAACTTTCGTCTAGAAAAATGAAAAATTCCCTGAAATGTTCAAGTAAGCAAAATCAAGAACAAATGTTAAATTATCCTAATTTTTTAATTTTGTTTAGTTTGTTAGTAACTTTGGCAACAGTTTTTATAGGAAGGGATTATGAGCAGAATTTATTCAAGATCTTTGTAGGAGATTCTGAAGAACTAAAAAATAATTTCTTCACTGTATTTCTTTTTGTTTTCAATAAAATATCCTCTGTGTACAAATTTAAGATCCAAGCACTGCATATCGATTGCACTTTGGAAATGTTTATGTACGTATGTATACTTCAAAAACCTTTTGGGGTTGTCAGAAAGTATATACATTCAAGCACAGATTTGTAAAAAAGATTCTTTAAATATCATTATTTAATCATTATCATAAACTTCATCTTATTAATATAATTATGACCTCTTTACCACAAAGAAGGCAGTTTAGTTTTTAAAAAAGAGCCATTGGCTATGTAGCTCACAAGTTTAAACAAATAAACTGAATAAGTTCAAAATGTAACTATCAGAGGTATCAGAGGGAAATATAACAAGATAATAATAATAAGGGCATTTGTAATGTGCTGAAATTTCACACCACAGAGGGGCACGCTCTAAACGCTAACATAACATAGTGGATACATGTACTTACAAATGTACAACTGGAAAGATTATTAATAGGGAAGAAATAGGAAAGTTTTAAGCCTGGACTTGAAGGCTTGGAGGGTAGGGGAGAGTTTCAAGTCAAGGGGAAGTCCATTATGAGTTCCATAGTGTGGCTGCTGTATAGGAGAAGGTTCTGGCTCCAAAAGATTTCAGTTTGTATGCAGGGGTGTTTCAAGGTTCAAGTGTTTTACATTATAGAGAAGAAGATGAAAATAGGTTTTAAGGTTGTTGCCCCTGTGAACATGTCACCAATTACACAATTTTGATTCCCAATTAGTCAGGAAGACTATACACAGCATTCCAGCTTATTAGAGCTTTTAATATTAGTGGAAAGGATGAAAATATATGTAGGTTTTTAGGTTATGACCCTATTTGGGGCCAAAGAGTCACGGAGTCTACAATTAATAATCCCAATCGTCTATGGAGTACACAACATTTAAACTTTTTAGAGATTGAAATGAATGAATACAAATAGTTTTTTTAGGTTGTGACCCCTGTTACCTATATTTGAGGATCGCAGTGTCTATCAATCTACAATTTAGAAGCCTCTTTGGCTAAGGAGTCTCTGCACAACAGTTCAGCTTTCTAGAGCTTCTTGTACTTGAGAAGAAGATGAAAATAGTTTTTTTAGGTTGTGAACCCTGAACCCATATTTGGGGATCACAGAGTCACTTAACCTACAATTTATTATCCCCATTGGCCAAGGTGCCTGTACACAAGGTATCAGCTCCCTAGTCTAAATGTCTAGAAGTCTAAAAAGCGAAAATTGTAAGGCAGGCCGGCTGCCTTTTCATAAATCCATTGAAAATTCAGGCCTAATGAGACAAAAATATAAATCTTAAAAAAGGGAATCACTACAAAAAGAAAGTCATTGCCTTCTTAAAATGCCTCATACATAAGTAATAATAATAATAATAGTGCATATTTCTTGTGCGCACATATCCACACTCAAGGGCATGTTCATGGGGCTATACATAGTTGCCAATAGCACATAATTGCCAATTTTTCATTGTCAGAAACATTTTCATGTCATTAATCCGCTCAGAGGAACTATTAAAAACACAATGATGATTACTGCAGGAGTTTTGGCTGCTTGTCACTTATGTTTTGAGTTCCTATACATTCTTGTGGTTTACACCCTTACTCCCCATCCTCACCCACCCCTCACCCATCCTCACCCATTCCTCACCCATCCTCACCCACCACTCACCCACCCCTCACCCATATTTCTGATAAAACCAAAACAATTCTAGTTCCTAAAAATATTAATTTGTCTATTTGAGAAAAAACAAGCAGACATGAAACGTGTTTATTCTTACCTTGTCACAAGTGGACTGTTTACCTTTGACAAGAACTGCAATGTTTGTACCGCATTATACTGTCACAGAATCATTTGTTTTGTGTGCCTACAATCCAATTATCATAAGATTTCCAAGTATATCAGTTTACATAATATGAAATAAATAGGCGTGGCAAGGTGTCAGAGGGAGTGTAGACAACAAACGCGTTTGATAATAGAACCACAACCTTCAGTATGACCTTCACAGTGACCTTCATCATCGTCCTCTGTTTGACATGATCATAATGTATTTTTGGACGAGTTTTAAAAATAAGGCTAAATATAAGGACGATTCATAGATAATCCTGCCCTTCCGGAAATACTATTTTTATGATTTCCAAATTTGATAGGACAGAATGGTACACTGTCAAAACGTCCGCCAAAACCTACGATACAAACTTTAAATGTGTACCCAACACACTGCACTCCTTTTTAACGCTGATCAGACATTCAAGACCATGCATACATGTACCTTCTTTTGATGATATTATCTTTCAGGTTTCGTTCACCGGCTATTCTTGTTTCCAATGTGCCTATTGTCGACCACAATTCGGACTGAAATAACCTGGCACTGCCTCATTCCTCAATGACGGAGCGTTTAAAACTTGTTGTTCTGTTTTCCTCGTGTCATGATGTCTCAGTTAACTATATTCGCAATTAACATGTCCCGTGGAAGTTGCGTTTGAAGTTATTTGGTTACCCTTTTACTGAAAGATGTTTTAATGTAACAAAAATTATGCTTTGAAACTTCTATTTACCTACATGTATAGTAACCAATAAAATCGTGGTTTCCACAATGCTTTAAATTTTTGCAATTATTTGAATGTTTTGTTTTTAACAAAACACTGGTCACATTTACGGACAGTAAGAATATGATAGTAATCCATATTTTTAGCGTTATTTCAATGCATGAGCATAATTTTGTATTACCCTGACTTATCAACCTACCAGCCATATAACGTGATACTTGAAACGACCTTTCTAAACCGTATCACCCGGTACGAGGGACTTACAACCTTGTAATTCCCTCCAGGAGGGTTTTAATACACAGACTAACACTCTTAGAAGGGATTATAATGATTGTAAACCCTGATATATCTGTTAAGATGACGGCTTGAAAGTAAATGTCTGAAGAAACTAACTTAGACTAATTTTGAAAAATTTCATAAGTTTACGACAGAATATGTACAGCAATTTTTTTTAAGAAAGTGCGTCTCGAACCCGTATCCACCATCACTTGTAGTTAATGAGTCAACGCCTCAGACCACTGCGCTAAGGGGACAGACGAGAAACAACGGTACAAAAGAAACTCATATATAGCGCTGACAGGCTGACATCACCGAGGGATCCTCAATATAACGCCAGGGATCCGTAAGATCCTCAATATTACGCGATAACCAGTAAAAAGCCTGTTTTACACTTAAAAACGGTTGATAATACAGATAACCCATTCTACCTCGGATATGGTAAGGTTGTAGACCCTGATAGTCAGGAAAAACTCTCGGATGCTTCGCATCCTCGGGTTTTTCCTTCCTATCAGGGTCTACAACCTTACCATATCCTCGGTATCATGGGTTATCCTTATAATATTGTACTGTCAAATTATTCACTGCAAATTGAGACTAGAATGCAGTGATTTAAATCGCCATAAAGTTAAGAGATTTATATAAGAAAATCCATCATGTCGTCGTGGTGCTGCATATGAAGACACTATTCATTATCTCTTTGTATGTCCCAACTATACTGCCATTAGAAACACTTCATTTTATTACAAACATGGGTATAACATAAATGACGCTCTGTATGGTAACCTCAACTTATCAGTATCTGTAAATCATTATATAATCAAATCGGTACATGACTTCATTACCACATCAAAACGATTTACTCCATTTTAAGTTTATATATATATATATAATATTTTTTTATCATATTTTATTTTATTTGGTCCTTTGCTGAACTAATGTATGTTGGATGTATGAATTATTATATTCATGTGTGTGCAAATTATTGGTTATTATAGGTACTTTTGTAATTACAAGATGAAATGTACGTCGCATAATTTTGTTTTCTTATGGAGAGGCATTAATATAAGCCATTGGCTTGTTTGTCGATCCATTTCTGTATCATTATGGAAATAAATATGTTTAAACTACATATTGTACTTTTAGTACAGCTTATATAAGCCCTCCGTGACAGTGTGGTACGAACTTCTTTCTTCTTTACACAAAATGATAAGGATCCGGAATTACGATTGAAGAGAAATGTATTCTTTTTTTATCCAATGGGCGGTTAAATTCCCTTTGATGTTTTTGAAACGATATATCATGTATCAAGAAAAGTGTGGTTGTATCTATGACGTCACTTATTTATCAGCCACAGTTATTGTTAAACTCTGATAGGTCGATCGTGAACTAGCAGGGCGGTCCAAGGCGGAGCTGCAGACACCTGGCTGACGGCCCTGAGTTATTACAACATTGTTGCAAAACCAGATGACTTCAAAGGGCTGTATGCCGTTCAGTAGAAAAACAAAACAATTGTCAGTGCCACCCAGTTCTCTTTTGGTGATAAAAACAAATGATCAGCTGATTAGAAACGGCAAACAAATCTTTAAAAAACACCATTGTTTTTAAATCGTCACTGATTAACACGAAGGCAATCGATCCATCGGAAAATAATGAACAGCCATTTGGTGGTGATAATGTTCACTTAACAATTCTGTATGTTGAATAATACAAGAATAAATTTCACATGACTTATTTTCTTTTTCACACAGTGGCTCGGAAACACCAGCCGAAAAAAGGGCCTGCGGGACTGGTTCCAAAGCCCGACTGACTTCCTAAAGTGAAACGGGTCAACTATCTCAAATAGCGGATTTCTCCAGACTGATGTTTAAATCATGTCACGTGACAGGCGCATATTGTCGAACGCTGTCCATTGGATAAAACAGATACATGATTGACACAAGTGGGTGTATATGTATCTATTACGTAACCGGGTGTGAGTGGGGTTGAAAATAATCCAGACACGGGTCACGGGTGTGAGAGGTTTATTGCCCTAGATCGGACAAGTAAAGACACCCTGAATACATACATAAAACAATATACAATATGTCAAATCATACAAACACATTCACAAATAATTATAATTGCAAACTACAGAAATATAATCATTTACTTCACAGTTACACGTACTTATTAATATAAGGATAAGCCATAATACCGAGGATATGGTAAGGTTGTGGACCCTTATAGGAAGGAAAAACCCGAGGATGCGAAGCATCTGATGGTTTTTCCTGACTATCAGGGTCCACAACCTTACCATATCCGAGGTAGAATGGCTTATCTATATTATCAACCGTTTTTAAGTGTAAAACAGGCTTTTTACTTGTTATCGCGTTATATTGAGGATCCCTGGCGTTATATTGAGGATCCCTCGGTGATGACAGCCTGTTAACAGCCGCGCTATATGAGTTTCTTTAGTACCGTGAAATCTCGTCTGCCCCTTGGCGCAGTAGTCTAAGGCGTTGACTCAGTAACTACAGGTGATAGTGGATACGGGTTCGAGACGCACTTTCTGCAAAACATTTTCTGTACATATTCTGTGGTCAACTTATGAAAATTTTCAAAATTAGTCTAAGTTAGTTTCTTCAGATCTTTACTTTCAAGCCGTCATCTTAACAAACAATATCAGGGTTTACAATTATTATTATTTTCTTCTAACAGGGTTTACAACTGTATGTGTAAACCCTCCTGGAGGGAATTACGTGTACGATAAAACACGATACAGAGGTTATGCTTGGGATTGTAAAACCCGAGGTAAGAAAGCTGGGCGGGAAGTAAGACCGAAAGCGAAGCTTGAGGTTTTACTTCCCCGAAGCTTTCTTAACGAGGGTTTTCAATCCCAAGCATAACCGAGGTAGAGTGTTTTATCTAACTTAGATACCGTAAAACATAAATGTGAGCGCTTATCGGGCAGTGTTTTTAAACAAATTTTATTACTGTCAAATGTCAAAATTTACATTTTATAATGTTTGATTCCCAAATTCTGCGTTATAAAGAGTATTTCTCCCGGACTAGCGTTATATAGAGGCAGAGACAATGTGACTGCAAATAGAGGAAATCCACACAGTTCTTTCGGCTTCCTCGGCAGCGTGGAGGTAGAGAGTCCAGTTTAAAGAGCAATGGGTATCGAGTTCGATTCCCGCCAGCTACACTCCGAAAAAGTTATCTTTGTAAACTTTTCGATAATAATTGTTATGAATTGAGTTGTGAAACACATCTTAGTCTCATTTAAGGTCTTACTTTCACAATAAAAACCTTATACGTGGTTATTATCAGAAGAAATACCGACTGAAATAATATTAGTATGGGTTATTACGAGAAAACAAGATACCTACGAAACAATAGACAAAATCCCTGATAGGTTTCTAAAAGGTTGTAAGTCCCTCGTACCGGGTGATACGGTTTAGAAAGGTCGTTTCAAGTATCACGTTATATGGCTGGTAGGTTGATAATACTATACATACTCCAGAACTCCAATTAGGATAATCGCTTTGTTGGCGAAGTAATGTACATAAGATATGCATACATTATTTTATCTATATAAAAGTGATAAGGGGAAGGTAGTAGGAAACAATGTTAGAATGACCTTAGCTAAGTCCCAACTCGAAAACCTAAAACATGTTTACATCGGTTGAGGAAAGTTGTGCCAAGTCTACAACCGTGATATTTATATGAAAATTTGAGCGAACTTGAAGTTAGACCAGACCCCGTGTAAATATTGCCTATAAGACCTTAAGCACTCACTGCCACAACATACCCACCGTTTTTTGAGGAAATCGATTTTTTACAATGCAGTGATGACAACAAATGTGTGGACAGTTCTAGCTGGTTGTCATTTTCTATTTGTTTAAAACGACTTATAGTGGGTTAGCTTTGCCCATTTGGTCAAACATGCTGTTTGGACGAAAGTACCCCATACATGTCCGAGCAGTCCCTTGTAATGTGTGTTATTATCCAGGGCCATGTTCAAGGGAGGATTCAAAGTAATCGCTCAATGAGCGATTACTTTAAGACTCTCTTGAACGCGATTGCTCAACGTAGCGCTACGTAGCAAGGCGAGCAAACTTCGAGGAATCGCACCGTGTTGTTCAGGAGAGAATGCGCCACATTGAGCGCTACATTGAGCGCTACATTGAGCGATCAATGAGCGATTATATGGAACGGGGCTTTTATGTAATTTGATGAGATAAAATTTTAGAGAGCATACATCATCTTAAATGTAACAAATCACCAGGGGTAGATCAGATAATTCCTGAGTTTTTTTTAACATTCTTCAGATGTAGCCTACCCTCATCCACCGTATTCTTACCTGTCGGGTAACGATGTGCAATTTGGACCTCTTCCCAAAACTAATATAGTTTACTATGGATGATTGCACTTAAGGCCTATATAAAGATACAATGTTGAATTTTATTGAGGCATGTATGATGATTTTCTGAAATTGTTTTTCATTAACCGAGGAGGTTTTGTCTGAAAATCGACCGAATGACCCCCTCTCTCCACTAAACTAGAGAATACAGTCACGTTGTCCGACCATCGTTGGACTTGAATCAATGATAGTAAATAGTCAAAATAGTAAAGACGTCTCTCGTCATTCATATGATTTGAAAAGCTAAATTAACATAATTATCTTTTTTAGATGTGAGTGCATATAGCAACGGGTTCATGAATGTATTGTCATATCTTGGAATCGCCTTTTGAATTCCATACCATAAAGTGCCTGGGAAATGACTTTGGTTATTTAAGGGTAAGCCTGTGGTTTGTTTCACGCAGTAAACCATTCTATTCGCACAGAGGTTACTGCCTTCATATTTTCTATCGTAACCTCTGTTATATTTAGGCTAGTTTCTCGGCTATAAGTTAGTTTTGCTATCAACGGCTTAGCCATTATACAGTAGGATGAAATGTTTCGTATCCAAAAACAGTGGGTGATGGTTCATATCATTACATATAAGCCATGCTCAAGGTGAAATCGTTAGTAGACTGTTTACTGGTCACGATTTAACACCCAGTTGTCAGTGTTCCACCAAATGAGTTCCGCATTTTCTACAGTGACTATAACATCGATTGACGTACAAAGGATGTAATGGACCTCTAAAATGTCAGATAATACGTACATCACTGACATCAAATACTCTATTTGGATCTCATAATGCCACTGAAGACTATAGCTACAGACAAATAATCTGATGTCAATAGTTTCCGGTCTTGACAGAAATAGCTTTGGGCGAAACATTACAACATATAGAAAATGTCGACAATATACAACCTTAATGGGTAATGGTATGTCAGTATAGATGTACTTGTATTTCTATATACGTCTATATTGTCTAGATGGAATTGATTTATAGTTAGGCGGATGCGGCTTAGAGTGGGACAGCAAGATTGATAAGGTAAAGTCATAGAGATGGTAAACGTTTAGGGATGATCAACGTCTTTCATATAACATATATCCTTTTATCATCCAAAAGTATCTTCTACAGGAGATATCACTTGTGTGATTTCCTTTTGACAGTAAATTTGCACAATGTCCTTTCATCGTGAACTATAAATGACATTGCAATGCTTTAAAGGGCCAATGTGTCGAGGATAAAAATGACTCTCACTTTTATCTACCTGTGCTGAGTAACATGCCTGCTAACGAGTTACGCTTCGCTTCACTGTTAACATGCAGTAGTTTTTATTACTAATTACTTCAATTGTCTGAAATTAGGGATCTGTGACTTGTTACCAGACACGTTAAACAGCAAAAGTAGACAAGTCTGATCTCATTTTTATCCTCGACGCGGTGTCCCTTTAAGTTGGGGAGGGGTATTTGAAAGCTCAGTGGAGGGAATAGCTTCACCAAACTTGATGCTATATTCTGTTCGTCAAAGTATATCCAACTAAAATTACATACATATACGCAGCACATTCTAACTCAGTGCCTCTTCTTATTTTATACTCCGTGAAAAGGACTTCCTAAAACACTAAACAGCATTATATCAGGCACAATATATTTACCTTCTACATTTACACTTGCTGACATGGTTACCACCCCATCTAAACCAACAAGAATTGGAATGGTCAGTGGTATGACAGGCCATAGATTGATATTTGTCAATGGGTGGGGGGGGGGGGGGGGGGGGGGGTCGAATCTGTTACCCAGGTCAATGTGGGTCACGTGTGCCATACATTAAGAAGCCGTTTTTTGTCAACATTTCAAGAACTAAAAACCTTACAAATTTTAAACCTTTTGTAAAGACTTCTTGGTCAATATGGATTGTAAATATGGATGTGTGGCCTTTGTGACCCCCAATAAGGGACACCCTGGTCACTCCCCAAAACAAAAAATCTGTATTCTTCTCAAACAAACAAATCAAACTGAAATGTATTAAATTATATCTTTGGAAGATGCGGATTATCAATTGCAGATTTGGTGAACAGTGGTCACTCCTTTAAACCATTTCCCATCTCAATCTCCGGACTCCAAAGTCATAGAAAACTGGAATAGTGTTTCCAGGCCCTTGGTCCCCTTAGCCACAAGTGATTACAAATAATAGATTGGGGACTTTCTGACCTGATCTAAGGAGGCGTATGCAGAGGAGTGTTCAGAACCGCGAGTACTCGCGAGTATTCACAAGAACCCGCTTCTGAACGATAACGAGTTCGCGTGGTCTCGCGCGAAAACACGCGCGAACACTTTTGAAAAGTCTCGCCAAGCGAGTATTTACGATCCAAGATGGAATCGCGTGTCTAAAGGTTTGATTACCTAATTTTTCTTTCTTTTATTACCCCCTCAATTGAAATTTGGTCGGTTGCTATGTGAAAGGCACCTATTTCTGTCCAAAATGGTGATGACATTCTGAAATTAACTTGGGAAGTACTCCCGACCTCAGTTTCCGTTCAGGAGTCGTTCGTACACGCCAAGCGAGTACTCGTGGTCCTGAACACGCCTCTGATTAACATCAGCAAGTACCTGCCTTATATGCACAATGGTTTGATGTCATACACTTGACGTCATAATGCTGTCATGGAGATTTGCATTTTTTATTTGAAAACTAACAAAGAATGAATTTGCATGACAAACAGAATATGATCCTCGTGCCTTCTGACATTAGTAGTTGTTATCAACTCGTGTTCATATTATTGATTTTAGACGACATTTCAATGCTGTTTCAATGACATTCACGGTGTTTGAGAATAATATTATGATGTTGAGATTAACAATAACCATTAAGATTAAGGAAATACTTGGTAAATCTGTTGTGAAAATGGAGAAATTCATCATCGATCTGTCCTTACACCGAAATCTAGAAAACCACTCAATCAGCTTATAGGCATCTCCTTCTGGAGAACGCATACGATCATACGAACTACACCCGGTGCCGAAGTGCAGCACCAATCCATACGTCCTTCCATCGAGTAATACCAAGCGAAAATCAAAGATTCATGACGAGACCCGGATTTAAACCGAGACCTGCGGGAAACTAAAAGAACTCTCCAGCTACCACTGTCCCATAGTGCTAGATATATTGGTCAAAGGTTTATGTAATGTATACATTACTAAATTAGTCTATGAGTATATGTATATAGTAAATGTGAAAAATTATTCGAGGAATGTTAGTTTATGTTGTTGCTTTATCAATCTAAATGGATTTGGATCGACAGTAGCTATATCTATTCACGAATGAAGAGTGGGTAAGATTATGGATGTGGAAGATTAGGAACATTTTAAAACAAATTAGGCATAAGACTCTATTAACTTTACTTCAAAACAGTTAGTAAACTCTAGAACTGAATACTTTCAATAAAGTGTACTCTGTTTAACAATATTGAAACCTGAGCGCCTCAGTGAGATTTCCTCGTTGCACAACCAGCTGACTGCATGGAATACTTTCAACATAGTGTATTCAGTTTAGTATTATGCAAACTAGAGCCCCTCTGTTCGCTTGATTCGCTACAAATACAACTTCATGGATTCAGGGCTTTCATTTCACACGATACACAACATTTGCTTTCCGTTTCTAAATATGCACCACCAGAGAAAAGACTCTCAGAAATAGATAACAAGGCGATGCATGTTTGGATGCTCTGATGATTCTATTGATAAGCGTTAAAGCTTCAGTAATTGATCGATTGGTATGCGTCTGTGAACAATATTGCATTAAGACCATTGATGTTTAACATAAAAGCTTGTCGTGAAGGATAGGAATTGATGTATTTCCAATCATTATCAGATATTGATTTCAAATTGCAACTTTTGTATTTGTTGTTATTGTTTCTATTTTCAGTTGCCTATCGTGCATACTTGCCTGGGTTTACTAGATCTTGTAACAAGTAAGGGTTGAAAGTTATACAGTTTCTTGTGTGGACTTTGTCAAAACCTAAACATAGACTGTATTTATTATCAACAGACGTACTCCTAGTCCTAGCATTGTTCATATTTTTACACGCTGCTCGAGGGCAGAAAATCACTTTGTCATTGTAACGTGACGTGACGTCATTAGCTATTATGGCATCTCATTTCGTGCAATATGTCGTGTGCTAAATGCCGTCTATTTATCTCTACGCATTTACCGCAACTTCAAGACTGCAAGAATAGTATTCCTGGTCTTGCGTATGCCACTTCTAAATGCCCTTCAAATACTTCAATACTTCAATAGTCTAATGAATAGTACAGTATATTCTTTCCAACACTAATCTCTGAATGTCGGTATATCACTTGCTCTCTCTCGGGAAATACCAAAATTCCGGCACTCGTCTCGTATACATGGTATGACACGAGCACTCAGATAACATCCGCTTTCTGATCAAAAGTAACCCTAAATTTCACCACGAATTGAACAGGCCTGTTGTAATGGGTTACGTCGTCTGCGTTATTTGCTATCACTGTCCATTCTTAGACAGTTCTTATGTTAGATAGCGAGCTATGTCGGTGGCTTTATCGCTATACCACATCACCTTTATATTCGACCCATGGGACAGCATTGCAAGAGTTTTCATCAACGCTGAATGGAAGAACACTTCCCTCTCTGATGATGCGTGCACGGGTCTAACAGGACACTCACAGTCGATGCTTTGATTAACAGGAAAACTACGTTGTACACGAGACATAATGAATCATTTAATTCTCTCACTGCCATTTAAAACACCGAGCAAGTTTTGTATTAAACAAGTTCGCGATGGAGAAAAAACTGCAAGCCCATCCTCTTTATGTGATTTGCATGGCGATTTCATATACAATGTGCGATAAACCTTATGGTTTGTTCACTGTCCGGGTTCCCTGAGAGATTAGTTTTTCATATACTCTTCATTAACGCAATGAACATCGTTTGATCTGTCATTGTAGAAGTTGAATAATAACATCAAGAAAGTGCAACGTAAGAACGGGCAACAACAACGTTCTAATCATTAAGGAACTTTATCTAAGTCTCATGTCAGAAGTGCATAACCCCAATGTTTTTTATACGTTAGTCTCATTGTTTTCACTTATTTGATACTGAATACATAGTTGATTTAAATATTGGTAGTTTAAGCTGGAGGTTCACACGAAAGATAAAAAGCAAGCTCATTCACAGTAACGGTTATATCACAGTGTCATATCGGTCCATGATGGTGGAGCACGAACTATTTGGTCTGTTCACTGCTGTGCGTTTATAGAATGTACTTTAATGTGATATAATGGTGTTCAAAGTTTAAGCAACTGCACATGCGTTTATCTTCTTTCCATACCAGTGCGGAACACCAGAGACTTTAGATATCATACTCCTTAACGACACAGTTTTAGCGAGACAGGTATTTACGTTGAATAAAATGTATAGTATAAAATGACGTTCAAACGAAAACAAAGATAAAACCACCCTCTTACACTGTTTATATATTATAGTAACAATAAAGGGGCCCATCAATAGGTATAGCATGTTCCATTTGACTGTAGGGCGAGAACGTTACATTTCATTACAGTGATAACTTTGCCCACCTCGATCGGGCGAGCTTACTCTAGAGACAACTTGTCCAACTTGTCCAACTTGTCCAATATATCGATAAATTGGTCCACATAACAATCAAATCGTGTATACGTTTTCACATCACTCAATATCAAAACTATGTCCAACTTTATTTTGAAATTACTAACAGATTTCTGTACGATAATAATCAATCAATGTCAGATTTCCATTGAAGCGAAAAGAAACGTTATGCGTTTTAAGTGTATAATGCAAAGGTGATAGATAAAACGAACAACCATATGAATTAGAATAAATAGAGAGAAAAAACTATCCAATTGAATACACCCATTATAATAAAACATACACATTAAACAAGGACTGCTTATTGCTTAGAATTAAAAACATTGGGTTTATATATCAAATGCATAATGGGCAATGTTCAGGCAATACATTGCCAATTTTGAATTTCGCTAAATACTTCAATAATATATAATCGGGGTAACCAAACAAAGTACACTAAGTACACTTCATTTAAAGTTCATGTTTTGTAACCCACAGTATCCATGAAGTATCCACATATTTCAATACTTGTAAATCCGGAATAGAATTTGTATTTATGGAAATCTCCTTCTTCCATCAAATCTCATGAACGTGTGAAGACCACGTTTTAAAATACAACAATCCCATCCTTCTCTTATTTTGGTAATGTTATATGCTTGTTATAAGAATGCAGAAGTTGAACAAGGTAAGTAATGCTCTTACCTCACAACCTCCGGACGAAGATGTCATTTGGATTTAGTTGAAAACATAGTTGTTTGTTTCAATCGTAAAAATAGTAAATACTGACCCTAACCGCTGTTGCATGTTTTATAAATTTTGTAAATGATGTGACAAGCTTACAATACTGACATGTTGTAATCACATTTATGACCCAGCTACACTTTGACGAGATATTACATTTCCCTTTTAGACCTATAAAGAAATAAACATAAATAAATTATGAAAAATTATGAAAGGTGCTTTTTTCGGTCGTCTAACAAACATGCACATTGATAATGAGCTGATCATAATCCTTTGGGTGTCTGTATAGGACGTCGACTGTCTCACGTTTAGTAAAAGTTACCAGGTACACATCCTTTGCATACATTACAAGGAACATTACATTTTCTGAAATACTGACATTAACAATGTTAACATTTTAAAAGCTGAAAATGTCACGCAATGTTAAAAAAAACTCACAACGAATAAATTTGACATAAACATAAACTCATGACTAAAGTAAAAAATATCCTCCTCAAGTCACTGATATAAATTACACTGATATATATTACTTTATATCAACTCGTGTTGAAACTGTGAAAGAAACATGCATCCCTACATGGCCCATTGTACTACACTGGTGTGACACCTGGCTAGTTCATAGAGTATGATATTTGTACCGAGACTCTAAAAGGATTAATTAAAATGTGGAAAAACTAGTCATCAAAACCTACAAAGGCTGCTTCAGTTCACCCCCATCCGCTACCGTGCAGGAGCAGACTCTGACAACACGCTATACATTAAAGTTTCACACACTGAGCATGTGTTCCCACGCAGTTCTAAACCTGCTGATTAAACCGTGTTAAACTGGTTGGTCATAATAAAGCAAAAAATTAAAGAAAACTATTCATTATGATGTCAGTACACTCCCTCGAATACGTACAACACGAATCATTAATATTGTATACATATATTGTTACACCCCGCGACGAGCTGTGCAAAACTGGATACGGTTGTACAGTACAATTCTGCAATACCGCTCCACTCATAATGCATATGGCTAATTCTATTGTTGTTTTAGGTGGCATTGTTTGCAAAGTCTAACCAATTCTGTTCTCTTTCCTTTTTGTTCTGCCTAAAATGCACACCCAATACTCGTCGCCCGTTCGTTTTGTCAAAGGATTAAATCATGAACATCGAAACTAAACAAATTTGTTTTTCGGGGGCCATTCGCTGATAATGACAAGCAGGAACAAGACTAATGTGCATCATAAGTGTGCACCACGTCATAACACTGGTCCTATAACAATAGTCCGTTAATGTATCCTTGTAGACATAAATCAATTGACTCTTGACCATGTTGTTGCTAAAATCTTATAATTTATGCTTAAAGTGTGTTGTCTAAGACTGCAAGTAAGTTCTCATTGAGAAGTAAAACTGAAATAAAAGTGAGTATCGCGTTTAGGGTATATTTTTTAGATCCCTTTAATAATTAAGTTAACATATCTAATCAAATATCTGCTACATGTATTCTAAACAAAGTGAAGTGCCAAAATCAATTCAATCAATCATTGTAAATAGATCAAGGATCAGATGTGTAAATGGTAAACTCATGTCCTACCCATCAGTAACAAAACTGTTTAAAAAGAGTTATTGCCAAATCAAAGTAATGCTTTCATCTACCCATGAACGCTATAATCTACTATAATTGCTCAGGTGAATAAGTTACTTAGAATGCCATGAATAATGATGATTCGAACTTAAAATGATACTTGTCGTACCTTCTTAATGATAATGAAAACCTATTACATTTACAACCTCAAAAGTAGGTAAAGCACACAAAGTATTATATATTAAGGTGAGTGAAATATAAGTTTCAATAAGAGAGGATGCTTCAGATGAGTCAGCGTCTTTGAATGTCTACCATATGCTATTTACTACAACTTAGTCTAACAAAACTAAAAAACGTCACGATTATTCTGATTTCTTGTTTATAAGTACTTTTCAACGTGCTGAATGCAATTATGAAATGACAAGAACATGATTATAACCCTTAATACCATAGTGTTTCATTTTATGGGTCATCTGTCAATACTCTAGGTACCAACGCTTGACTTCATCAATTAATCACTCGTTTATTCATAATGGATAAACCTTTTGTTTATCTTCATCAAGCAGTAAATATCTGACAGGAGCTTCATCATAAAAAAATAATCAATATAGTTAATGACAGTTACCAAGATCAAAAACAATGTTTACTGTTGATACATCTTACAATCAGAGAAGAGTGGTGTTACATAACAATGAACTTAATAGTAATGTGACAAGAGGCAATAACACGTCAAGAAAAGTATGATGTTTTGTTTAGAAGTTCTTTTCAATGTGCTGAATGCAAATATGAAATGCAAAGAACATGATGTTTAACCCTGATTCAATTTGGTGACATCTCGAGGGTCATTTGTCAATAGTTACCAACGCTTAGCTTCATCAATTTATCACTCGTCTATCTAAAATGGATAAACATTTGTATATCTTCATTGAGCCTTAAATATTTGACAGGAGCTTTATCATTCATAAAAACATTCAACATAGTTAATGACAGTTGCCGAGATAAAAAAAAGAAGTTTATTGTTGATACATCTGACAATCAGAGAAGAGTGGTGTTACATAACTATGTACTTAAATTAATAATGTGACACAGGGCAATAACACAACGCAAATCAACCAGCACATTAAACCGTCAAAGCAACAGGCTTTTCCATCTTTGATCAGTATGTGAGTATTATTGTTCTTTTCGAAGGCATGTATCCCGAGGCTGTGATTTAGTGTATGTTGATGTAATGACCATTTAAATACTATCGTAAAACTTCAATTTTGCAACACTTTTCAGTACGACATCAGTCTTTAAATTATTAGTGGGATAGTTGTGATAAACTTGTAGTCTGCCTCTGGTATTCTTCATACGATTGCTGTTACATCAAACCTGTTTTTCTAAACAAACATTTATATAATGAACAGAATCTAAAGATAATACATTATAAGATTAGAAGAGATTATTTCCCGAGGAAGTGTGTCATATGATTTTTACCAAACGAGTGTTTTTGTAATCCCCGAGCGAAAGCAAGGGTTGTATATACATGTATATCTGCGTTAAAGTCATATGGCGCACTCATGATGTACTCATTTCTTTATTACCCATTCTTTTCCACTTCAATTGTCACGTACAAAATAGCCAGAAAACGCCCCATTTCTATCGCGACCGCAAGCTACAATCACGTCATGAACAAGTATTATGGCGTCACAGATGAAAAATACGAGACCTCGCGCTGAAACAATGCTTGCTTGGCAAACTTGATATGTGCACATGTGCTCGATCGAAAATTTTAAATTGGTTATTCACATATCATATAATATGTAGTGAATTGAAAAAAAAGGTTTTAATTAGGAAACCCATCCTGCAACAGTGGAAGTGCACCGCAATAGCAGACATCCGGAGCAGCTCCCTGCATTAATATTTCGTCAGCTCTGCATACACGCACCTATTTATGACCATCACGACCCCAACGCTGAACATGCATTTATACCCATTGCAAAGCATCGGAGTGAATGATTTGATTTTCCAGAACAGTTGATATTTTGTGGGTAACAGATGAAAATATCTGACAAAATTCTGTTTGGTGACAGGAACTGCAAGACAGATGTCCTTTTATTGTTGAATTAAATAGGTTCAGATTCTCGTGAATTGTTTATGAACACAGAGAGCAATAATTTACATGAGTGTTTTTGATTTTGATTGGTTTTAGAGGTTTTCTGTCCTGTTGTTAGGACGATGGTGATTTATTGCTGCAACTGAAAGCTTGCATTTGATGCTAGAACAATGACTTCACTTACGTATTTCTTTGATAATGCCTATATAGCGTATTCATGGTTCTTTTCAAGACTTGTAGCGTAATTAATATGTATTTATCATATTATACGATCCTTGTATGATATCTCGTTGAAATATCACCAGACAGAGTACTGTAAATGACTAATAGGGAAATGTCACTTATTTAAGGTAATCGAACTTGCATAAATTTCAGTACAAGTTTGGTTCTCGATAGGCCTATAGCCAAGATTGTATTCAAAGTATATTGTTTAGAGAACAATTTGCTTGGTTATAATCGGTTTGATAGACTACACATTTGTCATATCGTTCGTATATATAGTTAGAAAGCAGTCACAATAGCTGTAATATTGAAATTGCCGATAATGGTAAATTATATATACAAAGATTTGTCTGGTGACAAGTGAAAATCATAAAGTATAATGAATTGTTATCAGGTGTTATTCGTCATTTGCATCATTATCAAATTACACCAGTGACATTTTCAAAGTGCAATGATGGGCTTGATTGAATCTTTTGAGCTTGTTATTTCGAATTCGAACGAAAAAAAGTGTTATCAAGGGTGATAAGTGCATAATTGTATGGCTGTTTTTGTATGTAAAGTCGTGTTTGTTCAGAGATCGACTTCACATGACTTCTTTCATAACTAGGTTTACAATGATTAATCAAAGATCAAATTAAATTCCTCGATTTCATGTTCCAAAATTAAGTATTCTTTCTACTAATCTCATGATTCCACAGATTAAAGACACGAGTGAATGTTCAACAACCAACTAACTTCAAAGGGGATACATAAATACCACTTCATGCTAGTAACAAATGCACTTGGCAGTTTATTATTTCTAAACCAATGTCATGCACTGATTGGATACAAATAAGAAACATCATAACAATGACATTGAAAGATTGGCAGGAGAACCTCACTGCTGGCACTCATGGGAAGAATTATGGATATAAACTTGATTAATGCTCCTGTGCCGCATTAGTATCATACTCATTTTCTTTGTAATGAAGTTTGTGTACTATTTGAACGCAAGGTCTATCAACTGCTGGAACTGTTAGGGTGCACTAAAACATCTCCAGTAATGCTTCATATTTACCCCGTGGAATTGTCCATAATATCCAATATACTTCTACATGGAACATGAAGGGCTAGTTGATAGATCTGTTAACCAACAGGAGAGACATTAATCTCGTTGCCCCTCTTTTGGCGACCAGAATCATGAAAACATAACAGGAAGTACGTTAATCTTCATCGATGCACGTTGCATTTAGGAACGTTGACATTTCAATTTTGATTGTCAGAGAAATATAAATGAAATGTCAGAGTACCTTAAAATGCATGGTTAATTGATCAGATTGTATTGCATTATCTATCGTTTTCTGTTATACATGTATAGTTTTCTGTAAGTGCACTGCAATATGACATGATACACCGATGTTATCGGTTAGCTAACAACATTCGGCAACAAACCAAATGTTATGATTATCCCTTTCAGATGAAACACTTTGCAATGGTTAAATTAAATCTAAAACTAATTTGAATATCTTTTCTTCGACATCGCGTTTGAGAAAATCCTGCAAGAAAAGTTGAGTAACTTCTTGGAACTAATACAGATGTAACTAGAAGGTGATTGGCGAAAAGTGCATTTCCATCCCAACGATATAGCCAAACCCTATAGCCGTATTGGTACTTCAACCATGATCAATCCTATCAATCACATATTGATTAATACTTTTGAAACACTGGTTTACTGCGATTTGTGATATTTGAAAATCATGCATTTTAATTAACGTTTAGTTTGTACTTCGTATAAGAAAAGTAGACTGTATCTCATTCATCCTATTTTGGCATTCAATCAAATACAATCTATGGATGTTGCCCTTTAAAAACTACTCGAGCTATGACGGCTCATATTAGAATTGTTGTCATTTTAATGTTCCAGCTATACTTGTAGCCCAGCTAAATATCACTGACAATATGTCATGTCAACTGTGATTGATATTAACAGGAACGCATTACCAAATACATTTTCTTCTCGGGTCCAACCAAGCTGTATCACCCCTATTTTCTTCATTGCATCCAAAACATTGTAAGGGCAAGTTTTATGGATGACAACGCGACGACTCGACACAGGTCCTTGTCCTGTCCATCAAGCGATCATGCATGGAGAAGTGTACATATACATGGAGTTTCTTTGTAGAATAGTCCATCGGTGAATTATAAAACTGTTTCTATGGCAGAATCACATAATAGGAGACGGCTGATTGTGTTGTCATATGTACCGTCATGTGGTACTCAGAAACATCCGATATTACTCTGACATGAAGCTTACGATCAATACAGCATTCACCCGTGCTGTCTACATTATAATTTATATTGTACATCTGACGAAACTCTCTTCTCGTTGACGAGCATAGCGATGGTAACAAAGGCTTCCTAAATCATCACTTTATGGCACGTTTTATCATTAATTTTGGTATTTCAAGTCAGTGACTAATCATTTCCTAACTTCAATTGCACAATAATTTTAATTTTGGAGAGTATTATCTGCTGATTCTTGACGCTGCAAATGTAACCATACCTTTATAACGGGAACGTTTCTATCTTTGCATGGTCATGGACAAATTAAATCCAATAAATCCGTAAATGTATCAGCTACATGAATTATATGTAAGAGAAATGTCAACAGAAGGGTAAATGGATACCATATTCTTGCACTTCCCCAGAGAGTAATTAGATCAATAAACGCCTAAGAGGACCATGAAAGCGATCATGCGAGCAGAAAGATGTCTGCATTTGGCATGAACTCAATAAGACTGAATAATAACAGGAACAGAACGCATGTGTGCTTCTCACGATAATATCTGTGTGGATGTTTTCATTGCCAATATTGTCGTTACTAGATAAAAAAATAGACATTCAAAAGATACAGGATACCTTTATTTTCTTTGGTAGAAAGTTTATGATAATTTATTTTTATTGATCATTATCTTTACATTTTTAGTTGTGCATATTGTGATTGGATAAGAAGAACATGGACATTACCAGACACTTCCACAAATATAGTTTTACATTGTTGTAGTGCACTAATCCTAGCAAAGAGGATTTCTTGTACTTTGTCAGAATGTGAAACAGGTCTACTCACCTGATAAAACAACAAAAACAAAAAAAACAGCAACCGGAAATGGTATTGTGCATGGTTTAGATTAAGAATAGGATACGGTTGTGTTTCTCAAGGTTGCGATTATCGCATTTCAGACTTTGATTCAAATAATATCAAGAGATGGTGGTCATTAACTAGAGAAATCTTACAAGGTAGCATTTAACCTGATTTGTGATATCAACTGGCATCAGCACAACTTTTGTTAAGGGATAACACGTTCTTAGACTTGATATCATTTCAGTTGCACCATTGTCCTGTCAATATATAAGTTTCCCCTGTATCCTGTGATGTCATCTACTCTGATATGGGTAACAACAATTTCCAGACAGTGGTACTGTGATACATCATTTTACAAAGTTTAACAGTGTTACTTTTAACTTCATGAAACAAACGGTGATTTGATCTGAATTTGTTTAAAACATAGTTTTGTAAATAAATACAGAGAAAAACAAATTATCTAACCCAGGGAACTTTCTCCAATGGAGATAACCTCAAGCATCAAATTTGCATAATAACATTCTGATCCAGAATATTATATCCTGAATACTGACAAACGTTTACCAATCCTTAACTACATGAACACGCATTTAGCCATAATCAGTCAGTATGTTAAACAATAATTAGATGGCATATTCAAGTTATGCCATAGGTGTAATATTTGAAATATGTCTAAATGAAATATGTCTATGTGCACTAAAACATCTCCAGTAATGCTTCATATTTACCCCGTGGAATTGTCCATAATATCCAATATACTTCTACATGGAACATGAAGGGCTAGTTGATAGATCTGTTAACCAACAGGAGAGACATTAATCTCGTTGCCCCTCTTTTGGCGACCAGAATCATGAAAACATAACAGGAAGTACGTTAATCTTCATCGATGCACGTTGCATTTAGGAACGTTGACATTTCAATTTTGATTGTCAGAGAAATATAAATGAAATGTCAGAGTACCTTAAAATGCATGGTTAATTGATCAGATTGTATTGCATTATCTATCGTTTTCTGTTATACATGTATAGTTTTCTGTAAGTGCACTGCAATATGACATGATACACCGATGTTATCGGTTAGCTAACAACATTCGGCAACAAACCAAATGTTATGATTATCCCTTTCAGATGAAACACTTTGCAATGGTTAAATTAAATCTAAAACTAATTTGAATATCTTTTCTTCGACATCGCGTTTGAGAAAATCCTGCAAGAAAAGTTGAGTAACTTCTTGGAACTAATACAGATGTAACTAGAAGGTGATTGGCGAAAAGTGCATTTCCATCCCCACGATATAGCCAAACCCTATAGCCGTATTGGTACTTCAACCATGATCAATCCTATCAATCACATATTGATTAATACTTTTGAAACACTGGTTTACTGCGATTTGTGATATTTGAAAATCATGCATTTTAATTAACGTTTAGTTTGTACTTCGTATAAGAAAAGTAGACTGTATCTCATTCATCCTATTTTGGCATTCAATCAAATACAATCTATGGATGTTGCCCTTTAAAAACTACTCGAGCTATGACGGCTCATATTAGAATTGTTGTCATTTTAATGTTCCAGCTATACTTGTAGCCCAGCTAAATATCACTGACAATATGTCATGTCAACTGTGATTAATATTAACAGGAACGCATTACCAAATACATTTTCTTCTCGGGTCCAACCAAGCTGTATCACCCCTATTTTCTTCATTGCATCCAAAACATTGTAAGGGCAAGTTTTATGGATGACAACGCGACGACTCGACACAGGTCCTTGTCCTGTCCATCAAGCGATCATGCATGGAGAAGTGTACATATACATGGAGTTTCTTTGTAGAATAGTCCATCGGTGAATTATAAAACTGTTTCTATGGCAGAATCACATAATAGGAGACGGCTGATTGTGTTGTCATATGTACCGTCATGTGGTACTCAGAAACATCCGATATTACTCTGACATGAAGCTTACGATCAATACAGCATTCACCCGTGCTGTCTACATTATAATTTATATTGTACATCTGACGAAACTCTCTTCTCGTTGACGAGCATAGCGATGGTAACAAAGGCTTCCTAAATCATCACTTTATGGCACGTTTTATCATTAATTTTGGTATTTCAAGTCAGTGACTAATCATTTCCTAACTTCAATTGCACAATAATTTTAATTTTGGAGAGTATTATCTGCTGATTCTTGACGCTGCAAATGTAACCATACCTTTATAACGGGAACGTTTCTATCTTTGCATGGTCATGGACAAATTAAATCCAATAAATCCGTAAATGTATCAGCTACATGAATTATATGTAAGAGAAATGTCAACAGAAGGGTAAATGGATACCATATTCTTGCACTTCCCCAGAGAGTAATTAGATCAATAAACGCCTAAGAGGACCATGAAAGCGATCATGCGAGCAGAAAGATGTCTGCATTTGGCATGAACTCAATAAGACTGAATAATAACAGGAACAGAACGCATGTGTGCTTCTCACGATAATATCTGTGTGGATGTTTTCATTGCCAATATTGTCGTTACTAGATAAAAAAATAGACATTCAAAAGATACAGGATACCTTTATTTTCTTTGGTAGAAAGTTTATGATAATTTATTTTTATTGATCATTATCTTTACATTTTTAGTTGTGCATATTGTGATTGGATAAGAAGAACATGGACATTACCAGACACTTCCACAAATATAGTTTTACATTGTTGTAGTGCACTAATCCTAGCAAAGAGGATTTCTTGTACTTTGTCAGAATGTGAAACAGGTCTACTCACCTGATAAAACAACAAAAACAAAAAAAACAGCAACCGGAAATGGTATTGTGCATGGTTTAGATTAAGAATAGGATACGGTTGTGTTTCTCAAGGTTGCGATTATCGCATTTCAGACTTTGATTCAAATAATATCAAGAGATGGTGGTCATTAACTAGAGAAATCTTACAAGGTAGCATTTAACCTGATTTGTGATATCAACTGGCATCAGCACAACTTTTGTTAAGGGATAACACGTTCTTAGACTTGATATCATTTCAGTTGCACCATTGTCCTGTCAATATATAAGTTTCCCCTGTATCCTGTGATGTCATCTACTCTGATATTGGTAACAACAATTTCCAGACAGTGGTACTGTGATACATCATTTTACAAAGTTTAACAGTGTTACTTTTAACTTCATGAAACAAACGGTGATTTGATCTGAATTTGTTTAAAACATAGTTTTGTAAATAAATACAGAGAAAAACAAATTATCTAACCCAGGGAACTTTCTCCAATGGAGATAACCTCAAGCATCAAATTTGCATAATAACATTCTGATCCAGAATATTATATCCTGAATACTGACAAACGTTTACCAATCCTTAACTACATGAACACGCATTTAGCCATAATCAGTCAGTATGTTAAACAATAATAAGATGGCATATTCAAGTTATGCCATAGGTGTAATATTTGCGGACTTTCACAACAGCTTGTCATCACCATGGCATGACCTATTTGTGATATAGTCTTTTATTTATCACCGGTGAGCATCGATACAATATTACGGAAATTGCACCTGTCATTATTTATCAAATTGCTTTAATATTAAAGTGGTTATGTACCTGCTCAGAGTTTGCAAAACCTGTACTTTATTATTTGATGAAGCTTTTCCCTCATATAAGAGTTAATGATAGTATGAATTTAATGTTTGTTTGATATGATTATTCGTATATCCAGTGAGTTGAACAAGTACTTATCGAAATAGTGCAAGCACATCTTGAAAGATTGCAGTCTTGGGGCAATTTCCGGCATAAGTATCTCTTCTTAAAGGTGCATCCATTGTGTTTCATAAAATTTATTTGGCCTTAATACGTTCCACCACACCATATGTGCTGTTTACAATACAAACAAATTCACTTAGCTTGCATATTCATGCCCAATCGGCAAACATATCATAATTACTTGTTTCCAATTAAAATCGAGTAACATCCTTATGCATGTGCAGAAACCGAAAGTGCACGTCCTATTTACATGCACAGTAGTTATATGACCTATTGAATATTATCAACCCAAATTTGTTATTTTGTCTTGTGTAAATAAGACTAAAAAATTACGTTTGACTCATTGGCGCGCGCCACACGGGGTGCATTGTACGGTTTTCGGTCAGAAATCACTACTTTTACCTTCATATCGTCAATATACTAAGCTGAGTATCATTAAAATGGTTGATTTCGGTAACAGTTTGTACTTCTCGATGAAATAAGACCATTTATAACGTTTGTCATATTTGATCCCCAACAACACAGTGGATGTACCTTTAATTTGCAATGTTTCAAATCCACCACTGCCAGCTCAAGTAAAATAATGTATTTGTAGCATACAGATCCTGAGTAATGCTCTCGTGTATCGTTGGAATAATCCTTAACATAAATTATTTGTTTTATACTGTATGAACTCATACACCGCACCACCGATCATACACTGGAGGAATACGTGGGTGCACTAAACACTAATTCTCCTTGTAAATACCCCTCGGAATTGGCTATAATATTCAATGTAATTACATCAAGGACATGCTGATAGATCTGTCAATTACCAAAGAGACTTTCTTATCGGTGTACATCTCCTGGTCAACAGAATGATGGATACATAACAGGAAATATATTTATTTTAAAAGATGCATGTAGCATTTATGAACGGATGACATTTCAGTTATGATTGTCAGCACTGTGGAGCACAGTTGTGTAGTGGTTAGCGTGCTGGCCTCTCACGCCAGAGACCCGGGTTCGAATCCCGGTGGAGACACCAAAAATTTGTGACCTGGGTCTCACACTGTGTTGTCTCCTTGGGGAAGGCACTTCATCCACAATGCACTCAGTCTACCCAGCTGTTTAAATGTGTACCTGAACACGAGAAAGTACGGACCTATCCGGTCGCGCGGTGCGCTTAGTAGCAGCCTGAAAATACAATTCCTTCAGGGTAATAAAATGTGTAGCGCTTAGAGCATGTTAAGCATGGATTTTGCGCAATATAAATATGCATTTATTATTATTGCCAGGAGAACCTCACTGCTGGCACTCGTGGGCGGAATAATGGATATGAACTTGATTAATACTCCTGTGTCGCATTAGTACATTTTACATACTCAACACGCATTATCTTTATAATGAAGTTTGTGTGACAAGAGGCAATAACACGTCAAGAAAAGTATGATGTTTTGTTTAGAAGTTCTTTTTAATGTGGTGAATGCAAATATGAATGACAAGAACATGAGTTTAACCCTGATTCAATTGGATGTCATCTCGATGGTCATCTGTCAATAGTTACCAACGCTTAGCTTCATCAATTTATCACTCGTCTATCTATAATGGATAAACATGTGTATATCTTCATTGAGCCGTAAATATTTGACAGGAGCTTTATCATTCATAAACATAATCAACATAGTTAATGACAGTTGCCAAGATAAACAAAATGTGTATTGTTGATACATCTGACAATCAGAAAAGAGTGGTGTTACATAACTATGTACTTAAATTAATAATGTGACACAGGGCAATAACACAACGCAAATCAACCAGCACATTCAACCGTCAAAGCAACAAGCTTTTCCATCTTTGATCGGTATGTGAGTATTATTGTTCTTTTCGAAGGCCTGTATCCCGAGGCTGTAGTTTAGTGTATGTTGATGTAATGGCCATTTAAATACTATCGTAAAACTTCAATTTTGCAACACTTTTCAGTACGACATCAGTCTTTAAATTATTAGTGGGATAGTTGCGATAAACTTGTAGTCTGAGTCTGGTATTCTTCATACGATTGCTGTTACATCAAACCTGTTTTTGTAAACAAACATTTATATAATGAACAGAATCTGAAGATAATAGATTATAAGATTAGAAGAGATTATTTCCCGAGGAAGTGTGTCATATGATTTTTTTTACGAAACGAGTGTCTTTGTAATCCCCGAGCGAAAGCAAGGGTTGTATATACATGTATATCTGCGTTAAAGTCATATGGCAACTCATGATGTACTCATTTCTGTATTACCCATTCTATTCCACTTCAATTGTCACGTACAAAATAGCCAGAAAACGCCCCATTGCTATCGCGACCGCAAGCTACAATCACGTCATGAACAGTCAAGTACTATGGCGTCAAAGATGAAAAATACGAGACCTCGCGCTGAAACAATGCTTGCTTGGCAAACGTGATATGTGCACATGTGCTCGATTGAAAATTTTAACTCGGTTATTCACATATATAATATGTAGTGAATTGAAAAAAAGGTTTTAATTAGGAAACCAACCCTGCAACAGTGGAAGTGCACCGCAATGTAGACATCCGGAGCAACTCCCTGCATTAATATTTCATCAGCTCTGCATACACACATATTAATGACCATCACGGCTCCAACCCTCAACATGCATTTATACCCATTGCAAAGCATCGGAGTGAATGATTTGATTTTCCACAACAGTTGATGTTTTGTGGGTAACAGATGAAAATATCTGACAAAAATTCTCATCGCCCAATGTTTGGTGACAGGAACTGCAAGACAGATGTCCGTTTATTGTTGAATTAAATAGGTTCAGATTCTCGTGAATTGTTTATGAACACAAAGAACAATAATTTACATGAGTGTTTTTGATTTTGATTGGTTTTAGAGGTTTTCTGTCCTGTCGTTAGGACGATCGTGATTTATTGCTGCAACTGAAAGCTTGCATTTGATGCTAGAACAACGACTTCACTTACGTATTTCTTTGAGAATGCCTATATAGCGTATTCATGGTTCTTTTCAAGAGTTGTAGCTTAATTGATATGTATTCATCATATTATACGATCCTTGTATGATATCTCGTTGAAATATCACCCGACAGAGTACTGTAAATAACTAATAGGGAAATGTCACTTATTTAAGGTTTTCGAACTTTCAGGACAATTTTGGTTCTCGATAGGCCTATAGCCAAGATTATATTCAAAGTATATTGTTTAGAGAACAATTTGCTTGGTTATAATCGGTTTTCATAGACTACACATTTGTCACATCGTTCGTATATATAGTTAGTAAACAGTCACAATAGCTGTAATATTGAAATTGCCGATAATGGTAAATTATATATAAAGATTTGTCTGGTGACAAGTGAAAATCATAAAGTATAATGAATTGTTATCAGGTGTTATTAGTCAATTGCATCATTATCAAATTACACTAGTGACATTTTCAAAGTGTAATGTTGGGTTTAATTGAATCTTTTGAGCTTGTTATTTCGAATTCGAACGAAAGAAAGTAAATTTATTATCAAGGGTGATTATTTATTGTTAAGCGCATATTTGTATTGCTGTTTTTGTATGTAGAATCGTGTTTGTTCAGAGATCGACTTCTAATAAACTCTTTCATAACTAGGTTTACAATGATTAATCAAAGATCAAATTAAATTCCTCGATTTTATGTTCCAAAATTCAAAATTCTTTCTACTAATCTCATGATTCCACATATTAAAGACACGAGTGATTGTTCAACAACCAACTAATTTCAAAGGGAATGTATAAATACCACTTCAGAGCTAAAAAATGTCGAAGTAACAAATGCACATGGCAGTATATTAATTCTAAACCAATGTCATGCACTGATTGGATACAAATAATCAAGAAACATTAAAACAATGACATTGAAAGATTGGCAATCACAGGAGAACCTCACTGATGGCACTCGTGGGCAGAATAATGGATATGAACTTGATTCATACTCCTGTGTCGCATTAGTACATTTTTGTATCATACTCAACACGGATTTTCTTTGTACTGAAGTTTGTGTACTATTTGAACGCAAGGTCTATCAACTGCTGGGACTGTTAGGGTGCTCTTAAACATCTCCAGTAATGCTTCATATTTACCCTGTGGAATTGTCCATACTAACCAATACAATTCCACATGGAACATGACGGGCATGTTGATAGGTCTGTTAACCAACAGGAGAGACATTACTCTCGATGCCCCTCTTTTGGTGACCAGAATTATGAATACATAACAGGAAATACGTTTATCTTCATCGATGCACGTTGCATTTAGGAACCTTTGACATTTCAATTTTGATTGTCAGAGAAAAATAAATGAAATGTCAGAGTACCTTAAAATGCATGCTTAATTGATAAGATTGTATTGCATTATCTATCGTTTTCTGTTATACATGTATAGTTTTCAGTAAGTGCGCTGAAATATGACATGATATGATTATCCCTTTCAGATGAAACACTTTGCAATGGTTAAATTAAATCTAAAACTAATTTGAATTTCTTTTCCTCGACATCGCGTTCGAGAAAATCCTGCAAGAAAAATTGAGTAACTTCTTGTAACTAATTAAGATGTAACTAGAAGATGATTGGCTTTTCCATACCCCGATATAGCCACACTCTATAGCCGTATCGGTACTTCAATAATGACCAATGCTTACAATCACATATTAATTCATAATTTTGAAACATTGGTTTATTTCGATTTGTGATATTTGAAAATCTTGCATTTTAAGTAACGTTTAGTTTGTACTTCGTAAGAAAAGTAGACTGTTTCATATTCATCTTATTTTGGCTTTCAATCAAATACAATCTATGGATGTAGGCCTTTAAAAACATCTCGACCTAAGAGGATTCATATCCGGATTGTTGTCATTTTAATGTTCCAGCTATAATTGTAGCCCAGCTAAATATCACTGCCAATATGTCATGTCAACTGTGATTAATATTAACAGGAACGCATTACCAAATACATTTTCTTCTCGGGTCCAACTAAGCTGTATCACCCCTATTTTCTTCATTGCATCCAAAACATTGTAAGGAAAGGTTTATGGATGACAACTTCTTTATTCTGAGAACGCGACGCCTCGACACAGATCCTTGTCCTGTACATGAAGCGATCGTGCATGGAGAAGTGTACATGTGCATGGAGAAGTGTACATATACATGGAGTTTCTTTGTAGAATAGTCCATCGGTGAATTATAAAACTGTTTCTATGGCAGAATCACATCAATAGGTGGAGGCTGTTTGTGTTGTCATATGTACCGTCATGTGGTACTCAGAAACATCCTTAGACGCTATTACGCTGACACGAAGCTTACGATCAATACAACATTCACCCGTACTGTCTACATTATAATTGATATTGTACATAAGACGAAACTCTCTTCTCATTGACGAGCATAGCGTTGGTAACAAAGGCTCCTAAATCATCACTTTATGGCACGTTTTATCATTAATTTTGGTATTTCAAGTCAGTGACTAATCATTTCCTAACTTCAATTGCACAATAATTTAAATTTTGGAGAGTATTATCTGCTGATTCTTGACGCTGCAAGTGTAACCATACCTTTATAACGGGAACGTTTCTATCTTTGCATGGTCATGGACAAATTAAATCCAATAAATCCGTAAATGTATCAGCTACATGAATTATATGTAAGAGAAATGTCAACAGAAGGGTAAATGGATACCATATTCTTGCACTTCCCCAGAGAGTAATTAGATCAATAAACGCCTAAGAGGACCATGAAAGCGATCATGCGAGCAGAAAGATGTCTGCATTTGGCATGAACTCAATAAGACTGAATAATAACAGGATCAGATCGCATGTGTGCTTCTCACGATAATATCTGTGTGGATGTTTTCATTGCCAATATCGTCGTTACTAGATAAAAAATAGACATTCAAAAGATACAGGATACCTTTATTTTCTTTGGTAGAAAGTTTATGATAATTTATTTTTATTGATCATTATCTTTACATTTTTAGTTGTGCATATTGTGATTGGATAAGAAGAACATGGAAATTACCAGACACTTCCACGAATATAGTTTTACATTGTTGTAGTGCACTAATTCTAGCAAAGAGGACTTCTTTGTATATTTCAGAATATGAAACAGGTCTACTCATCTGATAAAACCACAAAAACAATAAACAGCAACCGGAAATGGTATTGTATTGTATGGTTAAGATTAAGAATAGGATACGGTTGTGTTTGTCAAGGTTGCGATTATCGCATTTCAGACTTTGATTCAAATAATATCAAGAGATGGTGGTCATTAACTAGAGAAATCTTACAAGGTAGCATTTAACCTGATTTGTGATATCAACTGGATTCAGCACAATTTTTGTTAAAGAGCCATCACGGATGTTGATGAAAATATCAAAATTTTTCCAAAAATCTATCTCCGTGAAATAAATACACTTAATTTTTCCCTAATTTTTCAAACTTAAAATAAGCCGAGAAATTGCATTAATTAGTAAAGGTGTTTTCCAGTCTAAATATAGATCCAATCTATTATTTTCAAGCGCATAGCATTATTGTCTAGCTCACACACAGTAAACAAAGACACGAAAGAATAACAAAAAATATGAGCAATGAAAGAAATCGAAACATATAATTTTTTGATGGTTATTTATTTACCATTTCATTTAATTATGTATTTGCTACAGATTTTGGAATAATTGTTTTACCCAACTAGGTATTTTGCTTGAATTTTATAATTAATGAGAGTAAAAATTTGTCATAACTTGCTGGTCTTATCTCAATAAAAAGAACATTAAACAGGAAATAATTTGTATATTCTCAGGACATTTAGAGACATAAAGTTTGTAAAGCAATCGTCACATTCAGTAATGTTAAGGGATAACACGTGCTTAGATTTGATATCATTTCAGTTGCACCATTGTCCTGTCAATATATAAGTTTCCCCTGTATCCTGTGATGTCATCTACTCTGATATGGGTAACAACATTTTCCAGACAGTGGTACTGTGATACATCATTTTACAAAGTTTAACAGTGTCACTTTTAACTTCATGAAACAAACGGTGATTTGATCTGAATTTGTTTAAAAGATAGTTTTGTAAATAAATACAGAGAAAAACAAATTATCTAACTCAGGGAACTTTCTCCAATGGAGATAACCTCAAGCATCAAATTTGCATAATAACATTCTGATCCAGAATATTATATCCTGAATACTGACAAACGTTTACCAATCCTTAACTACATGAACACGCATTTAGCCATAATCAGTCAGTATGTTAAACAATAATTAAGTGACATATTCAAGTTATGCCATGGGCGATATATTTGCGGACTTTCACAACAGCTTGTCATCACCATGGCCTGACCTATTTGTGATATAGAACGTTTTCTGTAAGCAAATTAGTCTTTTATTTATCACCGGTGAGCATGATAAAATATTCCGGAAATTGCACCTGTCATTATTTATCAAATTGCTATAATATTAAAGTGGTTATGTACCTGCTCAGAGTTTGCAAAACCTGTACTTTATTATTTGATGAACCTTTTCCCTCATATAAGAGTTAATGAAAGTATGAATTTAATGTTTGTTTGATATGATTATTCGTATATCCAGTGAGTTGAACAAGTACTTATCGAAATAGTGCAAGCACATATTGAAAGATTGCAGTCTGGGGGCAATTTCCGGCATAAGTATCTCTTCTTAAAGGTGCATCCATTGTGTTTCATAAAATTTATTTGGCCTTAATACGTTCCACCACACCATATGTGCTGTTTACAATACAAACAAATTCACTTAGCTTGCATATTCATGCCCAATCGGCAAACATATCATAATTACTTGTTTCCAATTAAAATCGAGTAACATCATTATGCATGTGCAGAAACCGAAAGTGCACGTCCTATTTACATGCACAGTAGTTATATGACCTATTGAATATTATCAACCCAAATTTGTTATTTTGTCTTGTGTAAATAAGACTAAAAAATTACGTTTGACTCATTGGCGCGCGCCGCACGCGGTGCATTGTCCGGTTTTCGATCAGAAATCACTACTTTTACCTTCATATCGTCAATATACTAAGTCGAGTATCATTAAAATGGTTGATTTCGGTAACAGTTTGTACTTCTCGATGAAATAAGACCATTTATAACGTTTGTCATATTTGATCCCCAACAACACAATGGATGTACCTTTAATTTGCAATGTTTCAAATCCACCACTGCCAGCTCAAGTAAAATAATGTATTTGTAGCACACAGATCCTGAGTAATGCTCTCGTGTACCGTTGGACTGATCCTTAACACAAATTATTTGTTTTATACTGTATGAACTCATACACCGCACCACCGATCATACACTGGATGAATACGTGGGTGCACTAAACACTAATTCTCCTTGTAAATACCCCTCGGAATTGGCTATAACATTCAATGTAATTACATCAAGGACATGCTGATAGATCTGTCAATTACCAAAAGAGACTTTCTTATCGGTGTACATCTCCTGGTCAACAGAATGATGGATACATAACAGGAAATATATTTATTTTTAAAGATGCATGTTGCATTTATGAACGGATGACATTTCAGTTATGATTGTCAGCACTGTGGAGCACAGTTGTGTAGTGGTTAGAGTGCTGGCCTCTCACGCCAGAGACCCGGGTTCGAATCCCGGTGGAGACACCAAAAATTTGTGACCTGGGTCTCACACTGTGTTGTCCCCTTGGGGAAGGCACTTCATCCACAATGCACTCAGTCTACCCAGCTGTTTAAATGTGTACCTGAACACGGGAAAGTATGGACCTATCCGGTCGCGCGGTGCGCTTAGTAGCAGCTTGAAAGTACAATTCCTTCAGGGTAATAAAATGTGTAGCGCTTAGAGCATGTTAAGCATGGATTTAGCGCAATATAAATATGCATTTATTATTATTGTCAGGAGAACCTCACTGCTGGCACTCGTGGGCGGAATAATGGATATGAACTTGATTAATACTCCTGTGTCGCATTAGTACATTTTACATACTCAACACGCATTATCTTTATAATGAAGTTTGTGTGACAAGAGGCAATAACACGTCAAGAAAAGTATGATGTTTTGTTTAGAAGTTCTTTTCAATGTGCTGAATGCAAATATGAATGACAAGAACATGATTTTAACCCTGATTCCATGGGGTGTCATCTCGAGGGTCATCTGTCAATAGTTACCAACGCTTAGCTTCATCAATTTATCACTCGTCTATCTATAATGGATAAACATGTGTATATCTTCATTGAGCCGTAAATATTTGACAGGAGCTTTATCATTCATAAACATAATCAACATAGTTAATGACAGTTGCCAAGATAAAAAAATTTTTTATTGTTGATACATCTGACAATCAGAGAAGAGTGGTGTTACATAACTATGTACTTAAATTAATAATGTGACACAGGGCAATAACACAACGCAAATCAACCAGCACATTAAACCGTCAAAGCCACAGGCTTTTCCATCTTTGATCAGTATGTGAGTATTATTGTTCTTTTCGAAGGCCTGTATCCCGAGGCTGTAGTTTAGTGTATGTTGATGTAATGGCCATTTAAATACACCCAATACCAAAAGAAACTTTGCATCTCAGTTGATTTCAAGTTTTGGACATCGTACACTAAAACTGAAAAGTAATGGCGTATTGTCATCAGTCAAATATTTTTTTCAGAAGTTTTTAATTTTTTTTTACAAAAAATGAAATTTAAAAAAAAAAAAAAAATAAAACTTTTAATTTTGACAAAACACACATGTTAAGCTACTAACGCACTACTGAAACAGTTTCTGATGTTAAAAGTCCGTTGATATTACCCATTAGCAAAGACCACCGAGTACGAGACCACCACCGAATCACAGACGAATTGATCAAACACATTTTAATACCCCTCGTATGTTGATGCGTCCAAACTTTTTATTTAAATAAACTTTTGAAATGAATATTTTCATACATCGAATGTAAAATTGAATAATTATTATAATACTTAAAAACCCAAATCCAATTGTTGCCTATTATATGATTTATTAAGACAAGAAGATGGGTGCAACGTTTCTTTTGGTATTGGGTTTACTATCGTAAAACTTCAATTTTGCAACACTTTTCAGTACGACATCAGTCTTTAAATTATTAGTGGGATAGTTTCGATAAACTTGTAGTCTGCCTCTGGTATTCTTCATACGATTGCTGTTACATCAAACCTGTTTTTGTAAACAAACATTTATATAATGAACAGAATCTAAAGATAATAGATTATAAGATTAGAAGAGATTATTTCCCGAGGAAGTGTGTCATATGATTTTTTACGAAACGAGTGTCTTTGTAATCCCCGAGCGAAAGCAAGGGTTGTATATACATGTATATCTGCGTTAAAGTCATATGGCAACTCATGATGTACTCATTTCTGTATTACCCTTTCTATTCCACTTCAATTGTCACGTACAAAATAGCCAGAAAACGCCCCATTGCTATCGCGACCGCAAGCTACAATCACGTCCTGAACAGTCAAGTATTATGGGGTCACAGATGAAAAATTCGAGACCTTGCGCTGAAACAATGCTTGCTTGGTAAACGTGATATGTGCACATGTGCTCGATCGAAAATTTTAACTCGGGTATTCACATATCATATAATATGTAGTGAATTGAAAAAAAGGTTTTAATTGGGAAGCCCATCCTTCAACAGTGGAAGTGCACCGCAATGCAGATATCCGGAGCAACTCCCTGCATTAATATTTCATCAGCTCTGCATACACGCACCAATTTATGACCATCACGGCTCCAACGCTGAACATGCATTTGGACCCATTGCAAAGCATCGGAGTGAATGATTTGATTTTCCAGAACAGTTGATGTTTTGTGGGTAACAGATGAAAATATCTGACAAAAATTCTCATCGCCCAATGTTTGGTGACAGGAACTGCAAGACGGATGTCCTTTTATTGTTGAATTAAATAGGTTCAGATTCTCGTGAATTGTTTATGAACACAAAGAACAATAATTTACATGAATGTTTTTGATTTTGATTGGTTTTAGAGGTTTTCTGTCCTGTCGTTAGGACGATCGTGATTTATTGCTGCAACTGAAGCTTGCATTTGATGCTAGAACAATGACTTCACTTACGTATTTCTTTGCGAATGCCTATATATTGTATTCATGGTTCTTGTCAAGTGTTGTAACTTAATTGATATGTATTCATCATATTATACGATCCTTGTATGATATCTCGTTGAAATATCACCAGACAGAGTACTGTAAATAACTAATAGGGAAATGTCACTTATTTAAGGTTATCGAAATTTCAGGACAATTTTGGTTCTCGATAGGCCTATAGCCAAGATTAAATTCAAAGTATATTGTTTAGAGAACAATTTACTTGGTTATAATCAGTTCGATAGACTACACATTTGTCATATCGTTCGTATGTATACGAGTAGTTAGTAAACAGTCCCAAAAACTGTAATATTGAAATTGCCGAAAATGGTAAATTATATATAAAGATATGTCTGGTGACAAGTGAAAAGCATAAGGTATAATGAATTGTTATCAGGTTTTATTAGTCATTTGCATCATTATCAAATTGCACGAGTGACATTTTCAAAGTGCAATGTTGGGTTGAATTGAATCCTTTGAGCTTGTTATTTCGAATTCGAACGAAAGAAAGTATTATCAAGGGTGATTATTTATTGATAAGCGCATAATTGTATTGCTGTTTTTGTATGTAGAGTCGTGTTTGTTCAGAGATCGACTTCTTCCATAACTAGGTTTACAATGATTAATCAAAGATCAAATTAAATTCCTCGATTTCATGTTCCAAAATTCAAAATTCTATCTACTAATCTCATGATTCCACAGATTAAAGACACGAGTGATTGTTCAACAAACAAAGGGAATGCATAAATACCACTTCAGAGCTAAAAAATGTCAAAGTAACACATGCACATGGCAGTTTATTAATTCTAAACCAATGTCATGCACTGATTGGATACAAATAATCAAGAAACATCATAGCAATGACATTGAAAAATTGGCAATCACAGGAGAACCTCACTGCTGGCACTCGTGGGCAGAATAATGGATATGAACTTGATTAATGCTCCTGTGTCGCATTAGTACATTTTTGTATCATACTCAACACGCATCATCTTTGTACTGAAGTTTGTGTACTATTTGAACACAAGGTCTTTCAACTGCTGAGACTGTTAGGGTGCACTAAAACATCTCCAGTAATGCTTCATATTTACCCCGTGGAAATGTCCATAATATCCAATACAATTCTTCATGGAACATAACGGGCATGTTGATAGATCTGCTAACCAACAGGAGAGACATTATCTCGATGCCCCTCTTTTGGTGACCAGAATTATGAATACATTACAGGAAATACGTTAATCTTCATCAATGGAAGTTGCGTTTAGGAACGTTTGACATTTCAATTTTGACCGTCAGAGAAATGTAAATGAAATGTCAGAGTACCTTAAAATGCATGCTTAATTGAGAATATTATTTTGCATTATCTATCGTTTTCTGTGATACATGTATAGTTTTCTGTAAGTGCGCTGAAATATGACATGATATGATTATCCCTTTCAGATGAAACACTTTGCAATGGTTAAATTAAATCTAAAACTAATTTGAATTTCTATTCCTCGACATCGCGTTCGAGAAAATCCTGCAAGAAAAGTTGAGTAACTTCTTGTAACTAATTAAGATGTAACTAGAAGATGATTGGCTTTTCCATACCCCGATATAGCCATACCCTATAGCCGTATCGGTACTTCAATAATGACCAATCGTAACAATCACATATGAATTAATACTTTTGAAACACTGGTTTACTTCGATTTGTGATATTTGAAAATCATGCATTTTAATTAACGTTTAGTTTGTACTTCGCACAAGAAAGGTAGACTGTATCTCATTTATCTTATTTTGGCATTCAATCAAATACAATCTATGGATGTAGGCCTTTAAACACTACTCGAGCTATGACGACTCATATCAGGATTGTTGTCATTTTAATGTTCCAGCTATACTTGTAACCCAGCTAAATATCACTGACATTATGTCATGTCAACTGTGATTAATATTAACAGGAAGGAATTACCAAATACACGTTCTTCTCGTGTCCAACCAACCTGTATCACCCCTATTTTCTTCATTGCATCCAAAACATTGGAAGGACAAGTTTTATGGATGACAACTTCTTCATTCTGAGAACGCGACGACTCGACGCAGATCCTTGTCCTGTACATCAAGCGATCATGCATGGAGAAGTGTACATATACATGGAGTTTCTTTGTAGAATAGTCCATCGGTGAGTTATAAAACTGTTTCTATGGCAGAATCACATCAATAGGTGGAGACTGATTGTGTTGTCATATGTACCGTCATGTGGTACTCAGAAACATCCTTAGACGATATTACCCTGACACGAAGCTTACGATCAATACAACATTCACCCGTACTGTCTACATTATAATTTATATTGTACATCTGACTGGTAACAAAGGCTTCCTAAATCATCACTTTATGGCACGTTTTATCATTAATTTTGGTATTTCAAGTCAGTGACTAATCATTTCCTAACTTCAATTGCACAATAATTTCAATTTTGGAGAGTATTATCTGCTGATTCTTGACGCTGCAAATGTAACCATACCTTTATAACGGTAACGTTTCTATCTTTGCAAGGTCATGGACAAATTAAATCCAATAAATCCGTAAATGTATCAGCTACATGAATTATATGTAAGAGAAATGTCAACAGAAGGGTAAATGGATACCATATTCTTGCACTTCCCCAGAGAGTAATTAGATCAATAACCGCCTAAGAGGACCATGAAAGCGACCATGCGAGCAGAAAGATGTCTGCATTTGGCATGAACTCAATAAGACTGAATAATAACAGGATCAGAACGCATGTGTACTTCTCACGATAATATCTGTGTGGATGTTTTCATTGCCAATATTGTCGTTACTAGATAAAAAATAGACATTCAAAAGATACAGGATACCTTTATTTTCTTTGGTAGAAAGTTTATGATAATTTATTTTTATTGATCATTATCTTTACATTTTTAGTTGTGCATATTGTGATTGGATAAGAAGAACATGGACATTACCAGACACTTCTACAATTATAGTTTTACATTGTTGTAGTGCACTAATCCTAGCAAAGAGGATTTCTGTGTGACAAGGGTACTTTGCAAGAGAGACAGGTGCAGCACATTGGTTGTTATGGCGACTTGCGCTAGAGACGAGCCTTCACGCTTCGGAAGCGCTTGCTGTTTGTGTAGTACGTATTACGCAAAAAAGGGGACTCTGTTTATATACGTCAGATACCCGTAGCGCGCGCTAGTCGAAGTGATACTTCTCTTTGAAACCAAATTGCAATACATTGTCGTGATATGAACATTATTTAACATATGCCATGTTGTAGATAAAAGATTTCTCTGGCGAATGACGTTATAAGTATATTTTCCAAAAATTTGAAACACTAACATCCGTGATGGCTCTTTAAGGGATACCACGTGCTTAGATTTGATATCATTTCAGTTGCACCATTGTCCTGTCAATATATAAGTTTCCCCTGCTGTATCCTGTGATGTCATCTACTCTGATATGGGTAACAACATTTTCCAGACAGTGGTACTGTGATACATCATTTTACAAAGTTTAACAGTGTTACCTTTAACTTCATGAAGCAAACGGTGATTTGATCTGAATTTGGTTTAAAACATAGTTTTGTAAATAAATACAGAGAAAAACAAATTATCTAACTAAGGGAACTTTCTCCAATGGAGATAACCTCAAGCATCAAATTTGCATAATAACATTCTGATCCAGAATATTATATCCTGAATACTGACAAACGTTTACCAATCCTTAACTACATGAACACGCATTTAGCCATAATCAGTCAGTATGTTAAACAATAATTAGATGACATATTCAAGCTATGCCATAGGCGTAATATTTGCGGACTTTCACAACAGCTTGTCATCACCATGGCCTGACCTATTTGTGATATAGAACGTTTTCTGTAAGCAAATTAGTCTTTTATTTATCACCGGTGAGCATCGATACAATATTCCGGAAATTGCACCTGTCTTTATTTATCAAATTGCTATAATATTAAAGTGGTTATGTACCTGCTCAGAGTTTGCAAAACCTGTACTTTATTATTTGATGAAGCTTTTCCCTCATATAAGAGTTAATGATAGTCTGAATTTAATGTTTGTTTGATATGATTATTCGTATATACAGTGAGTTGAACAAGTACTTATCGAAATAGTGCAAGCACATCTTGAAAGATTGCAGTCTGGGGGCAATTTCCGGCATAAGTATCTCTTCTTAAAGGTGCATCCATTGTGTTTCATAAATTTATTTGGCTTTAATACGTTCCACCACACCATATGTGCTGTTTACAATACAAAAAAATTAACTTAGCTTGCATAGTCATGCCCAATCGGCAAACATATCATAATTACTTGTTTCCAATTAAAATCGAGTAACATCATTATGCATGTGCAGAAACCGAAAGTGCACGTCCTATTTACATGCACAGTAGTTATATGACCTTTTGAATATTATCAACCCAAATTTGTTATTTTGTCTTGTGTAAATAAGACTAAAAAATTACGTTTGACTCATTGGCACGCGCCACACGCGGTGCATTGTCCGGTTTTCGATCAGAAATCACTACTTTTACCTTCATATCGTCAATATACTAAGTCGAGTATCATTAAAATGGTTGATTTCGGTAACAGTTTGTACTTCTCGATGAAATAAGACCATTTATAACGTTTGTCATATTTGATCCCCAACAACACAATGGATGTACCTTTAATTTGCAATGTTTCAAATCCACCACTGCCAGCTCAAGCAAAATAATGTATTTGTAGCATACAGATCCTGAGTAATGCTCTCGTGTACCGTTGGAATAATCCTTAACACAAATTATTTGTTTTATACTGTATGAACTCATACACCGCACCACCGATCATACACTGGAGGAATACGTGGGTGCACTAAACACTAATTCTCCTTGTAAATACCCCTCGGAATTGGCTATAATATTCAATGTAATTACATCAAGGACATGCTGATAGATCTGTCAATTACCAAAGAGACTTTCTTATCGGTGAACATCTCCTGGTCAACAGAATGATGGATACATAACAGGAAATATATTTATTTTTAAAGATGCATGTTGCATTTATGAACGGATGACATTTCAGTTATGATTGTCAGCACTGTGGAGCACAGTTGTGTAGTGGTTAGAGTGCTGGCCTCTCACGCCAGAGACCCGGGTTCGAATCCCGGTGGAGACACCAAAAATTTGTGACCTGGGTCTCACACTGTGTTGTCCCCTTGGGGAAGGCACTTCATCCACAATGCACTCAGTCTACCCAGCTGTTTAAATGTGTACCTGAACACGAGAAAGTACGGACCTATCCGGTCGCGCGGTGCGCTTAGTAGCAGCTTGAAAGTACAATTCCTTCAGGGTAATAAAATGTGTAGCACTTAGAGCATGTTAAGCATGGATTTAGCGCAATATAAATATGCATTTATTATTATTGTCAGTAGAACCTCACTGCTGGCACTCGTGGGCGGAATAATGGATATGAACTTGATTAATACTCCTGTGTCGCATTAGTACATTTTACATACTCAACACGCATTATCTTTATAATGAAGTTTGTGTGACAAGAGGCAATAACACGTCAAGAAAAGTATGATGTTTTGTTTAGAAGTTCTTTTTAATGTGGTGAAAGCAAATATGAATGACAAGAACAAGATGTTAACCCTGATTCCATGGGGTATCATCTCGAGGGTCATCTGTCAATAGTTACCAACGCTTAGCTTCATCAATTTATCACTCGTCTATCTATAATGGATAAACATGTGTATATCTTCATTGAGCCGTAAATATTTGACAGGAGCTTTATCATTCATAAACATAATCAACATAGTTAATTACAGTTGCCAAGATAAACAAAATGTGTATTGTTGATACATCTGACAATCAGAGAAGAGTGGTGTTACATAACTATGTACTTAAATTAATAATGTGACACAGGGCAATAACACAACGCAAATCAACCAGCACATTAAACCGTCAAAGCCACAGGCTTTTCCATCTTTGATCAGTATGTGAGTATTATTGTTCTGTATCCCGAGCCTATGATTTAGTGTATGTTGATGTAATGACCATTTAAATGCTATCGTAAAACTTAAATTTTGCAACACTTTTCAGTACGACATCAGTCTTTAAATTATTAGTGGGATAGTTCGGATAAACTTGTAGTCTGCCTCTGGTATTCTTCATACGATTGCTGTTACATCAAACCTGTTTTTGTAAACAAACATTTATATAATGAACAGAATCTAAAGATAATAGATTATAAGATTAGAAGAGATTATTTCCCGAGGAAGTGTGTCATATGATTTTTTACGAAACGAGTGTCTTTGTAATCCCCGAGCGAAAGCAAGGGTTGTATATACATGTATATCTGCGTTAAAGTCATATGGCAACTCATGATGTACTCATTTCTGTATTACCCTTTCTATTCCACTTCAATTGTCACGTACAAAATAGCCAGAAAATCCCCCATTGCTATCGCGACCGCAAGCTACAATCACGTCATGAACAGTCAAGTATTATGGCGTCAAAGATGAAAAATACGAGACCTCGCGCTGAAACAATGCTTGCTTGGCAAACGTGATATGTGCACATGTGCTAGATTGAAAATTTTAACTCGGTTATTCACATATATAATATGTAGTGAATTGAAAAAAAGGTTTTAATTAGGAAACCCACCCTGCAACAGTGGAAGTGCACCGCAATGTAGACATCCGGAGCAACTCCCTGCATTAATATTTCATCAGCTCTGCATACACACACCTATTTATGACCATCACGGCTCCAACCCTCAACATGCATTTATACCCATTGCAAAGCATCGGAGAGAATGATTTGATTTTCCACAACAGTTGATGTTTTGTGGGTAACAGATGAAAATATCTGACAAAAATTCTGTTTGGTGACAGGAACTGCAAGACAGATGTCCTTTTATTGTTGAATTAAATAGGTTCAGATTCTCGTGAATTGTTTATGAACACAAAGAACAATAATTTACATGAGTGTTTTTGATTTTGATTGGTTTTAGAGGTTTTCTGTCCTGTCGTTAGGACGATGGTGATTTATTGCTGCAACTGAAAGCTTGCATTTGATGCTAGAACAATGACTTCACTTACGTATTTCTTTGAGAATGCCTATATATTGTATTCATGGTTCTTTTCAAGAGTTGTAGCTTAATTGATATGTATTCATCATATAATACGATCCTTGTATGATATCTCGTTGAAATATCACCAGACAGAGTACTGTAAATAACTAATAGGGAAATGTCACTTATTTAAGGTAATCGAACTTGCATAAATTTCAGGACAATTTTGGTTATCCATAGGCCTATAGCCAAGATTGTATTCAAAGTATATTGTTTAGAGAACAATTCACTTGGTTATAATCGGTTTGATAGACTACACATTTGTCATATCGTTCGTATATATAGTTAGTAAACAGTCACAATAGCTGTAATATTGAAATTGCCGATAATGGTAAATTATATATTAAGATTTGTCTGGTGATAAGTGAAAATCATGAAGTATAATGAATTGTTAACAGGTGTTATTAGTCGTTTGTATCATTATCAAATTACACGAGTGACATTTTCAGAGTGCAATGTTGGATTTAATTGAATCTTTTGAGCTTGTTATTTCGAATTCGAACGAAAGAAAGTATTATCAAGGATGATTATTTATTGATAAGGGCATAATTGTATTGCTGTTTTGTATGTAGAGTCGTGTTTGTTCAGAGATCAACTGCTCATGACTTATTTCATAACTAGGTTTACAATGATTAATCAAAGATCAAATTAAATTCCTCGATTTCATGTTCCAAAATTCAAAAGTCTTTCTACTAATATCATGATCCTACAGATTAAAAAACAAGGGTGATTGTTCAACAACCAACTAACTTCAAAGGGAATGTATAAATACCACTTTAGAGCTAAAAAAAGTCAAAGTAACAAATGCACATGGCAGTTTATTAATTCTAAACCAATGTCATGCACTGATTGGATACAAATAATCAAGAAACATTAAAACAATGACATTGAAAGATTGGCAATCACAGGAGAACCTCACTGCTGGCACTCGTGGGCAGAATAATGGATATGAACTTGATTGATACTCCTGTGTCGCATTAGTACATTTTTGTATCATACTCAACACGCATTATCTTTGTAATGAAGTTTGTGTACTATTTGAACGCAAGGTCTATCAACTGCTGGGACTGTTAGGTGCACTAAAACATCTCCAGTAATGCTTCATATTTACCCTGTTGAATTGTCCATAATATCCAATACAATTCCACATGGAACATGACGGGCATGTTGATAGGTCTGTTAACCAACAGGAGAGACATTACTCTCGATGCCCCTCTTTTGGTGACCAGAATTATGAATACATAACAGGAAATACGTTTATCTTCATCGATGTACGTTGCATTTAGGAACGTTTGACATTTCAATTTTGATTGTCAGAGAAAAATAAATGAAATGTCAGAGTACCTTAAAATGCATGCTTAATTGAGAAGATTGTATTGCATTATCTATCGTTTTCTGTGATACATGTTTAGTTTTCTGTAAGTGCGCTGAAATATGACATGATATGATTACCCCTCCAGATGAAACACTTTGCAATGGTTAAATTAAATTTAAAACTGATTTGAATTTCTTTTCTTCGACATTGCGTTCGAGAAAATCCTGCAAGAAAAATTGAGTAACTTCTTGTAACTAATGAAGATGTAGCTTTTCCATACCCCCGATATAGCCACACCCTATAGCCGTATCGGTACTTCAATACTGACCAATCCTAACAATCACATATTAATTAATACTTTTGAAACACTGGTTTACTTCGATTTGTGATATTTGAAAATCATGCATTTTAATTAACGTTTAGTTTGTACTTCGCACAAGAAAAGTAGACTGTATCTCATTCATCTTATGTTGGCATTCAATCAAATACAATCTATGGATGTAGGCCTTTATAAACTACTCGAGCTATGACGACTCATATTAGGATTGTTGTCATTTTAATGTTCCAGTTATACTTGTAGCCCAACTAAATATCACTGCCAATATGTCATGTCAACTGTGATTGATATTAACAGGAACGCATTACCAAATACATTTTCTTCTCGGGTCCAACCAAGCTGTATCACCCCTATTTTCTTCATTGCATCCAAAACATTGTAAGGGCAAGTTTTATGGATGACAACGCGACGACTCGACACAGGTCCTTGTCCTGTCCATCAAGCGATCATGCATGGAGAAGTGTACATATACATGGAGTTTCTTTGTAGAATAGTCCATCGGTGAGTTATAAAACTGTTTCTATGGCAGAATCACATAATAGGAGACGGCTGATTGTGTTGTCATATGTACCGTCATGTGGTACTCAGAAACATCCGAAATTACTCTGACACGAAGCTTACGATCAATACAGCATTCACCCGTGCTGTCTACATTATAATTTATATTGTACATCTGACGAAACTCTCTTCTCGTTGACGAGCATAGCGATGGTAACAAAGGCTTCCTAAATCATCACTTTATGGCACGTTTTATCATTAATTTTGGTATTTCAAGTCAGTGACTAATCATTTCCTAACTAATTGCACAATAATTTAAATTTTGGAGAGTATTATCTGCTGATTCTTGACGCTGCAAATGTAACCATACCTTTATAACGGGAACGTTTCTATCTTTGCATGGTCATGGACAAATTAAATCCAATAAATCCGTAAATGTATCAGCTACATGAATTATATGTAAGAGAAATGTCAACAGAAGGGTAAATGGATACCATATTCTTGCACTTCCCCAGAGAGTAATTAGATCAATAAACGCCTAAGAGGACCATGAACGCGATCATGCGAGCAGAAAGATGTCTGCATGTGGCATGAACTCAATAAGACTGAATAATAACAGGATCAGAACGCATGTGTGCTTCTCACGATAATATCTGTGTGGATGTTTTCATTGCCAATATTGTCGTTACTAGATAAAAAATAGACATTCAAAAGATACAGGATACCTTTATTTTCTTTGGTAGAAAGTTTATGATAATTTATTTTTATTGATCATTATCTTTACATTTTTAGTTGTGCATATTGTGATTGGATAAGAAGAACATGGACATTACCAGACACTTCCACAAATATAGTTTTACATTGTTGTAGTGCACTAATCCTAGCAAAGAGGATTTCTTGTACTTTGTCAGAATGTGAAACAGGTCTACTCACCTGATAAAACAACAAAAACAAAAAAAACAGCAACCGGAAATGGTATTGTGCATGGTTTAGATTAAGAATAGGATACGGTTGTGTTTGTCAAGGTTGCGATTATCGCATTTCAGACTTTGATTCAAATAATATCAAGAGATGGTGGTCATTAACTAGAGAAATCTTACAAGGTAGCATTTAACCTGATTTGTGATATCAACTGGCATCAGCACAACTTTTGTTAAGGGATAACACGTTCTTAGACTTGATATCATTTCAGTTGCACCATTGTCCTGTCAATATATAAGTTTCCCCTGTATCCTGTGATGTCATCTACTCTGATATGGGTAACAACATTTTCCAGACAGTGGTACTGTGATACATCATTTTACAAAGTTTAACAGTGTTACTTTTAACTTCATGAAACAAACGGTGATTTGATCTGAATTTGTTTAAAACATAGTTTTGTAAATAAATACAGAGAAAAACAAATTATCTAACCCAGGGAACTTTCTCCAATGGAGATAACCTCAAGCATCAAATTTGCATATAACATTCTGATCCAGAATATTATATCCTGAATACTGACAAACGTTTACCAATCTTTAACTACATGAACACGCATTTAGCCATAATCAGTCAGTATGTTAAACAATAATTAGATGACATATTCAAGCTATGCCATAGGCGTAATATTTGCGGACTTTCACAACAGCTTGTCATCACCATGGCCTGACCTATTTGTGATATAGAACGTTTTCTGTAAGCAAATAAGTCTTTTATTTATCACCGGTGAGCATCCATACAATATTCCGGAAATTGCACCTGTCATTATTTATCAAATTGCTATAATATTAAAGTGGTTATGTACCTGCTCAGAGTTTGCAAAACCTGTACTTTATTATTTGATGAAGCTTTTCCCTCATAAAAGAGTTAATGATAGTATGAATTTAATGTTTGTTTGATATGATTATTCGTATATCCAGTGAGTTGAACAAGTACTTATCGAAATAGTGCAAGCACATCTTGAAAGATTGAAGTCTGGGGGCAATTTCCGACATAAGTATCTCTTCTTAAAGGTGCTTCCATTGTGTTTCATAAAATTTATTTGGCTTTAATACGTTCCACCACACCATATGTGCTGTTTACAATACAAACAAATTCACTTAGCTTGCATATTCATGCCCAATCGGCAAACATATCATAATTACTTGTTTCCAATTAAAATCGAGTAACATCATTATGCATGTGCAGAAACCGAAAGTGCACGTCCTATTTACATGCACAGTAGTTATATGACCTTTTGAATATTATCAACCCAAATTTGTTATTTTGTCTTGTGTAAATAAGACTAACAAATTACGTTTGACTCATTGGCGCGCGCCACACGCGGTGCATTGTCCGGTTTTCGGTCAGAAATCACTACTTTTACCTTCATATCGTCAATATACTAAGTCGAGTATCATTAAAATGGTTGATTTCGGTAACAGTTTGTACTTCTCGATGAAATAAGACCATTTATAACGTTTGTCATATTTGATCCCCAACAAGACAATGGATGTACCTTTAATTTGCAATGTTTCAAATCCACCACTGCCAGCTCAAGCAAAATAATGTATTTGTAGCATACAGATCCTGAGTAATGCTCTCGTGTATCGTTGGAATAATACTTAACACAAATTATTTGTTTTATACTGTATGAACTCATACACCGCACCACCGATCATACACTGGAGGAATACGTGGGTGCACTAAACACTAATTCTCCTTGTAAATACCCCTCGGAATTGGCTATAATATTCAATGTAATTACATCAAGGACATGCTGATAGATCTGTCAATTACCAAAGAGACTTTCTTATCGGTGTAATCTCCTGGTCAACAGAATGATGGATACATAACAGGAAATATATTTATTTTAAAAGATGCATGTTGGATTTATGAACGGATGACATTTCAGTTATGATTGTCAGCACTGTGGAGCACAGTTGTGTAGTGGTTAGAGTGCTGGTCTCTCACGCCAGAGACCCGGGTTCGAATCCCGGTGGAGACACCAAAAATTTGTGACCTGGGTCCCCTTGGGGAAGGCACTTCATCCACACTGCACTCAGTCTACCCAGCTGTTTAAATGTGTACCTGAACACGATAAAGTACGGACCTATCCGGTCGCGCGGTGCGCTTACTAGCAGCCTGAAAGTACAATTCCTTCAGGGTAATAATATGTGTAGCGCTTAGAGCATGTTAAGCATGGATTTAGCGCAATATAAATATGCATTTATTATTATTGTCAGGAGAACCTCACTGCTGGCACTCGTGGGCGGAATAATTGATATGAACTTGATTAATACTCCTGTGTCGCATTAGTACATTTTACATACTCAAGATGCATTATCTTTATAATGAAGTTTGTGTGACAAGAGGCAATAACACGTCAAGAAAAGTATGATGTTTTGTTTAGAAATTCTTTTTAATGTGGTGAATGCAAATATGAATGACAAGAACATGAGTTTAACCCTGATTCCATGGGGTGTCATCTCGATGGTCATCTGTCAGTAGTTACCAACGCTTAGCTTCATCAATTTATCACTCGTCTATCTATAATGGATAAACATGTGTATATCTTCATTGAGCCGTAAATATTTGACAGGAGCTTTATCATTCATAAACATAATCAACATAGTTAATGACAGTTGCCAAGATAAACAAAATGTGTATTGTTGATACATCTGACAATCAGAGAAGAGTGGTGTTACATAACTATGTACTTAAATTAATAATGTGACACAGGGCAATAACACAACGCAAATCAACCAGCACATTAAACCGTCAAAGCCACAGGCTTTTCCATCTTTGATCAGTATGTGAGTATTATTGTTCTTTTCAAAGGCCTGTATCCCGAGGCTGTAGTTTAGTGTATGTTGGTGTAATGGCCATTTAAATATTATCGTAAAACTTCAATTTTGCAACACTTTTCAGTACGACATCAGTCTTTAAATTATTAGTGGGATAGTTGTGATAAACTTGTAGTCTGCCTCTGGTATTCTTCATACGATTGCTGTTACATCAAACCTTTTTTTGTAAACAAACATTTATATAATGAACAGAATCTAAAGATAATAGATTATAAGATTAGAAGAGATTATTTCCCGAGGAAGTGTGTCATATGATTTTTTACGAAACGAGTGTCTTTGTAATCCCCGAGCGAAAGCAAGGGTTGTATATACATGTATATCTGCGTTAAAGTCATATGGCAACTCATGATGTACTCATTTCTGTATTACCCATTCTATTCCACTTCAATTGTCACGTACAAAATAGCCAGAAAACGCCCCATTGCTATCGCGACCGCAAGCTACAATCACGTCATGAACAGTCAAGTATTATGGCGTCAAAGATGAAAAATACGAGACCTCGCGCTGAAACAATGCTTGCTTGGCAAACGTGATATGTGCACATGTGCTCGATTGAAAATTTTAACTAGGTTATTCACATATATAATATGTAGTGAATTGAAAAAAAGGTTTTAATTAGGAAACCCACCCTGCAACAGTGGAAGTGCACCGCAATGTAGACATCCGGAGCAACTCCCTGCATTAATATTTCATCAGCTCTGCATACACACACCTATTTATGACCATCACGGCTCCAACCCTCAACATGCATTTATACATTGTACCCATTGCAAAGCATCGGAGTGAATGATTTGATTTTAAACAACAGTTGATGTTTTGTGGGTAACAGATGAAAATATCTGACAAAAATTCTCATCGCCCAATGTTTGGTGACAGGAACTGCAAGTCAGATGTCCGTTTATTGTTGAATTAAATAGGTTAAGATTCTCGTAAATTGTTTATGAACACAAAGAACAATAATTTACATGAGTGTTTTTGATTTTGATTGGTTTTAGAGGTTTTCTGTCCTGTCGATAGGACGATCGTGATTTATTGCTGCAACTGAAAGCTTGCATTTGATGCTAGAACAACGACTTCACTTACGTATTTCTTTGAGAATGCCTACATATTGTATTCATGGATCTTCATGAGTTGTAGCTTAATTGATATGTATTCATCATATTATACGATCCTTGTATGATATCTCGTTGAAATATCACCCGACAGAGTACTGTAAATAACTAATAGGGAAATGTCACTTATTTAAGGTAATCAAACTTTCAGGAAAATATTTGTTCTTGATAGGCCTATAGCCAAGATTATATTCAAAGTATGTTGTTTAGAGAACAATTTGCTTGGTTATAATCGGTTTTCATAGACTACACATTTGTCACATCGTTCGTATATATAGTTAGTAAACAGTCACAATAGCTGTAATATTGAAATTGCCGATAATGGTAAATTATATATAAAGATTTGTCTGGTGACAAGTGAAAATCATAAAGTATAATAAATTGTTATCAGGTGTTATAAGTCATTTGCATCATTATCAAATTACACGAGTGACATTTTCAAAGTGCAATGTTATTTCGAATTCGAACGAAAGAAAGTAAATTTATTATCAAGGGTGATTATTTATTGTTAAGCGCATATTTGTATTGCTGTTTTTGTATGTAGAATCGTGTTTGTTCAGAGATCGACTTCTCATAACTTCTTACATAACTAGGTTTACAATGATTAATCAAAGATCAAATTAATTTCCTCGACTTTATGTTCCAAAATTCAAAATTATTTCTACTAATCTCATGATTCCACATATTAAAGACACGAGTGATTGTTCAACAACCAACTAACTTCAAAGGGAATGTATAAATACCACTTCAGAGCTAAAAAATGTCCAAGTAAAAAATGCACATGGCAGTTTATTAATTCTAAACCATTGTCATGCATTGATTGGATACAAATAATCAAGAAACATCATAGCAATGACATTGAAAGATTGGCAATCACAGGAGAACCTCACTGCTGGCACTCGTGGGCAGAATAATGGTCAGAATAATGGATATGAACTTGAATGATACTCCTGTGTCGCATTATAACATTTTTGTATCATACTCAACATGGATTATCTTTGTAATGAAGTTTGTGTACTATTTGAACGCAAGGTCTATCAACTGCTGGGACTGTTAGGGTGCTCTAAAACATCTCCAGTAATGCTTCATATTTACCCTGTGGAGTCATTACTCTCGATGCCCCTCTTTTGGTGACCAGAATTATGAATACATAACAGGAAGTACGTTAATCTTCATCGATGCACGTTGCATTTAGGAACGTTTGACATTTCAATTTTGATCGTCAGAGAAATGTAAATGAAATGTCAGAGTACCTTAAAATGCATGCTTAATTGAGAAGATTGTATTGCATTATCTATCGTTTTCTGTCATACATTTATAGTTTTCTGTAAGTGCACTGAAATATGCTATGATACACCGATGTTATCGGTTAGCTTACAACATTCGGCAACACAACAACTGTTATGATTATCCCTTTCAGATGAAACACTTTGCCATAGTTAAATTAAATCTAAAACTAATTTGAAATTCTTTCTTCGACATCTATTTCGAAAACCCTGGACGAAAAGTTGAGTAACTTCTTGTAACTGATGAAGATGCAACTAGAAGATGATTGTCGAAAAGTCCATTTCCATCCCCACGATATAGCCACACCCTTTAGCCGTATCGGTACTTCAATCATGATCAATCCTATTAATCACATATTGATTAATACTTTTGAAACACTGGTTTACTTCGATTTGTGATATTTGAAAATCCTGCAATTTAATTAACGATTAGTTTATACTTAGTATAAGAAACTTGACTGTATCTCATTCATCTTATTTTGGCATTCAATCAAATACAATCTATGGATGTTGCCCTTTAAAAACTACTCGAGCTATGACGACTCATATTAGAATTGTTGTCATTTTAATGTTCCAGCTATACTTGTAGCCCAACTAAATATCACTGCCAATATGTCATGTCAACTGTGATTGATATTAACAGGAACGCATTAACAAATAAATTTTCTTCTCGTGTTAAACCAAATTGTATCACCCCTATTTTCTTCATTGCATCTAAAACATTGGAAGGACAAGTTTTATGGATGACAACTTCTTCATTCTGAGAACGCGACGACTCGACACAAATCCTTGTCCTGTACATCAATCGATCATGCATGGAGAAGTGTACATGTACATGCAGTTTCTTTGTATAATTGTCCATCGGTGAATTATAAAACTGATTCTATGGCAGAATCACATCAATAGGTGACGGCTGATTGTGTTGTCATATGTACCGTCATGTTGTACTCAGAAACATCCTTCGACGATATTACTTTGACACGAAGCTTACGATCAATACGGCATTCACCCGTGCTGTCTACATTATAATTTATATTGTACATCTGACGAAACTCTCTTAAGCTTCTCGTTGACGAGCATAGCGATGGTAACAAAGGCTTTCTAAATCATCACTTTATGGCACGTTTATCATTTATTATGGTATTTCAAGTCAGTGACTAATCATTTCCTAAATTCAATTGCACAAAATTTCAATTTTGGAAAGTATTATCTGCTGATTCTTGACGCTGCAAATGTAACCATACCTTTATAACGGGAACGTTTCTATCTTTGCATGATCATGGACAAATGAAATCCAATAAATCCGTAAATGTATCAGCGATTTGTGTTATATGTAAGAGAAATGTCAACAGAAGGGTAAATGGATACCATATTCTTGCACTTCCCCAAAGAGTAATTAGATCAATAACCGCCTAAGAGGACCACAAAAGCGATCATGCGAGCAGAAAGATGTCTGCATTTGGCATGAACTCAATTAATAGTAAGACTGAATAATAACAGGATGTGTGCTTCTCACGATAATCTCTGTTTGGATGTTTTCATTGCCAATATTGTCGTTACTCTACAAAAACATAGACATTCAATAGAAACAGGATACCTTTATTTTCTTTGGTAGAAAGTTTATGATAATTTATTTATATTTATCATTATCTTTACATTTTTAGTTGTGCATATTGTGATTGGATAAGAAGAAAATGGAATTTATCAAACACTTCCACGAAGACAGTTTTTTTTTTATTGTTATAGGGCACTAATTCTAGCAAAGAGGACTTCTTGTATTTTTCAGAATGTAAAACAGGTCTACTCGCCTGATAAAACCAATAAAACAATAAACAGCAACCGGAAATAGTATTGTGTATGGTTAAGATTAAGAATAGGATACGGTTGTGTTTGTCAAGGTTGCGATTATCGCATTTCAGACTTTGATTCAAATAATATGAAGAGATGGAGGTCATTAACTAGAGAAATCTTACAAGGTAGCTTTTAACCTGATTTTTGATATCAACTGGCATCAGCACACTTTTTGTTAAGGGATAAGACGTGTTTAGACTTGATATCCTTTCAGTTGCACCATTGTGCTGTCCCCTGTATCCTGTGATGTCATCTACTCTGATTTGGGTACCAACATTTTCCAGACAGTGGTACTGTCATCATCATTTTACAAAGTTTAACAGTGTTACTTTTAACTTCATGAAACAAACGTTGATTTGATCTGAATTGTTTTTAAACATAGTTTTGTAAATAAATACACTGAAAACAAATTATCTAACCTAATGGAGATAACCTCAAGCACCAAATTTGCATAATAACATTCGGATCCGGAATATTACAGCCTGAATACTGACAATTGTTTACCAATCCTGAAATATATGAAAACACATAGCCATAATCAGTCAGTATGGAAGACAATATATATAAGACATATTCAAGTTGTAAGTGGTCTTTAACTTTCTTATATTCCATCAATAATCTTTGATCAGCTCTTTGGTTCCTCAGATTATAACAAGATCAAGAAGAGTGTTTCTGTTCCACACTATGACAAACAAAAATCACCAAGATCAGATTTTAATATACTGTTGATAAATGTGACTTTCTTTGAAGAGCGATATTGCACAACACTGTACTAATGTTATCAATGGGGCACATAGAAATAAATTCACATAAATCAACCTCATTGCAGTAAACTTTGTCTTCCCTGAGAGAATTGTGGTAATATTTGAAGAGGCGCACACTTGCATGTATTGTCGTTTGATGTTAAAGATCGCCATAGGCGTAATATTCACGGACTTTCGGAAGAGAATGTCATCACCATGACCTGACCTGTTTGTGATATATGACGTTTTCAGTAAGTGAATTAGTCTTTTATTTATCACCGGTGAGCATCGATACGATATTCTAGAAATTGCACCTGTCATTCTTTATCAAATTGCTATAATATTAAAGTGGTTATGTACCTGCTCAGAGTTTGCAAAACCTGTACTTTATTAGTTGATGAAGCTTTGCTGTCATATAAGAGTTAATGATAGTATGAATTTAATGTTTGTTTGATATGATTATTCGTATATCCAGTGAGTTGAACAAGTACTTATTGAAAAGATTGGGGTCTGGGGGCAATTTCCGGTATTAGTATCTCTTCTTAATCTGCAATGTTTCAAAGCCACTATTTCCAGCTCCATATATATATAGAGAGAGAGAGAGAGAGAGAGAGAGAGAGAGAGAGAGAGAGAGAGAGAGAGAGAGAGAGAGAGAGAGAGAGAGAGAGAGAGAGAGAGAGAGAGAGAGAGAGATTTAAAAGAATGCACAAAACGAGTAGAGTTGTTCATGCACAGGCATTTGGATGAGATTTCAGAGATACAATATTTCAAATTCAATGATTGCATTAGCTATTATGTGCAAAAGAAATACAGGATGGCATTTCCCTCGAAGAGTAATTATATCAATAACGGCCTAAAATGATCCGGAAAGCGATCATGCGAGCAGAAAGATGTCTTCATTTGCCATGCCCTCCATTTATACACAGACTGAATGATAACAGGACTAGAACGCATGTGCTGTTCTCATGATACGTACCGTGTGGATTTCATTTGAAATGTTGTCCTAGACCAAATATGGTAATTAAATATAGAGAGCATATCTGTATGTTCTTCATTAACACATTGTTTAACCCATCCACAGAGGTAAACGTTTATATTATCTATATAATGCATTTGATGGATATGTACATGTAGTACACGAAACCTAAGTATTTCTCTCATGTCTCGTTGGACTAATCCTTGATTTCACGAATTATGTATTTATACTGTATGAACTTTTTTTCTAATAGCACCACCGTCCATAAACTGCATTGAATATGTGGGCGTTTTAAAATATTCCTGCAAATCTTCATGTAAATTCCCCGTGGAATTGTTTATAATATCCAATAATATTTCACATGGATGCAGCGAGGACAGGCTGATCAATTAATCACAGGAGATCTAGATGCACTTCGCTTGGTCAACAGATTGTTGAATTCAAAACAGAAAATACATTAATCTTGAACGGTGCATATTGTATTTATGAACGGCTGACATTTAAAATCTGACTGGAATATCAAATGAATTACATTTAATATATTTGATTGTATTATCTAGCGTATTGTGAACTTTGAAAGTAAGAAGGCCGAAATATGACATGACATTCGACTTTATTCTGTCAGCTTGATGGAAAAACGTTTTGAAGCATATATATCAGAAACAAAATAATGGCTGAAACAACATGCAACACTTAACTCAGTACTAATGTTAGAATTGACGTTTTGATAACCAGGTCTTTCTGCAAGTACAATGAGTAATTTGCTGTAAAATATTGGTTATGGCTGGGTAAAGTACATTTTGTATGTGTTTGTGTAAGTACATCACAACCATAAAAGTCTGTCTTATGTATGTAATATTGTATCCAGCTTTATGGATACTTCATATCATGACCAACACATAATGTGTCTTTGAGTATGAGAAGCCAGTAGAGTGATCAGCTTTGCCAATTCTTCAACTACATTGTAATTACAAATGTATGTAAATACAATACACTTGGACCACCGGGACATAATGGCTTCGTCGGCATCAGGACACAATAGACGTTTTAGTTCTTGCTTGAAGTCAGAACAAGTGATTCAATAAGTAAATCCGTTATTCGGGACGATCTGGAACCGCCTGTAAAATATGATACAAATGCATTATCGTCATTGATAGCAACAATTCATTGCATTGATTTTGCCCCATCACTGATGTTAAATATTGTTTAAGGATAATATCACATTTTTGTCAAACATACTTATAAATCATGGTTGTGTTTCTAAAGACTTCTCTATAGTTAGTGTATCACACCAGAGCTTCTGTTGAGCGTTTCAGTGTCTGTTTTATTCCTCATGGTAAGATAATGAATTGACAAACTTAACACTTAAACCTTTTAGAACATAGCATTTCCATGTTTAAATTGCACATGCGACAGGGACAGCCATGGATGATTTCTTCGGTGTAGGTTCAAATTCCATGGAATCTGTTTACATTTTTATTGTAAGACATTCACAACAGCATGGACAATGACATTTTCCTAAACTATACAATCAAAGCACAGCTATATGTTATCATATGACCATGTGAAGAAGGACCCTGACCAATATGAGATCGTACTGCTGTAGATGAAATATATGAAATACATTTTTCAATCTTCGGAAAAGGTAGACTGTAGCACGTTTACTCACATTTGCTAATTATTATTAAAGTTTATAAATATATTGTTATGTTAGAGGGTAAAATATTTCATAACACGAGCCGATAAGCCGATGTAATAGAAAACATTTATCCATATTGAAAGTAAATGGTGTGACGTACAAAGCGACAGTGTTGTGGAACTCTTCCATATGAGTGTTAGATTTGTAGGTCTCATGCAAATTTGAAGTTCAGACAGCAAGATTGTTGACCATGCCATCATGGTACCATATTCAAAAATGTACTTTGAGTGTTTAGGTATCAGTCAGATCACGTGTACTACCTTCGAGGGGCCATTTTAACGTGTTCACAATAAAATGTTCTCGAAGGGAAACTAACTCCCATGAATAACTGATCATGTACATTCGTTTTAGAACTCAATTTTTAAATTCAAGAGTATTATGTAGTCATTGGTAACCGTTATTTACCTTTTCGGGAGATCACTTTCCTTCAGTGACAAAAACGTGCTACAGCGCCTTTAACAACCAAATTAGAACAATTGTTTATGGATAACAACCTCCTTATTCTCTGCCAATTTCATTCATGCTTGAAAGCGTTACAGCACGTTCTATCTAAACGTCATATTTTTTATACAAAGAAGCTGTTATTCATACAAATTGTCGCCTGATTTAACTTTCACGAGTATGATACTGTAAGAAATGATATAACGAAAGAGTTGTAAATGAGTTTTAATTTTATCACGATGATTATTGATTAAATTCCCATGAGTTATCAAAAACATTCTGATCTTGTATTAAAAACATTATTCCAATAGACATATATATGATCATATGTTTTAACAATGATGACAATCTATAGAACAACGCTTCAGATATAAAGTATACGTGTATTCAACAAAACTGGGTAGTCATCTAAAAAAAACATTTTGAGAAACATTCTTTTGTTTCTTAATTTCTTTCAGTGTTAATTTCTATGGACATTGTGTACACTTGGTCTTGATGTCTTCCATTTATATAAACAATAGTTTCAAAATTGGAACGCTATTTTCTTTGTATCTTGTCAAGGTCATTGCAAAAATACACACACGAGTCTAGCTGTACTTGCACATGTTTTGAGGAGGTTATGGTTTCAATTATACGATGATTAAATCCATTAAAGTACCTTAAAGATACGACTCCTACATGTATCATCTACTATATGCAAGAGAAAGAAAAGGGTCAACAGGCGGACAAATGGATACCATATTTTGGCACTTCCTAAGAGTAAGTAGATCAATAACCACCTAAGAGGGTCATGAAAGCGATCATGCGAGCAGAAAGATGTCTTGCCATAGACTCGATTTATAGCAAGATTGAATGATAACAGGATCAGAACGCATGTATGCTTCTCACTATACTTTCCGTGTAGCTGTTTTCATTGGCAATATTGTCCTTACTAATCTAAATCATAGACATTCAATAAATGGCAATACTTTTATTCTTCCAATATGTAAAATGTGATTTTGTCAATAGAATACTTATACCTTAAATTAAATAGCTTCTAGTGAACAAGAAGTGGAAAATTATTGGATTAAAGTGTGAGTTACTCATGTTTTTTTCAATTTATCTAAGCTGCTTAATGCCTCATAAAGAATCATTATCAGCATGTTCATAGCATAGAAGACACGCCTACTATAACAATCAACATAAATAAAACGGACAAGTTGTGATCATGATTCCACAAACACGAGTCAGTCTAGGGTAAATACCATTGTGACGTCAATACTATGAAACATAATGAAGTCACAACTGTAAACCATTATGACGTCATACGTGCAGTGGTACTACACAATTGTACTTATACCGTTCAGATTTTACACTGCACTATATTCAATTGGCGAGTTACAAATTTGTTTGCTTTGCAGAATCCCTTAAGCATCATATACCACATCGTTCGAAATGTGTTACATGCACAAAGGTAACAATTAGAGTAAACATAAAAAAATAGACGGTTGCTAAAGCACGGAGTTGCATTCATTTACATTGTCAGGAGACATATTCAATGTATTGTCACAAGTGTTAAGTTCAATAATTGTTGACCAACTTTCACAAGGCACCATTGGACGAAAATAAGTTTTTTATAACACGGGGGAAGATGGTTCAAGGTACATGTACGCTCATTTCGTAAACAAGGTAAACTAACATGTGTTATTGATCTCTTATCCAATGAAAACAAATCCATTTACCATTAGATATTTTGTCAATGTTATCTTGAATAAATAAAAGTGCACATGAACTTGTCAGTTATGATTACTATTTAAGGATAATATCATACTACATACAACTACTCATTGATGTTTGACAGTGATACCAAAATGAATGCTTGTTTGATTTTATTAGGAGGTTAAGCAGGTCATATCCATATTAACTGGAACAACTGATGGTGTCAGAACTATGGTAAGATTTGTGGGTGAAGATTTGTGGGTTAAGATTTGTGGGTTAAGATTTGTAGGTTAAGATTTGTGGGTTAAGGTTTGTGGGTTAAGATTTGTGGGTTAAAATTTTTGGGTTAAGATTTGTGGGTTAAGATTTGTGGGTTAAGATTTGTGGGTAAGGTAGCATTTGTGAGTTGCATTTGTGATTTATGGTTAAAATTTGTGGGATAGGTTTGTGGGTTATGTTTGTGGGTTATGTTTGTGGGTTAGGTTGTGGGTTAGGCTGTTAGGATTAGGAATATGATTATGCTTAATAAGAGAAATGTAACATTTAGTTTAGGGATAGGTTTAGGCATTTGGGTTAGAGATAGAGTAATAGTTACGTGGGATTATTTAGAGTTTAAGATTAAGGGTAACGTGTTACATTAAAGATAGTGTGATAGTAAACCTCAAGTTATGATAACTCGATGCTTTAATGTACGAGCAGGCGTAATTTGTATCCATCAATTACAGAAACGTTCACGTGTATACAATGGCAACAGGCCTGTCTCAAAGGGTTGAATGTTTTAGAAAATCAATGAGTAAACGAGATAAAATTGGATTTGAGGAACATTTAATCTGATTTGGAAAAGAATCAAGGCATCGTTAGCACATATATGCCAGGATAGTTACATGTTGAAGAATGCTTTACTGCATGTGGCTGTGTCAAGAGTACCAAATAAGCTAGATACATTCTGAGAAATATATTGTAAGCTTATGCACTGTTATCATACCAGGATTGACTCTTGACAACTCCACCACCGCCTGTGCAATCGAAATACAATTTAAAGACTGCGGTGTACGTCTTCAATTTTACACAGGACAGAAGTTAACATCATTGAGACCATCTGAAATGCATCAATTATAATCTATTGCCGATAGTCTGATATATCTATGTTATTTTGTTATGAATTATTTTATGCAAATCGAATCGAAATAATGAAACACTTCCATCTAAAGACACATGGTAAGGTATTTTTGGTTTAAAATGAAGGTATCACTACCTGACTTTGATAACTTGTATATCAACTGTTTCCTTAACTAGAAAGCATGTCAAATTCTACCGATGGCGCCGGTGATTCTTTAAATGCCACAATCCTTGTTTTTAAGTGCCTCAATGAATAATACCCAATCAAACAAGTTTCTTTAGTAGCATGTATATCATGTCCCATTTAAACAAACCAAAATTTGTAAACATCGTTATGAAACTTGTCAAATATATGTCATAGCAACTTCCAGTTTAATGTATAAGGGACAAATATAACCTTTTACCATTGATCATTACTATCCTTTGAAAAACGATTTTAACCGAGGTTATACTTTTTGATGTTTGACAATGCCATTTTAGCCCTGATGGGCTTACATCACAGGCCATCGTCCGCCAATATCTGATATTTTCGACTTCTGTAATATTTATATATATATATATATATATAAGTTTTTAGAACATGTTATTTCTGTTAAATAGACTGTCAATTACAACTACACATGTTGGTTTGATATGAGTTTGAATTAAACAAAGGTTGTTCAATTAAGACATGGATAAAGAAAAAAATATCAAACTTAATGGAAACCGTCTCCCGAGAAATGCCGAGAAGTGCCTTATTATCAGTTGAAAAACGAAAAACGTTTTGACATTCACAGACAATTTTTTTAATGTACCCAGCTAAGATGTATAAGTATACCTAACAACAAATGATTGCATACAACAGGACATCCAATTTGTCAGCAAACCCTTGCTTTTCTATACACACATTCAGCATTGTTGGATAAGCGCCGTGGCAGAATCGATGGTAACAAGGTTAACTAGATGGTTTCTTTGTGTGCTGTCGAGTAGGTGGCACACATACACAAACCACAGGATGGGAAATAGGTCGTATATTCAGTATGTATAGAATCTGACATTTGACGACTTGGTAATATACAGTGTTGTCAAATAAAAATAAAGTTTCTTAGATTTGACCATCCCTTGCACATACAGCAGAATTAAAATATTAGTTTATAATATATGTATAACTTAAATAGAGAAATACACTCTTTAACATCAACGTGTACAATCAAAATGCAATAATTCACAGAAACCCATCTCTGGCATTAATAAAAGATTATTTACTCATTTTTCCAAACCAATAGAATATTTTATTTGAGTCTCCTATTGCACACATATAATATTCGAGATAAAGGAAATTATACACTCAATCCAATAGTGATGTGAGATGAAATAGAATACAAAAGAGTATGGAGCCCTTGATATGATAGAAAAGTGGCTCGCTTCTTAGCCCCTTGGGATACTTTAGCCAGACCATGTGTGTTAAACAGAGACCACAGCGACTGTAGATTTGGAGTGAAGAGATGACCCAATAGACGGTTAGTGGTACAGGGCAATTAGAATGCAGTCACACTGCGATCAACCGGGATGAGATTGCAGTCATACCGTAGTTGATCGCGATCAGAATGCATTCAGGTAACCAATTCTGCAAGGGTCTATATACTCACTCCTTCATCCTCCGAAACGTCGTGTATTTTCAGATTAAAGAGGTTGTTATCCAGAAAATATTCCTGTTCTTATGTATACCACTTCTAAATTCACTTCACAGACCTAATAATCAATTAACCAAGTATTGCTAATATTTTCGAGGAGAACAGGCGTGAATATTGTCTTCCAGTATTGATCAGACAGTTATTCTGTTTGAAAGATTATATGTTGCGAACTATACGTCAGCTATGTTAGATCTGTCAGGTACTGTCTGCATTTTCTCGTGAATATGGTATTTCATTTCGAGTTGATAATAATCAGTCGTTTCTTGTTTATATTTTATAAATAATAGTGTTCTTCTGATATCATGCTTTCTCCTTAACAGCTATATGTCAAATTTGTGCAAAAAATTAAAAGGTTTAACATAAACATAAACTATAATCCAAAGTCCATTAAACGACTCATATTTAGTAGGACGTGAAGAAGTCATTGCTTGACATGTCTAACACAAAATTCCAAAAGTGTTGTAACATCTTAACGTATAATAATCCCCCAATTATAGCATTCTAAGAAAGGAGTGTTCTTTAGGAAAGACTTCAATTTGCCTGGAGTAGAACATACTCGTTTTACACGTGTATGCAAAATAAGCAGCGAGGCAGTGCTGACAACATGTTATTGCTTAGAAGAAAACATGGTCTAACCCACCGTTAACACCTGTCTGTCATACAATTTTACAAATGTTAATTAATTAAGCACCTTTATGTCAGGAAAACTATTTGTTGTCTAAATCCAGATAATAGAACTGCGTACACTGGAATACAGTTTCAGTGGAATTAATCAATACAAGTATTATTGATTATATTGTACAGGAAATTAATTTTATTTTGATATCATTACCTCAGTTGATTAGCGAATCACAATGCCCAGATACCTGACAACAATGTTCTACTATAAATAGTTGTGCAATCGAATTATTTTAACCAGGCAACGTCCGATTGTTTTCCCACACAATTTTACTTCTCTGTAAAATGAAATCATTTGCTGCATTGACTTCAGTGTAATTCATTACAGTGTGAATCTAATGTCTGAGTTGCAGCGACTTGGCAACTGAGTGCTATGCTGCCACCGTGGTAACCAGCATATTATCCCTGAAATTTTAAAAATAAATCCTTTGATATCTCTGTTTACTAGCCTTGCTGCTATATTGTGCTAGACATACCATGGCGTTTACCTTATATAAAGATCTGGATGACTGTCCGTACTTTCTGACTGTATTTAGGTTATATAAAACCTTATTTCTTAGTAACTATTGCATAAACCAAATTGTTATAAATACATGAAACATGACTTCATAAAATTCATGAAATATGAACACTTTCCATTTCACTTTTTTTCTTGAGTCTGCCGATCGCTATTTTTATGGTTAGTTCATATATTTCTAAATGATTCTCCAGATTGTATGTTTACATCTTTACATAAAGACATCCATCATTATATTTCTCCCACTGATATGTCATGTAACTTTAAGTCTTAGTACCGTGAAGTTATTTAAATGTCAAACATGAAAACTTGATCATTTATGGCTTCTCAACATTGAATTGTTGAGAAATAGAAAATCTGACATTCAACGTTTTAAAGATGAATCTATTCTAACAGCAGAGACCAGGTGATACATTGTCGTGTCTAGTATACACTGTCGGTCAAAATAAACGCCTACTTGAGTTTCCTTAGAATGTAAGATGAAATAATGTCTGAAATATAATTAATGGTGGTCTCCACGTTATGCTGAAATAATAATTGATATGAAAGTTAATTGAAATCGTGGAAAAACTGTGATTCGAGGCAATAACAGTCAAAAACCAGTCAAAGGAATACCGCTATTTCCTGTTGATTCATTTGCGCATCGTAACCACGTATATCTGAAGTGTCATCACCACTTTAATGCGAATGCTAGCATGTATTGTTGCTGGTGGTTGTGTGAAAATATGTTTAATATGTTTTTCATATCAGCACTGATCGAAAACTGAACCATTCTGTTGTCTCATTTCAACAATCGCCATTCTTTTGTTACATGACAACATCTGGAATTGAAATATATTATGCAGATATAGTAAACTTCATAATGTTTTAATATTGCAAAACTGTTCATTATAGTTGTCCGAAATCTAATAAGATATCTGGTAGCCGTTTGTTTTTGCCGATAGTGTAGTATCTGTTCCCCTAGTTGCACGGCCAAATCACACTTTCAGAAACTGGTTCTACGTGCTATAGTCTTGTTAAAAAAGATGTAAAGTATTTATTGCAATTATGTATTCCCGGCGTAACAATGTCTCCCCCCCCCCCCCCCCAAAGCAAGCAAGCACATGTGATGGGGACTAGCGTACCTCCTTGTCTTGTTATTCGATTTGGTTATAATGGAGTCTGTTCCCAATGCAGACAATCAATTGCTTACTTTATTTTCTACCCTTTGATCTTTAGGAAGGGTCATGATGAAGTCTCCATTTATCAGTCTATTGATATTATATCGTAAGTGTGATAGGCAATACATGTACAAAACGAATTTGAGAGAAAATGCTTTATAGTGGATGGCATGTATCTCTATAATTGAAACCATACATCGGCTAAACTGAGTTTGATATGAACAAACTTTTTCAAAGGAAAGTTTTTGATTGACTATAAGTTAAAAGTTATAGATGGATCGTTGTCCTGGGACATCCGGTGGATGTGACTTTCTAATACTCGATTCATGTTATCCATTAGAGTTTATCTACAACAACAATGTCAATTAATCTCTGCAATCAACACACACGCTGTCATATTGAGAATCTCACCCATGTGTCTCTTGACGACTTATGTATCCGTGAGTGAAAATGTTTGACAAGTAGATGTGTAACCGATATGAATTTATTTGTCATCAATTGACACTGAGTTTTGAGATACAACCGCTTAATGATACATGTAGTTACCATGAAGAGAAGACATTTACATGACGAGTAACACATATTTCGATGAAACTATTCATTATTACAGGCGTTAAAAGTATCCAAATGAACAGTCTAAAAAAAACTCACACCAAATTTAGTTATCCTTTCTTTTACAGTTTCTCCGAAAAGCTGCCCCATTTTGAGATACCACGAAGAGAGTCTAAAAACGGAACACGGGCATCAACTCAAGAACAACATAAACGCCCGATTCTCATGTTCGAACTCCACCAAGGGCACCTTCAAGCCACACACCAAATTTGGTAATCCTTTCTTAAACGGTTTCTGAAAAAAGCAGTGTCCTTCATGTCAGAGAGATTGACGGCCGAAATCCGAGGACACATGGAAGCAGGGAACTCAAACCGATATAACTCATAAAGATAGCATCAAAGCTCAAAATGTCTGCATATATGCAGTTTACGCAATTCATTAATCTAATAGCATAATCTAAATGGAGTAAACCATTTGATAGTGCAGTGATAAGGGTTTTGGCTGGGATCATCCTCGGTTACCGAGGGTTTTATATATGCTCTGTTACTCTCCGCTATACATACCCCTGGGAAACTCTACCAGAAAAATATGTACTAAAATTACCCGGACTGTTATAGAAATCAAATCATTCACTTATACTCGTTGCAAAATCTCCGAATGTATGTTCAGAGCAGGCAGGGACCGTTGAGTTGATGGGTGATTAATGCATGGGCCACCCCTGTTGTCTTCCTGTATAGAGCTAAGGAATTTGCTTTCTAGAATTATGAATAATTCCATAACGTCAGGTTAGTTTACATAATAAAAATAATACAGTGTATCCTATTAATTGAACCCCTAGCCCATGACAGTGCACACAGATTAGATTGTATTTCTAGAAAACACATTCCTCAATACGCTTTTTGTGACTCATTAATTTCATTGCCTAACGGCAAACAGCAAATGACGTTTGTCAAAACATTTTTTGTCATTAATGACATTGGTATAAAATGTGTTTGCTGGCATCAGTATTTGTTTTGATTTGTTGGATTTTCAGGTCACAGTTGTCATTGTAAATCATTTGAGATTGGATCACAGGAATGAGATAATTTGATAAATTCGGATAATGTCGACAATTTATCAAACATCGATTACGAATCACAAATGTCAAACAGTCGAATGTTGTTTAGAAAATGATAAAGCTTATTTATTTGATACTTAATTTTTGGAATGTAATTAAAAATGGAATGAACGTATCTCATTAACGAAATTATTGGTGAGGTAACATGAGCCCCACCAAAAAACTTGCTTACCTTAAAATATAAGAAAGGTTTTCACTACAGCAAAGTGACGATGAAAATATAATGATTTAAGATATTAAATTTGAATGTCAGCATTTGCTTACTCAGTTGCTAACCCTTCTAATTTGTGGACCAAATACTGTACTCATTTCGTTTTTATTTATGAACGAGTGACCGTGAAGGAGCAGTTTCTTCAAATACTTTAAAATTAATTGTTCACAATTCGGATTTTGTCTCTTATACAGACATTTTATTTAAGTCACCTTCATTTCCACAATTACTTTTTTTTATTTTATTTTGACAGCAGAAAGCCTATTGTCTGCACATGCCATAATTCCCAATTCAACTGTTTGTTTAGTTGGAACTTCAAATCTAACAGCTTCCCGCATCATCCGTCCTTGCTCGATGCTAATCCAACGAAGATCAATTTTGAACAGATATTAAAGCTAAGAGATGCTCATTTCTTCAAATATCAGTGACATTACAGCCTAATGTAAACATGCCCTATTACTTTATCCTGCTGTACGCCAAATGTAGCAGCAATGGCAAGCACAGAAAGAAACCATCTCGTTAACCTTGTTACGATTGATTCGACCAAAGAGCATTTCCAGTAATGAGACTATAAAAAGTCACGGTCCGCTGACATAATGGATGTTTTAACACCAAGATATAAACATATGTATTTAAATAGACACGTTAAAACGTGTATTATTATTGTGGTTTGTTTCAAATAGTTTAGTGTTGCTGTTGAGGTTTAACAGTTATTTGCTCTTATATATTCTGAAATGATAAATTTTCAGATCAAACATTTCAAACAAGGCTGTAAAAAAGGACATTATCAACCAATATTCACCAAACCTCATTAATATGAATCATGGTAAATTATTCAGTCTTTAACAAGACATATATTAGTCATAGAACACCACAGCGCAGATTAACCTTTCTCAAAGGTGATCCTAGAATAATTGAAAGGTTAAATGAAACTTGGTTGTCAGATTAACACTTCTAAAGCATTTATCATGTTATTTTGAAGATAAGTTTTTGACATTTGAAAAATTGGAAGATTTAAGTTATCCGACACTGAAGCTGTACAAAAACCGAATTTTAGCTTTATACATGATTATGACACACATCAACTCTTAAACTTTATCGTTATCGAATTGATCTTTGATACTGATTTTTCCTAGCCAGTTAATCAAATACTTGTATTTCAATGAATGGTTGCATATCACTTAAATCTTGGAATATGATGTATATGAGGCAATCAGATAAACAATCTTCAAGTGGCTTTAAGTGCAATAAACACAAATGCAATTTCTTCACCGGCATTCTGCACAGCTAGTATTTATTACATTATCTTGTATGTTTTCCAAAAGAAAGTAACGAAAATGAAATAATAACCAATTTTAAGTTTGATAAACAGAATATCCGAATGTATAGTTAGAGCAAGTAAAAAAAAAATAAAAAAGTAAAATAACATCAAAGTGATTTTGATACTGCGTTTGCTCCAAAAACCTAGGGAGGATGTACGTGCATCAGCTTTCAAGATATGAATATAGAATATAAAAAAGTTTTTTTCCTTTTTATCAATCACGTCATTATTTCTCGAACTTCATAATGCAATAAATTTTATTTTGAACAACATATATTTCTGGCCACTGGAGCATGGATAAACTAATGAATAAATAAAATAAACAACAAGAAAAAAGTCAGAATGGCTCACATACCCCCGCCATCCGCAATCCGTCCATTGAGCATTATAGATGTCAAGGCAAATATGTTTAATAAGCAGATTCAAGCATCATGATATTGTCCAAAATATTCAATTCACCCAGGTATAATATTTTGCAGGTAACTTAATTGTTCCCATTAGCATCACAGCGGTAATTTGTACCAAGTTCAATTACAAATTCAAGGACAATAACTCCTTAAAAATAATATTTCGGAACTAGACTTTGAACTCGAAGAATAGTATCACCTTATTTACCTACATGTTAAATTTCATTCACCTAAATGTAATAGTTGCTAAGAAAACATGTCCGAATTGGAGCATCACGGCTCTTTTGGTACTAAGTTCAATTTTGTTTATTCAAGGGTCATAACTCCGTAAAAAACAATATTTCGGGACAGGACTTTGAACTCGATAAAGAGTATCATCTAGACTACCTACACGTTAAATTTCATTCACCGAGATGTAATTGTTTCCGAGAAAACTTGTCCCCATTTGATCATCACAGTGATTTTGGTACTTAGTTCAATTTCGAATTCAAGGGCCATAACTCCGTAAAAATAATATTTCAGCACTGATTTTTAAACTCGATAAAGAGTATCGTCATGAGTAATCACAACAAAAATTTCATTTACCTAGGTTTAAGAGTTTCCGAGAAAACATGTCCGGATTGAACACAATAAAACTAAGTCCAAAAAGTGACGTTTCCATCGAAAGGACAAGAAATTTAAATCTCAGAAAAAACGAAAATTGTCTGTGCGCGATGGGAAGAACATGGTTAACAGCTGTACAAAGTTTGGTTGATGTACCTTTGACGTTTTTGATAAGAATGACCGGACGGAAGGATGGACGGACGGATGGACGGACGGAATGACCGCTTTATACTCCCGCTTAAAGGTTAACATATTTACCGTATTCATGATACGTGTGGCACAATATAGTGTGGGGATTCTTTCTGTATCACCATATAAATAAGGTTTGTGATACTGACCTTATATAGTTTCATTAAAATTCGTAAAAAGATATCAACTATAAACATTTTAAACTTATTATATGAGCGATATAAGGATATTCTGAGGCAAGTAAATAGCAGAATATTTACAAGATGTTGTTATTTCAATGCAAAGTGACATTAACTATTGTAATAATAATGTAATAATACGGTTACATTATAACATAAGCGAGCGTTATAACACTGATCTCCGGCTCAATGTAGAAGAATTTGTATTCTCCGATGCAATAATTGACAGGTTATTTTGACCTCCAGGACAATGTTTTGTAACATAATAGTGAAATGTATGCAACACGCACGACTGCAAATCTGATGAGGTATATGTAAGATAACCACTTACATCATGACACAGGACCTGATACTACGCCGTCAACGTGACTACAGCTGGGTCGGGTTATTTAAGAAATGGTTTATTAGTTCCTGCCTCTCTAAAATATGATCTATCGATCTTCAAAAACATGAATTTTAAAATAGAAACATAATGGTGCAATGCAGATAAACAGACAGGCATCCAATGGTGTAAGTGAGGATGATTGACATCCGTTGATGAATGTTGGAGGATTGGCATTTGAGTGAGTGGGTGATGGATGTTTCCATGTGTCGTGGCACATCTTGACACTAAGCTGGTAAGCAGATGACAAATCTACCAGGTCCTTGTACAAGATATCTGGTCTCTTATAACGTTAACATGATAGGTTCTGTTGATTTTGAAGACGTGATGATGCGTATAAAAACATCCTGTGTAAACGTTTGTCGTCATTGGGGTTAGGAAACAACATAACACAAATGGACTTGATGTTTTATTGCCATCTAAGGCATGATATAATTACCAACACAGACCATGTTTCTAAGAGTGCTTGTTGTAATTTGATAACCCTCTGTGTTTGAAGTTAAACTTTAATGTCCAGAAACATCGTAAAAGCTCAGGAGGACCACAGTTAAAGATTCGCCAACAAACACAATACTTTACTTCAATCAATAATTATAAACAAAACCAGTATTAAGTCCAAATGGTATAAAATTAACAGCGAAGAAGAATGTAAAGGTAAACTTTAAAAAATGCGTTTCATTGATGGAACACTGCTATTGTGTTCAATTCTCTGTTTACAGCGACCTACAGCTGGCTGTCTCATGAATATGTTGAGAGTTTGGTGTCAAAATAAAAGGTTTTGGCTTTTGGGATGTGTTTGATCAAAGTCACACGATAACATCTCAAGACAGCTTAGTCGGGTCTGTTGTTAATTTGGTTAAGCCTGCTAAAAGCATCGCATTATCTCACTCATATGATACTAATGTTAACCGTAACACAGTGCTAATACACTTACACATTGTGATTACCTACGAGCGCAGTCATATGGAGGTTGATATTTTTCATTTGAGGTCCTAGTCTAAAATGTCAATGTGTGATGGTGACATGAGGTAATAAGCAATGTTATGATGCTACGCTTCTTCTATGACGTCGCGCTATGCTTGAAAGTAGATTTTAGCGTGTTTTCCTCGTGCTTGTGACTTCGGTAATACATAGAACATCATATTGTTTCTGTGTCAAAAACTATGTTTACGACACTCGTGTCTGAATATATATATATACCATACTATATTATATTGGTATAATCCGAGCATATCGGAAATACTCATATTCAGGCACGAGTGTTGTAAACATAGTATAACAAAGACCATGACAACAAAAAAAGGGTGAACTTGTATATAAAATGTAGAGAAAGGAATTACATATGCCGCCCATGTGAAACAATCAAAATACGTCATGCATGACTCTAAAGTAGGTTGATAAACAATGTACATTGTGACAACTGCAGTTATCTTGTTCAACGCTTTGGGTTTCTTTTAAACAAGCAATTCGATTGATTAAGCTTTTCCATTCATTTAAGTTGTAGTTTGATTTTAATGTCGAGTCAACATAAAAACATATCCAGTTATTAATGAAATTGCGAACCTATATTTTATTGTCACTTACCTTTCAGAAACCGTGAATATTCTTACACAAGGAACATCCAAGCGATGAATTTGTAATTTATACTTTTTTCTCATTCATCAAAATAAAATAACTATAATATTATTTCAAACATCAAGCTGACATTATTCAAAATATAACATGTGTACATTAGTGCATTCTATTAGGAAATATCAACGTATTTTCGTGGAGATCCCTGGTCTTGTATCAAACTTAAGGGACTTCTTTATATTTTAGATTTGTTATTAAATCATTAATCCGATTAAACATGTTCCAATGCATACAATATGTGTTTATTGACAATTTCAGATTAATTTATAGTCTATGGTGCAGCATTCTTTCTGAAGTTATATCATAAAGGGAATACGCTATTATTACCTTTCCATATTTTGAATGATATTATGGTTAATACGGTTCTTCAGCCATTCAATACACAGTTTAAGGAACAGTGCATCCCCATTCCAAACTGTTGTATCATCGAGATGATCAATTTTACATTGTAAGTTAAATACAAGCTCTGGAGACACATCTGAATGGATGCAAAACCACCAAGAATCCACTGGCAGAGTAAAATCGGTTAAGCTGTTGTTCAGGAATGCTTTTGTAACCCATGTGAGTAATATATGACATTTCCTGTAAATTCACTTACATTCCTTGTAATCTAGTCCTTATCAAATGACTGAATGATCTCTTTATATCAACGTCATTCGCTGGAGTTAAGTAAACACTATTTATTTAATTGAGAGTGTCTATCGCGTTTATTTCAAGCATAATCGCAGACATCATTCTTGTCTATCTCAGACATCACTCTTGTCTATCTCAGACACCTTTCTTTTGTATGTCAGACATCATTCCTGTGTATCTCAGATATCATTTTGTCTATCTCAGAATATTTCTTCACAATGCTATGGGAAGGTGTGAATGCGATCGACTTACTTGGAACATGCATTTTAGGAGATCAACATTGACACCAAGTATGCATTACACCGAAGTCTGTAATGTGTATGACTATGGTTAAATACATTAAATCTGAGGTATGTTCACCTGTCAACTTGTAGCAGTCGGGCATATGGCATTTTACAATTTAACATCGTTGACATTATTTCCATTTTATTGGCAATAATTGCATTAAACCACAACCATTTGGTATAGCTTTATAAAGGTTAACATTCATCTTACATTCTTGTAATTTTAGAAATTATTAAAGTTATTAAAGGCTAATTATGTCAGCTTTTACAGGTTGAATTGGAGATTTAACGCAAGTCCAAATCGCTTCATCTAATAAATCATCTAAAAATATTAAATGCAGTTTAAGTGAAGTAAAATAACAATGATATACAAGCTACGATGCAGGAAAGTAGTTTTGACCGACTGTCAATAAATCTATATCTTCATTTATGTCTTTTATGTGTACGTAAATCCTTGAAACATCGCTAATACCTAAAAACATGTCAGATATGTGTATAACTTTCAACAAGGAAATTACTTTTGACAAAGACGACAGTAACTAGATAATGTATATACTAGGCTAACTAGTCTTAAGATCATGCTTCCATTTGGAAGGATTCGTAACAAAAGTCCCTAATTGCATTCACATGAGATCCAAATGCTTCTACTGGCTGTATATTGAATAATATATAAAGATAAATAGGTAATGGAGAACATGAAAACTTGTACATGAAGATCACTAGTCACATGTTGTCTCATGTTACCAATTAAAGGTCGTAGAGTACCCATAGTGTACACCCATCACATGAGGGACAGCACAATTGAGATTTATGTCCTTAAAGTTCCAATTGTCAAAGATTACATAGCGGAATTACTGCTAGATGGATGAATAAGGATAACACTTTGGACACAAAATAAATGTCATGATGCATCGCCTGTCAAACAGTCAATTAAATTCATACAAAACTACAATTGGGACAAATGATTACCTACATTTCCTACAGATAATGATGATTTATATCCATAGATTGAAAATGATAAATAAATTGAGTAAATTGGAGGAATAAAGAGGCAGAATGGTGGTGTTTGATATACAGGACGGAAACTTGTACACACGGTCATGAAATTTCTTTCCTTGATCTCAAAATGTGAATTGACAAACATATGCTGTGATATTATGTTTATGTTTTCTGTGTATCTACTGCCGTGCTTCTACATTTAACATTGTCTTTATTTTTAACCAAAACACTTTTCTTTAAACGGTATTTCAAGATTATAATAAAACCAATCTCTATTCCAATTCGGTTGGAATAGACCTAAAGAGTTGACCACTTAAAAATACATAACGCGTGAATTTCTATGTAAATATTTGATGAAAAAATTATACATGTACTTTGTAAGATTTGACATTTGTAAAAAGAAGGGAACTGATGACAGATCAAACAGATGGAATGAAATGATTTTATTGCATACGTTATGTTGCATCATTTGTGAGATTTCTGAGACAAAATGAAACGAATAGGAATCTAACAGTTATTACAATATTAGTAAATATAAACTACAAAATAACTCAAAATAATTCAAAATAACTCAAAATAATTGGATTAACATAATACAACATTCCATTGTTGGATGTGTCCTTTTATGTGACACTTACACTTTCCTTTTGGTGTGGTAAATTATTTTACTTTCCTAATCTAAACTCCAATCATATGCTGTTGGTCTTTTGAAATGGCCAGTAATAGAATGTTATAAAGGTTTATGTCATGATAGCTTATTATTAACTATCTATAACTTTAACTATAAAATGGCAGTTCTGCCAAATCATCCAAACTTTCCATTAAACAAAATTGTGTCAATTTAAGGTGAGGTGAGAACAACGGAGTATGTATAGCATTATTTAAGATTCACATGCTCAGCATATATACACTCAATCGCGAAAAAAACTTCATCATACCAAATACCAGATAATTCAATCCACGAGTGATTAACACAGCTGAAACAGAGATACATCATGTCTGCAGAAGGCAATTAAACTAAATTTGAAATGTCACAACATTATCTGTTCACATTTCTGAGACACACGCGATTGAAGAAGCCATTGTTTCGAATCTCCTAAACTAGACCGACTATGAGAGTCAAAGTGGGCGTTTTGGCATGTTTCATGACCTCTTACAATAGAGACGCGTCAACAAATTTAAGTCCAATAAGGTTATTTGCCTTCATAAGACCTTTTATTCATTAAAAGTTTACATTTTATTAATTTTGAGGTTAAATGCCAAATATTCTTGCCAAAAACCATTTTCAAAAAGTGATTTCATCCCCCCAAGTTGTCTTGAACAGGCATGAAAATAAAACAATATTATACTCTGATGTATGAAATTGCGGGTAACTCTTTGCAAATCATGTCCCTATAAAATCATTCAAAATTTCGCAGTATTTCGTTTCTTAAACTGTTGGAAATGTGGGGATGTTTCTTTGCGGTTGAGTGTACATATGTACCATCTTACAATAATATTATATTTATGATCTGCAGGATTGAATTGTTAAAACAGGCACGTGTCGTTTAACTATGTTTCCATATTCATTTACATGCAATAGTTGGTCAATCACAAGCAATCAAGAACAATGCTTCGAAGTTTTCAACAGTTCATTTCGAGTGTGACTCCCTTTAGGATAGATCACATTGTAACGATATAAATCTGTACAATTCTGATGGACCGCAGGACACTCTTTAACTACAAGTGGCAATCCTGGCCTAAGGACAGGTTTTAAAATAGTTAGCAGAATTACAAATTACCGTGATATTACTTATTATTATTGCTAAATACTTTCATATGTTCATTGAAGGTTAAAACTAAAGGTGCACAATAGTGTGGAAGGAAAAATGGTGTCAATTTTATAATCTAAATTGTACAAGGTAAAACATGGAAAGGGACAAAAGGATACGGGTATTTGTGTTGGTAAATATAAAGTATTCATACATAATTAAACAAGTTCATTTGAAACACCGCCTAGAATGTTATTCTGATTTGCTTAAAGGAGCTATAGCACGATTTTCTGACTGAAATAAAGTGCTCTCACAAAAATATAAATAAGTGTTACAATGACTTAATAATACTCCTGATACAATTAAAAGAGTTAAAAAATGAATGGACATGGTTCGGTTATGTCAGGTGAGTCCATTTCCCTTTGAGCGGCCATTTAATGTGTTCACATTAATATAGCTGCTTGAAGGTAGTTCAAGTGATCTGACTGATGTAGCGATACCTAAACACTCAGAATAGAGTTTTAAATATAGTACATTGATGGAATGGTCATCATCTTGTTGTCTGAACTCTCAAATTCTCATAAGATCTACAAATCTATCTCTCAAGCTGAAGAGTTCCACACATTTGTCTTACCATTTTCTTCGAAAACGGATGACCATTTTCTATGGTCCTTATCGGGTCGTGTAATGAGATGTTTTACCCATTAACTTACCAATATATTGTATATTGTATTTAATTATAAATGGCAAATTTGAGAAAACATAATATGCAAAATACATGCTACAGCGTCTTTACATAGCATGAATACAGAAACATATTATTAAGTATTCACCCTACTTGCATATCCACAACGACATCCCAGTAATATTGGTAGTAGTAATATACAGTTCAACCATTCAACAAGCAGACTCTGCAGACAGTCCAGTCCAGCTTGACAATCATTTATCAAAGTTCAATCTGTCAACATACTCGTTGTGAAGCAGTTCTCGTACATCTAGGTTAATGCGATTCAAGTGCCAACAATCTAGCGTGGCCATGATGTTTGAAGGTGTTTTGTACTCAGCTGGGTGTTATAGTTGGTCACTAGCCATCAACGGTATTCTAGCCACCAACGGTATTGTTAAAAGCCATGCCAAGCGACACTCAGAGTACAATACTGGAACAATATGTTTTCCGCCGTTTCTTATGCACACTGAGCTTCAGTACGTCTATAGAATTTCGAGTTTATATTCAGGTGCAGATCGGGTCAATTGTCAAGTGCGAAACATGTGCTTGTACAGAAATTTAACTATTAAATGTGATGCCTTCAAACAAAGTAAAATTAGCAATATATTTTGTTTAAACATTGCAAACAATATGAAGCAGATAATAAATTTTGTCACGTCTTTGTCACTTTTTGACCCGATATATGTGCCATAAATTCAAGAGTTTTAATATATAGTACTGGTTCAGTAATCGAGAATGAATATTGATCATTTCAAAAAGATCCTATCTTAACTTACATAGATGCCTTGATAACATGTTCAGATCCGTACGATATGGGAGTCTAATGCTGTCAAGAGCATTTCATTGACGCCACAATGTCACAATATCAAATGAAAAACCTGACAGGAACCCGCACCGTGCACAACCTGTTTATTATAAAAACTTTATTGAAGATCGCACATTCATATAATAAGCTTCCTAGAACATTAGATAGACTAAATTCTGAGGGAATCACGTCGGAATAACTGTAGATCAAAGGGTAAATTTACAATATCAGTCTAAATATGCTGCTTTGCATAGTCTGATCCTGTGATTACTTTGAATTAGATAATGGTTTCGTTCATTTCTCTTTAGCCTCAGCAACACAAATATTTCAGAGACGTTGAACCAAGTGTTCATGACAGACAACAATTACAGTTCATTTTATTAGCGATTCAAACCACCATTTCCTCCAACCATGAATTAGAACAATATACCATCGATATATGCTACATGGCGTGGATCAGTGGGTCACTCCCTTAATCGATTACGTCAGTTAAGTGGCCATACAGAAAAGACAGGTGGTTTGTAGAAAATCTGAAATACACAGATCTTCTGAAATAAGTTCCATAACGTTTTTGCTAATCAAAACAAAACCAATTGTTCAAACACAAATTACCGAGCATTTTGATACTGCAATTATCAGTTATTTATTGTTTTACCCTTTTATTTTGTGACCTTAAACAAATTGACAGTAAACTAATTTAAGACGGTAAATATGTGAAAAGTAGTGTTGTGAAACACATACTTGGCTACCTCCTGAAGTTCCCATTCAGTTACAACTTTCCAACAGGCTAGGTTGTGTCATCATGGTCTTTAAGCATAGTGTCTGCTCATGCATGTTACTAAGCCAATCTTCTGCTTGCAACCAGCAGCTTTCTTGTCGATTTTAATGAGATGTTATTAAATACCAGTTCCGATTTGAAAAAATACTGAGGTACCACAAAGGAGGTATCTAATTTACTTAGCTGCGCTCTGTGAGGTGCTGGAATAGATATAGCTTTTATCGATAATGGGGGTATTATATGCTCTGTAAGTGAATTACCATGGAGCCATATTTCATGTTGATATTATCTTTACGAGAACACTCCATGCTTTCTTCGCGATCATCCAAATTAACTAGTGAAAATGCATGGACGTATCATTACCAGACTTAGAGAGCATGGCATTGTATAATGTGACATTAACTTAACAACTTTTCACCATACATGCTAATCTTGACATAACAAATCTTTATATGTTGCCTGTTTTAAATAAATATAGTAACTTTACCCTACACTTCAATACAGCAACATATCAAAGGAAAATATCAGTTTCACACAATTCATTGGTTTGACAGACGGATGGCACGGGATAACATGAAACTGATGTTGCACCCAAGTATTGCCTATGTTCTGCTGAGCATCAGACGAACTAACTGTAACAGTAAAGTCCAACTCTAATCTAAAGGGGAAAGTTTATGATTGTAAATACTAGTGTATGGATACACAATAGCCCCAAATCAAGTTGCCGAACAAAACTTTCTGAGTGAAAGAGTGAAATAGGATTTTGATGAACACTATTATATACATTACATGTACAACCTAAGTAAATACCCAACAAGTTGAGCTGATACGATTTACTTCCTAAAAAGGACATATATTTACAATGAACTAAATATAAGTGTACTTTTCTTTTAGTCGTACCTTTAATTTATACAACTGATTTAACTGAAATATCATATGCCATAATAATAACATTATTAAGTCCAATTACCATACACGGAAAAATGGTTGTGTTCCAAACAAATTCGGATGACTGCAGACTTCGTGTGTTGCAAAAGCTTAGTTCTATTACATGTTAAATCAACGAACCAACGTCTAAAGCAATTTCAAACACCAATACTCAAATGACATCACTCACTCAACTCAAATACGAGTCTCTTTGTTAGAGACAAATGGTGTGAACTACCACCTTACGTGTACATTTTTTAATTCCGAAGGGAATCAATTTCTTGACACTGTAGAAACATATTCATATTTTAGGGATGCGTTTTGATGATTTATCTGAAACTTTGTTTGATTCATAGTTATCCATGGAAAGGATTTTCCTCCATCAAAACTATGCTTAAGAGAGTTTTATATAAACCGTTGAACATATGAATCGATTCTCACCGTTAACGGATTCCTGTACATAAGATCTGCCTATAAACATGGTTCTTCAGCATTAAGGGAACAATATATAAATCATAAGAAGCAAACGTTTGACCACAGAAATCTGCATTTCGATAAAACAACTTACTTATATTTCGTAAATCCATTTCATTATATGTACATTAAACATTACAATAACATATATGACCATTAATGCGAGGTCTATATACAACACTGATACATTTACATATATTTTAAGTGAAACAAGAATTGCCATTACCGGTCTCCTTCTAGTATAAGTAAAGTATGTTGAAATCAACACTGCCATGCTTTCAAACATAATTCAACATCACGTCAGTCAAACTACCCACATTGACACAACCAATTATCAATTTAAAGAGAGTAATACCCTGGATATTTAAAAATTCTCCCGAGGGTGTCCTACGTTGCTGATAACATAGAGAAACTATTCTCACACACTGTCTGTCTAAAGGCGCGTTCACACGGTGCAATTTGTCGCATAAAATATGTGGCTTGAAACAAAATTCGACCTTGTGATCCCCTGAGTCTGTCCTATGTTAGTTGGACACAACATGTGGGACACGAGTTGCAAGGAATAGGACTTGCACTATTTTCATGCAACAAGTTGTATGAACGCAGCCAATCAGAACGCGTTTAGTTGTCACGTGAAGTTTTCATTCAATTTCGCAAACATTTCGGAGATCCAAAATGGCAGCGCCTTCGCTCGATCAAAATGGTTATTTACATCTGAGAAGGGCCCCTTTATAGCATATAAGACTTTTCAATATTACCCACCTGTATTTTACTCAAAGAGGGTATAGACATAGAATCTATTGTTTGAAACTGCTTGTTTTGCATGGTCATGAAAACATTTTACTACTTTCACAGATGTTCTCACATCTGTTTAAATCTTTAATTGCCAATACAGGAACTAAAATGGAATGGTCTCCAATTTATATTATAATCTTGATTTTCAAACTTAAAAAACATGTCAGGCTCGAATGCGTGATTGTTGACATTCTTTGTCCTACATTTGAATGAGGCTCACGAGGGATGGGGCCGCGATTATAGCGATAAATCGGAAAATATTCAAATATTTTATAGATGCGGTATTGATGAATTAAGTACTAATGCTGTATGATAGTGAAACATCTTCCACTTAAAACCAATGATAACTCTCATGATTGGAGAATCGATAGTTGGTCTCAACCACAATATCTACCAACTGACACGTTTAGATTTGAATGTATGAAAAACAAAAAAAGGTTATTTTTTTACAATTTAAAATTTTGCCTGACACATGTCCTTATAGTTACAAGACACATGAACAGAATATATGGTCTATTGCTCGTCATATCTCTGTATTTTATAAACATTAAGTATTGTTAATTGAACACTTTGCTACTGACATTTTTTTTCTCAGATCATTTTTCATAGATTATCCTTTATATTAATATTAATAAATCACATGTTTATCTGGCATCACTCATGCATCATACTTTCAAGGTTCAAGGTCAAGCACAAGTCTTAAATACCTAAGTATTGACTCGTCAATCCTAGTTATTAATATATTTACATTATATCTCTCTACTATCATAATGACATATATTCCCAACTTAATCTTCCAGAGCTCTTGATACATGGTTACAATGTCTAGCAGTTCATCAGTTCAGTATATTATTGCATTTCACAAGTGACATGTGACAAAAAAAGTGTCTTTACATTCAACATCATGACAAATATCTGCAAGCCTATGCTGGTGTCAGTATGTAAAGTCCGAAAAGGAAAAAGACTGGTAGGCGTCTAGTTATGGTTGCCAACGTTGACCAATTGTACTTTTTAAATCATTAAAAGTTTTATATATAAAATCTAACGGGTTACCTGCATTCTCTCAACGCTCTTTATAACAGTGATACTGATGGGATTTTAGCGATATACAGGTGTCAATTTATCATTATTATTTTTTAAATGTCAGGGAATTTATCCATTTTCACATCGACAGTGATACAGACCCATGCGTCTACAAACATCTTAGCAACCACGTTTCCATTGTCATGCATGCCTCTAGCAGAAATCCTCCATTGTCAATTGCCCCTTCAAAAAGCATTTATAAGGGTTCATCAATCACCTAAACTGGAGGCCGTGTTTGATTCGTCCCTGTTATTGTGCAGCCGCTGGGTAAACTTTCACATGTACACTAAGGTTTCACGTGAAAGAGTAATAAGACCAATAATGAATATAAACAATAAAATAATAACTATAAAACAAAACGTTTGGAAAGACTGAATTCAGAGCTAGTTGAATGAATACATTTTGTAATGTTTATCTTACATTATTAGATTGATGTACTGAAGAATTGGAAAATCTATTCATTTTGAAACTTAGTTATCGGTCAGTCCTTACGATAAAATTTCAAAATGTGTTCCCATAAAGTCCATCTCAACTAACATACGTTTCATAGGGGAATCTATTTACAGGCATTTTCTAATTGAAGCTCATCCCCAATTGTCAGTGGTGCACTGAGGAAAACGTGTCTGTCTACTAAGGAGACGAAACTGAAGTTGATGTTGCTTACATTAATCGATTCAAATCCCCATGAGAGAGCTTCCACTCGCCTGGGGAGTTGCTTTCAGCTCGGAATACGTGTGTGTATGTATGTATGTGTATATTGGTAGTATAATCAAACTCTATTACTTGTTTCTTTGTATATTGATTGTCTTTGCAATGAGATTCTTGCTTATGGATAGTTCTATCACTTTTTAGGAGTTAACCTTGATAGGTGATAGTGTGATTTGTAATCTTGTTTTAATTTAATAAACAGAATGGGATATTATTTCAAAAAGATTTGAGGATACCTTACCTGCTTTAAAGGTAAAACTACCCTTGTTCATGTGTGTTTGGGAGGGTCAATTAATCTGATGTTCTATAACAGAATCTAGAATCAAACATTAGTTACATGTTACGTGTATCGCTGATTCATAGTGAATGATCTTAAAATGCAATATTTGCCCCTTTTTTTTATCAAGATGACAGATAACATTTGCGAAAGAAAGAATTTGTTTAATAATGTAATCATTTATTTCATTTTGCCTAATTACACCACTGATACAAGCTGTGATATCATGTTGTGGAATGTGTAATTCACACATAGATATACGCTGATCTACCATTGCACTGGATGTAATTAAGAACATTGGGTCATGAATGAAGCCATCGTTACCTCAACTGATAGATATATGTGATCTTGTAAGTATTTTGAACTAACCACATGTCCTTTACATTCTAATATAGCCTCTTTTGTCTACCAATTCTGCAGATCACAGTGCAAATGGTATTTAATTGTATTGTCTTTTTTCTTTGGAGGTTTTACTCTTTTGTTTTTAGATGAAGAGGGAAATTTTGTTTTTTTGTACACCAATATGACATGCATGTAATTGTAATTTATGCAATATATAACACGTAATGATGTATTTAACATAATTGAATGTTATAGCAATGGCATTATTGATGTACAAAACAATCTATGTGTAATCAAATTCGACTGTCAAGTTTTAAATATGACACCTCAAAGCAGAAATAAAGATAACCTTTAAAATGGAGTGTTGCACAGTTTCATGTTTAATAACTTCTCTTACTGATACTGACAGTACGTTCATTCGAGAGACGCTTTTCACATCTCCATTTTATAATAATCGAGCACAGTTTTGATAGAGTTTTCTCTGAAGAGTAGATTCCTGATAACATTAAATCCCAGGAGTCGTTAACCTGACAGAGCATGAAACCTGGTTCTCTTTGTTATCAGCGCCAAGGGACTTCAGAGTCTTACATAAAGAGAAACAGTGATCAATTATCAATGTACTCGGTTTTACTTTCGTGTATAAAAGAGTGGTTTTGTCAGTGTTCGTAGTTTGAGTGTTGTGCAGCAACGGTAGATTTGATAGCATGACAATTTCCATTTGAAATATTCTTTTACTTTCAGTTGTAAAGTGCATTCCCACTTAATTTCTTTACTTTTAGTTGACTATTGTATTCTCTCGGGTAATGTGACTTTAGTAATAAAGTGTATTCTCACTTGGTGTTTTTACTTACAATAGTTAAGTGCATTTTCATTCAACAATTTTTCTTTATTTTTTATTAAACATTTTCTGAAAAAGAAATATTGCAATATGGTGGCATTGTGTCGATAAAGCATAATTTAAAAATCAATGGCCACTCTGAATATAATATTCCATAATTCAATACCGTTGCATGATTTTGTTAGAATCATCAAAAGAAATTTGTGGGTATCGTGGGGAAAGTTTAGAATTTCAATGCAAAAGTTTTGAACAAGTTTTCAAAGGTACAAAAAAATCCTTTAAAGACCTTTTAAACATTAATAACCCTAATTTTATACATTTACTGCACTATTACATCAACCGGCATAAGATGATGCCAATAAATAATAGAACCATTAGATGCTTAAAACCTTTCATAAATTTCACCGGAACACTAAACCATTATCCTTTTACGTTACATAACCATTTTCACATTAAAAATGTCTGAGCTCTGTCACTTTGGTGCCTCAATCGTATAAGAGACTGTCACAGTTTCATTTTCATTCATGACATCTAGCTTTCATGGCTCAGTCGGTATTCTAAAATTATTATGACATGATGAAATACGTTCTTTCCAATTATTATTAATGATTCAGCAATGTTGCTGAATCATTATTGTTATTGACGTGTTTCTTTTTCTTTTTATTAATTCAAGATAGTTGTCCGCAAGATTCAGGCCAAACGGCTGAAGCAAATGCAACCAAGTTTTACATGCTGATAGCCCTTAATGTGGAATAGAACTCGTACCTTTTGGGCCATATCGCCCCAGCCGTTAGAGGTCCAATTCGAATCCAAATGTAAATTTTTGACGTGAGAAAAATTCTCAAAGTGCACTTAGACACTTGAAACTTTTTTAAAAGATGCGCAATAACCATGTGAGCAAAAATGTAAATCATGGCGAAATTGTAGGTCACGTGGTTTAGCCGCCATATTAATTTTAAGCTGTTTTTCACCGTTTCTGACCCCATGCATCTTTAAAGACTATCTCCTCTGAAGATAACAGCATTTAAGACCTGAATTCTCACATTATGTATCTGAAACATTGTATATTAAAGTTTGCTTATTAAATTAGCATACTCATAATACTTTATTCAAAATGACTTTTGATTTTTTCGGGACAGTAAGACAGGAATATGGTCTTTATAAAACAATGATAAACTCGCTCGCAAACAGTAATTTTTGGTCATAATAAAGAAAAACTTTAAGATGGAGAAATTTTTCAAAATCCACATAGTCTTTAAACTGTTTTCAAAAGATGCGCACTTACAATATGAGCAAAAAGGTAAATCATGACGAAGTTGTAGCTCTAGTGGTTTAGCCGCCATGTTGATTTTCTATACAATTCTTTGATTTGACATGTACATATTGGGTATCAATATTTCTAGGGACATGCTAAAAACTTCCAACTTGATTTAAAAGATGCGCAATTACATTGGAAAGATGTCTTAGTTCATTGTATTTCAAATAATTGAAATCATGTATGCGCTGAATCCTCATTTTGTTATCGTCGCTTGCGACTATAATTATTATTATTATTATTTTAATTATTATTATTATTATATTACTTAAGTAATATTCTTTTTAAATAATATCAGTTTAAAGATTCAATGTATATTTAACGACCCAGTTCATAATTTCTTTACATTGACTAAACTTTTGCTCACTCTATTTATGTATCCTTTGTAGCTGTGGTTTATAATATATTTTCCAATTCCATGCTTTGCCAACCAAGTGGATAGTATCATTTTCAGCCGCTGAGATTTAAAGGAAATTTGGTATTTCAAATTCTTTGCCATGTTGATTCAATAAGACAATAACATAGACAGATTGTGACTTGAATTTCAGTTTGCAGTACAACATTCAATGATACTTTCCGTAGATCATTGAGACCTCAGAAGTGCATGGATTTACAAACTACTCACAGCACGTACTCATGAAAGAAAATAAACACAATGTACTGCAGTAAATGTACTAGTAGGGTCACTATTCTCCCTACAGTGCTCTTCTTGTCAATCGTCTAATGGCAATCTATAGAATCAAATAAGACAATAAATACCATGTTTCAAAATGGGCCATTTTCCTCTAGTACCATTGTGTTCAAGGAGTCAATTAACTTAATTTGGTAAAATTTCACAATCCCTAACATGTAAGTTTGATAATTTCAGTTCTGTTTTAAAAGATATTGTTTTCAAAAGGGTAAATTGAAAGATGTCTATAGTTATCGAAAGAACAAGCATTCCTTAAAAACTGAATTCATTTGCATGATTAATGTGTAAAACACGTATGAATGCGTTCCTTATGGTCAAAGACGTGCGATCCCTTTAGACTATTGGTGATAGCTCACATCATTTCTTTCAAACAACTGACTCGACTTTAAATTAGTAATTTCCTTTGAGTATTGTTCGGCATTATTGCTTGTACGAGCACTACAACAATTGGATTGCCTAACGTCCCTCACCTACTTTGCATTCACTTAAATTGTTCGCGAAGTAACAATGTTAACCGCAATGTAAATTTGACCCAACTTAGAATTAACAGTAAACTTGAAACGACATTCAATTGGTTCTATTATACCTTTTGAATAACGATTTTAATTGACAGTTGGTGTACTAATTGTTTAGTGTATTCATTTGAAGTGGCAATTTGAGAAAAGATGCGGATGTATCTTAATTCAAAACTGATAATAATTTCGTCTGTTTTTGTGGAAGAATTACACCAAGTGAACGAATAGCGCAGTAGTTATTATCAGGTAATTGAAGCATTTCCTGATGTTTTAGTCATGTATTATTATACCACATATATTTTGTTTTATCATATGATAATATACTATTTGATTCCAACAATGAGGAGTGGGATCTGAGTTTAAAAACTAATTTAAATAGATGAGTGAGTAAGCAATATTGCAGCCATCAGCGGCGAGTGAAATAGATGGGAACCAACATATACCACTCCATTGATAATCGACATACTACCATTAAGGATTCCCAGACATCATGGAAGATGAATGTTAATTTATGTATGTTCTAAAACATTTACTATCAAGGGAGGCAGAGTATTGTGATTTGAGTTATTAAAGTGAATCGTTTCTAGGTAGGACAGATCTATCAACTTTGATGTCATATGTAAATCACTGTACGACTCCAAATGATTGTCAAACGCAATACTGATTATGTGTAAACAGGAAACGGAATACTTAATACTATTTTTAAAAGAGAGGTTGAAAAATTGATCATTCAAATAAATATTACTTGATGTAGCTTATATTTACAATGAACTTATACATGAGTAACTCTTTCTTCACCACTCGGATATAAGGGATAAAGGATTAATTATCTATTGTAGAATCGTGGGTAGAATAGCAAATCTTCATCTTTTGATATTCAACAAGAGTGTTCCTTCACAACAATATTGATCATCAAAACATTATCAGTAGAAGAGTAATTTGTTAATGGACACTACTCATCGTCGTATAACCTATACTTGAATTATCAATATCATTATGTTTATTCCTGATAATTTGTATCTGTATACTTAATTCAAAATTAGTTGCATCATACCGTGACAATGCAAATTGCTTTTCATCTACTCTCATATGTCTGTGGAACATTAAGAATGTAAAACACCTAAATCATTTAAAGACATGTGAATGTATAACCATGTTAACATAATTGTTCTTAATCATTTGAGGACATGTGAAAACTTGAAAACTTTCGTACTGACAATCAATCATACCATGTGGTAGCGTGAGGACAAACCAAAGAGGAAAACGTTGCATTCTATGCTGTCCTAGAATGAAAACACTGTTGTTTTCAAGGTTTGACAAGCGTTATGTAACGACAAGGAGCTACATGTATATTAATAAAATTAAGTTGGAAGCAATTTTAAAGTTCTACAAAATGCTCACAATTTTACAATGAGCTTTGTATGGAAATGAATCATTAAACCAGAACATGCATTCACAATAAGAATATACCCTCAAATTTCGGTTCAACCAAAATTACTTCATCTCTCGTTGGTGGTGTCCGACTTCGAAACTGAGCATTATGTTTGTATGGTGTATCCTACAAGGAATACGAATGTGACGACGTTGCCGTTACCATTCGTACATGAAGTTCTTATTGTCAGGTCACGTGCACTGAGCGAAAATAGTTGGTAAATAACTCTAAACCAACGACCACTGATCAAAACTCTGATTCATGGTGAAATGAATAATCTTCCCACAGGAACATACAAATCCGCATACAGTGTCAGTGATGGATCTTCACACTATGGTCAGTGTCACTGTTTGATTGATGATGCAAACAGAGCAACAAGGGGATTACGAACAGCAATAAAACATAGTGAGAGTGTTGAATGAAGGAGAGCTCGTTTTGTTGGTAGTCACCATCTTTATTGCAAGGAATGCTCATGCATATATGTTTGCGTCATTCATAATGTTCTCCAAGATTATTCTGTGCCTCATAATTTGTTATAGTGAAATATATATATATTTGAAATATTGTATCTATCAGCACCCTTATTAACCAAAACTGCCTTCCACAGTAGAAAGTTTATTTTGGGATATCTACATTGTAGACCCTTCTAATTTTGGAATGGCGATTAATCTATAACATCAACATTTATAGATGTCACAATAGATACAAATACAGCAAACAATTAAATAACATCATAAAATTGACGTCATATACGAAAAAGACATGACAAAAACATTTATATTCACTAACTATGAATGAATTTATTCATTAACAGGCAACTGTTAAATTTAGAAAAATGCTTCTCACTTAATAGACATCCAGTTACTCATTGTGTTTCATCACCATAGGATTTATAAGACTTTATAAATTAAAAAAATCCCCTCCTATTAAGAACTCACTTGGTCATGAAAATATTTTCATGACGTCATAAATGCATCATAGTGTCGAATAAAGAAACTAAACTCCACATGTTATGGTGATTTTGTACATGCTAGCATATCCATGTATCAAGATTCTGGTAAATTTTATTTATTATAGAATGCGTCCATATCTTAATCAAATCAAAAACTAATATAATCAATTAGGTTTTTTTAATGGGGAATTTCTGTTTTGAAGTTTAACAAGCAGACGGCCATATCCCCCGCCTTTAGGAAAATTTATTGAAGAATAGTTGTTGAATAACAGTGACTATGTTGGCGGGGGATAATAAACTCCGGAACTTACAGTACTTCATTAATATGTTTGGTTGTTCTTGGCAATACAACCAACAACTATTAACATAACTGATCATTGTTTCGTATATGTAGTGTACATCCTTTCATTAATTAGTTTGCCATAGTATTCTCATCTTGCAATACTATATAAATCATATTACACATTGTCCAATGAGTTCAGGACACAGCAATTAACATTTGGATATAGATGAAAACTGATAGAGGATATACAGGACGACACCACATTAAATATAGTGTGACATTACTATGTTATATGCATACACTTATAGCCCTTTGCCTAAAGTCATTATCAGGTATTGCTACACTGCATTAGATAGATCAATAATTCATTTGAGATGTGTCCAAATCAATACTGTGAGGAATAATACTGCGGAATAACTGGAATAGAATTGCTATTTACTACTTTCAGCTTTAACATACAGTTATAGCGAACCCAAGCTTATCTATGTTTCAATGTAAGTCAGATATATAAATAAAAATATTAAAAAAATACTAAAAAGCAAACATTATTAACGGGGGAAACTGATATTGGTCTAATCGTTATTTACGTTTACATGTTTATACATGTATTTAAACAGTTGTTGTTAGAGGAATTGTTGGTTTAAGATGCGTATTTTCAATGTTCTAAGGGAAACATCTTTAGATGGGTCCTGACACTTGAACAGAGAAATACACTGATTTGTATTTTGCAAACTCTGTACGTAGCAACGTGTACATCTTCTTTGATGTAAAACGCATTCTATTGACAAGAGATTTTCATTTGTTTGTATATTGTGAAATCACATCAGCATCTAATGCATTGTATTGTTTATAACAAGTATACATTTTATGCATTGTTTTCAATTATCTAAAATTCTAAATGTCAGAAAGGTAGTTCTGCACCTTGTGACCAGACAATAAATTTGACCTTGTCAATTGTTGTAAGAAATGAAACGTGTGGCAAGCTGAATGAATAAACTACTTGAGGCGTTTAGATGCAATGTTCTAATGTTATTTTAAAAAATAACGATAACTTTTAGAAATTTATAAGAAAACATAAGATAAGGTAATCTTTTATTGTCAAATAGGGGTTTGTTTAACATCAGAGTGAGCATACATACACAATTATACATATTCGTATAAAATAAATACATGGAAACAAGAAAAGTGTGACGATTAGAACATTAATTCAACAATGAGGCCTATTCAATAGAGAAATTGACAATGGCACAAATGGAATATGGACGGCCTGGTTGTAACCGTTCATAACAGTCATGTAATACATGTACAGGGTCAATGAAAGATTGTTTAGCTAAATTTTTAACCTGACCCTCATGCAATTCCTCTAGTGTCTTAAAGATACGATAAGAAATTGTCTCTCCTTGTTTAATGTGTATCATTTACAATTTATCCTATAGATATCTATAGATAACAATAATATTTCCTTCAAACTGGTGAGAGAAAAGAGAATGAACATATATTAATGAAATTGAAGACAATATACTATACCAATCAGCAATGTTTGATAAAAACAAAATGGGTTTCATATAGAAGCGTTTCCGAGAGAGGGCGCTGTTCTAGGTACATGGTGTGACCACTCTTTGTTGGCAGTACTGATCGGAACCTCTATGGAAGGTCCAGGTCAACACTAGACATTGCCAGACCCTAGGCAGAAAACCTTCCAGTGACAACAATCCGCCGTGTCACACAGCACATGCAACAATTACTGCGGCAGTGTTGGCAGCCATGGGTGGTACTCAAAACAATGACCCCGTCCAGTGACATTGTAAATGTAAATCTACCATTGGGTTCATCAAACATTGCAGATATGTACATGTACACTCTGCAAGTATGTTCAGTTTCATTCATTTATTTGCATTCAGATTTTGATTTAACACGTGTGGTACATTTCACCAATACCTTTTTTTTATTTGTATTGCTTTATATGCTACAAAAAGTGTGACTCTTTTTCTCTGCTCAGAGCTGCACATATACGGCACTAGAATAAAAAGAAATATCCTGACATTCAGTAATTTGTTCATTAACGTGATACACGAGATACACGGTCTTACACTGCGCGAGTTGCCATGAATCCGATTTGTAATATTGTATCCCCAATGGCAAAAACAATGTTTTACATGCATCCCTGTGGTGTAACAACCGATGATTGATGATTTCATTTCGAATGATCTACCCTTTATCATCAATGGCAAAGTGAGTCATTCATAGTTAAAACGGAATTCTCAAAAACTTGTAATTGATAGAGTTCATGTTCATGTAGAGTTCAAATGTTCAAACGCCGACTTGCAATGTAAACGAGGCAAGGAAGATCTCAGAAACAGCGGTTCGACAGCAATAAGTTAAATCTTTCAAATAATCGTTCTTTATAATCACCATGATGTGTAGATCTGCATTTAGTATGGTTTATATCCCCATTTGACTTCATGTTCATAACCCCTAACAATTCTCCCATCAACGACATGTCACAAATGTCATCCATGATCCTGTTATGTGCCTTTTGTAGGTTAGACCTACAAATAAATTATGTTTTGTAGTGGGTTCCCTGGAATATGAAGTGAAAGGGATATCTCCCCAAATAAATGTTAGCTTCGTGAAAATGTATGCACAAGTCAACCATAATATCAAGGTTATATTTTGTGATTTTTAGAAAATCACGCCTAATGCAGTAACTGTAAAAATGTTGCTATTGTCCGGTCTTAGGGTGTATTTCTGAAACTTCATACTCTGCTTTCATAAAAGTGCATTGTTTTATTTATACAAAGGAGAATACATTGATGTGCCTGTTGCTATTTTGAGGCATTTGCTTTGACCACTGTTGGATATATGAGCGGAAAACCTAAAATGAAAATAAAACTCTAAGAATATGAAGCCCTAGAAGCAAACAACTTAGTTGAAAGAATTTTTCAGGTTTTTATTCTAGCAAGAAAGATGATCTAGTCTTTGAAGGGCATTTGAAGTGACATGCATTAGGAACAGGACGATTTTCTGGATAACGACTCATGTGAAGCGTGAACAAAATGGGATACCTCTATCTTGATGAAGGAGAAGTATATGATATAATGGCAAAACCATTTGAACTTTGAAATCAGTCTCAAGTCTTTTTAAGTCACCTTAATCAAAACATCCTAACACTGTAACATTAATATTAGGACAAAGACATTCAAGATAATTTACCGCATTTCGGAGAGATAAAGTAGATGATATTTTGCCTAAGGGGCCATTACTTGAATGTGATCTTGGTCTGGGCAAACAGTAGGTACTTACTAGAAGAATCGTTTAATTGGCTATGTGTATATGGAACTCTTTGAAGAAGCATGATCAATTAAACGTAATAGATTCGTATATTAAGTTCTTTGGAGACTGTAAACTATGATATACCCCACATGTCAATATCCAACACGTTGAGCTTGTACAATTTGCTTCGTAAGGGCATATTATTATTACGATTAACTACATTTAAGTATAATTTATAGTGTAATTTAATTTAGATGTAATTGTCTTTTGTTGCCGATTGTTTGCTTGTCTGGCATATGTGACGTACGATGTTGCTCTCAAAGTAGTTTATCTGTAATGAGGCCAACGGCCCATCTACAAGAAATACAATATACAAATGCAGTTTAAAGTGTCTGTAAATACATAGTTCTTTTTGTAAAGGCATGGTAAATACAAGAAGACATAGTCATCAACATCCCCCGCCAGAGCCAAGAAATTGGAAAAAGGGCAATAATTCGAAATAATTGTGCATTACTCATGTTCATTCCATCAAGGTATGTTAGCCCTCAAGCAACACACCAATTTTGGTTCTCCTATCTTAAATGGTTTCTGAGAAAAGCTGTCCCCTTTGGAGAAGCTGTCCCCTTTGGAGATACCATGAACAAAGTCCAAGAATACGGAAAAAGGGCAATAACTCCAAAGCAAATATTTGCACGCTTCTCATTATCGAACTCCATCAAGGTATTCATGCCTTCAAGAAACACATCAAATTTGGTAACCCTATCTTAAATGGTTTCTGAGAAAAGCTGTCCCCTTTGGAGATACCATGAACAAAATCCAAAAATACGGAACAAGGGCAATAACTCCAAAACAAATATTTGCACGCTTCTCATTTTCGAACTCCATCAAGGTATTCATGCCTTCAAGAAACACATCAAATTTGGTAACCCTATCTTAAATGGTTTCTGAGAAAAGCTGTCCCCTTTGGAGATACCATGAACAAAAATCCAAAAATACGGAACAAGGGCAATAACTCCAAAACAAATATTTGCACGCTTCTCATTTTCGAACTCCATCAAGGTATTCATGCCTTCAAGAAACACATCAAATTTGGTAACCCTATCTTAAATGGTTTCTGAGAAAAGCTGTCACAACCCATCGTGCGTGCAATTCGTTCGTACATTTTTTTGGGGAGGCCACGGTCGCTACGTTTTTCTGAAAACGTAGGGTGGATTAAAGCGGCTGTCACAACCCGTCGTACGTGCAGCTGCGTGCTGTCTACCGACAAAAACGTGGGGTAAATTGGGGAACGTGCTTACTCGGTACGTGCTTACTCGGTACGATCGACGTGAGTTTTCTTTAATTATTTGATAGTTAAACTTTGGACGTGCCGAGTAAGGACGAACTACGCACGTACAACGCACGTTGTACGCACGTGCAACGTGGGTCGTTCGTAGAGAAAGTGTGAGTGGGTAAGCTTGAAAAAAAACGCGTGATGTCGGTGCGTTGTGCGTTCGGTTGTCGTACAGGGCACGCACGTCGATCGTACGGAGGAAAATTCGCAGTCCGTTCGTAGACTGCACGCAGCGAAAGTTCTGCATGCACTAAAAGTTCTACGACGAGTCTGCGTGCTCCAAATTTGTCCAAAATCGGTACGGCGTCGGTACCGAGGACGCACGAATTCCCCAATTTACCCCACGTTTTTGTCGGTAGACAGCACGCAGCTGCACGTACGACGGGTTGTGACAGCCACTTTAGGAGATACCATGAACAAACTCCAAAAATAGGGAACAAGGGCAATAACTCCGGAAAAAATAATTGCACGCTTCTCATTTTCGATCTCCATCAAGGTATTCATGCCCTCAAGCAGCTCATCAAATTTGGTAACCCTATCTTAAACGGTTTCTGAGAAAAGCTGTCCCCTGTATCTCGGACGGACGGACGGACGGAGCCCAAACCTATATCCCCCTTCCACTTCGTGGCGGGGGATAATAATACTGTAAACATCTGGTAATACTTTCCTGAGATGTACACAACAATTGTTTAAATTTATGAGTGAGTGAGTGAGTTATTGTTTAACGCCGCTTCGGCAGTATTACAGCCATTAGCGGCTTAAATTTATGAATAGACAGTGATTTCCAAATGTATTCCGGGATACATGTTATTTTAAATCCTTGTAAAATTGACATACAAGAGTAAAATTATATTCGTCCTCTATTACAGTGTTGCAAACGGGACATATACGGTAATGGCGACTGCATAAAAAAAAAGTCAACGAGCCACGAATCAACTGCTCCGAATGCATTCAACATCTTAATCCATGTACATGTATGACGTGATCGAACCATTTATATCTGGTTATCTTGCATTATAAACAATAGAAAAAATACATTTCAGTTATGTAACACAAATATGTATTTTGCAAATCCAGGTGCCCATTCATTGGATATGGTACACGTAGCTTTGGCCCTAATGAAAAGATTCATCCACGCAAGTGCATGGCATCTTTCTTGCAAAGCGACTTGACAGACAGCCAAAACTCCTGCATTTCATGTTTCAGCACGATCTCCATGCGTTTCACACTTTAACAGTCTGTATAGGGTTCTTACTGACAAACCATCATATGGTTTCCGACAATCCTTGTAGCCTAAAGGCGTAACAAACGAAGGGTTGCGTGTTGGAATCCCGGGTCATACATTACGAACATAACTAGTATCTCAAATTTGATCTAAGTTTAAAGCAACTTATTTGTTATTACTATATACAGGTATCTTTCTGGTTCGAATATGAATTCATATTTTCTATACTTTATGCTGTATGATGCGTATAATTTCTTCACCTTCATGACAATCAGTGTCTCCGCAGTGAAAGCATACACTTTACAGTCGCACCTGAAATTTAAAATTAATAAATGTAATAACAAGCAAAACCAAAAGTTGTAGTCAAATTGTTCAACATGAACACAAAAAGTTAAATAATGACTACCTAATTTTAAATATTCAATTATGAACAATGATAAAACTTTCTAAATATTTCCAGTTTAATTTATTTTAAAGGGTAACATGTTATCACTCACGTGAAATATATGCCGTTTCAATTGGAGAGGGGCAGTTCAGTCCTTCCCCACCACCAGGACATCCTGGACCCACAATTTAGAGTGGGAGCCAAGTGTAGATCAGTTCTACTTCCCGACACTGAATGAAGAGCTCCTGTCGTGAGGTTAGCTTGGCAGCACAGTAAATGACTTCCCTCTTACCACACTATGCGTAAAAAGGATTGGCGGGCTTTATCTGTCAATGACAAATATATATTTTTTTATAAATTTATGCAATCACAATATATACATAAAATTGGACCATTTTAAGCCCATAAACCTGAGGGTGGGATAATTGAATACTTCTATTCATGCATATTGTTTTGTGTCTAATATAATTTACTGGTTCTAATAAATCATCTTTTACACATCTTGCTCAATGAATCGTACCAATTGTCAGACGCTTCTTGTTTTCCTTGTCATTCTCAGTTGGTTGGGTTGTGGACTTTCTCCCTACCATAATACTAGCAACCGCGATATAAGTGAAATACTCTTGAAAGCGGCGTTAAACCCCAACTCACTCACTCAGTCAGTTGGTTGGGGCCGCAACTTTTAAGCTTGGCCTTTGTTTGTCGTTTGTTGCCATACTATAACTTTCATCAACGCTCTTGTATTGGTCTTCATTTCCTTCCTCACTGACTGGATAAGGCACCTAGGAAAGCTACTTCAAGACATCATCTGGCAGACAGGGTGGGTTGAGTACACATTCCTCACAACTCTCCAGACCTAAAAATATAGGCAGTGGAAACATATTAGTAATGAATATTGTGATTAATAAATTTGGGAAATAAACAATTACATATTTTACAATACATACAGTATAGATATTGGAAGTTATCCTATTAATGAAACTTTTATAAGAATATGTCAACAAATTATTCAGAACTTGTCACTTGAACAATGTCAGCACAAACCAAAAATTTAAGTTGAAGAGGTGAACTTACCTTTAAATGAAATTTTTACAGACTTGGAATGTGTAATGGCGGGGTTGACAATGATGTCTCATGAAATCTTCTAGCCCAGCAAAGTCCTTGACTCTCTTCATCTGACTTACATATCTTTACAAGTTGACTTCCAAAGTTTAGGAAACACATTATCCGTTCTGCTGGATTAGTATAGGACAGGACTGGCAGGTCGCTGTTCTATCAGCAGTATACATGTCCAAGTCCAAGGCAAGGAAAGTCTGCAGATAGTTGAACAGTTTCGTATGTTGTTCTGTGATCAGAACCACCATCTGAATAATGGTTTGTGTCTGCATTCAAACCATCCACTGAACTTACCTCCCTGAGAATTGTAGTATTTTTACAGCATGCCAAAATATGTTGTCCTTAACAGTCACATGCACATTTCCATCATAAATCATTCGTTCTTATCTTCTGGAATGTCAATGTGAACCAACATCGATTGCACAATACCACATACACTGTACATACTCATGATCTAGAACAAAAATTGGAGTTTCACTGGTGTAGTGAAATTTCGATTGTTGGGACGTAATTCCATGGAGTCTGGTCTGTTATCTATCTCGAATGGTTGCCTTTTCATCAACAGCAATGATATATGAATGTTCTACATAATGAACAGCCATCTGCTTCATCAAGTGATATTGATGAAAATCAAAACCTGCGGCCAGTGTAGTTCATGGTATTTTCAGTGTGAGGATTTGATGAGTAAAAGTTCATTCTGACCCATGAATCTGATGGAATGACTTCATGTTATAATCTTTTTGTACCTGTTTTATTAAATCAGGAACCGAGACTGCAAATAGCATATAACCACACTCATTCTTACTCCTTCCATGTTCACCAGATTTATCTCCCAGAAATCAAATCAATCCGTTTCTGTCTGTATGTCTTCCTGTTGACTTCAGAGGTCTAAAGTAAGGTTAGGATTATCAGAACTCATAAAGAAATGCAGCACTCATAAAGAAATGCAGCACTCTTTCATCACATTCTACTTCTTGTTTTGGGGGGGGGGGGGGGGGGGGGGGGGGGGCGCAGGGCGCAGTAGTTAGCGCGTTCGGCTTCGGATCAAGAGGTCCGGGGTTCGAATCCCGCCAGGGGCACGGCAACTTTGTCTGCAGTAGAGAACTGTTCTACACGCAGTAAGGTTTGGGTGCAATGCTACACTGAATTTCAGCGTAGTACCACCCATGGTTCGCTAGTTCCAGCCGCTGCTCGCAGGTTTCACCGCAGTGCATAGCCACATGGCGTTGCGGGCTTTCTCCCTGCCATAATACTAGCAGCCGCGATATAAGTGAAATACTCTTGAAAGCGGCGTCACTCACTCACTCACTCACTCTTGTTAAGGGGCTCCTGCATACTGTGTGTTAATTTTGTACAGGCTACGAATGGCTGGTTTTGTCTTTGTGTCTTTTGCATGTTGTGAAATGAGACCTTTCCTCATGGCATTAGTTAATAAATTTCCTGTATACTCTAGGTGGGCAGGAATTGTTTTACTTATGTCAGCTATGATGTTCTTGTCAGTATTTTCAGGTTTCTTCTTTTCATCAGCTTTTTAAATCCATGTCAAGTTACCAAAATAATGTCCATGATGAAAACAAAAGTATTTCACTTATATCGGGGTGCTAGTAATATAACATGGATAAAGTCTGCAATACCATACGGCTATCTATTGCGATGGCACCTATTTTTAAAAATACATTTAGATACCATTGTTAATTAAAGTAAATTTATTTCAACCTTTCTCTTTTTTGGTAAATGACAGTACTGCCTTGACCTATTCATGAGATGTCAAAAGTGTTTTTCGCTGTTAGTTTCTATCCATTTTCGTCAATTTAAACTTTTTTGTCGGCAGCAGTAGAGTTACCAGAAACACAGATATTCTGTTGCGAAAATCGAAACGAGTTTGAAATGTACACGCGGACATGTCTTTGTGAGATCTGTAGTAGAGGTTTCACTTGTTGAAGCACATGTCGACAAGACTATTGTAATTGTCATTGGTAATACAACTGATGTTCACAGGGACTTGTATTGCTGCAAACAAACAGTTCCTAGGTTCAATACTTCGATACGATACATTCTATACTAATAAATAAACTGATGCAACGCGAATGTTACCCCCTGCCCAAACAATTCCACATTTCAAAATGTTACCACACATTTTACACGTAATACATACTACAGAATTAACAAAGTGATTTCTCTTTCGATTAAAACAAACATCAACAAAAGCAGTGCATTATTTCTCAAGACACTTGAAACACGATTATTTAGTCGTCAAACTTGAGTGGGCCAAAATGGTGTCTCAGAAATACATCAATAAAAATCGAGGACAAAGTCGCTATCTTGGAGGAAGTGGCCTAAATTTCCAACTCTGATTGGAGATTGCCATATATGCTGACCAATGAGCTCGCATTGATGTTCCCTGCCGAGTCAAGGATCTTCAGTGACAGATCTATTTACCTACTTATAAACCTCCAGTAACGTCACTCTATTGTGCTCTCAGGTATTTAATTCCTGAGCTAAACCTCTATCAGTTAATTCCGGGCATTCTGCATGAAATCACAAGGATTTTTTTTACAGCCCTTTACCCGAAGAATACTTTATTAAACTGTTTTTCAACATGAAAACAACTACAAAGCAAGTCTCCAGTATTAAATCACATCTGTTCTGGCATTGGAAATGGAAAGTGGCTGAAGACTTTGTTTTTTTAGTCGTTTGCTCGGCTTTTCCAAGATCACCTGGTAATGACTGATTAGCTGGTACGTTTGAACGTTTTGGACGCTGAGGATCTCCTAGACAGCTGCTTTCTGGTCGTCAGAGGTTCTCTTGTAGATAATCCCTCAGCACATTACTCCGGTGACCTGAAAGAATATGTTTATACGAATTTAAAAGAAACAGGACACAAAAGTATATAAACACTTTACATTATAAAATGCATTTGCAAATATTGTTTCAATCACATTAAAAATCAGATCATCGATTCGTTCCCTATAGGCTTTTTTTCCATCCTTGAAACCATTGATTGAACGTCTTTCTAGTAAACTGTTTATCACAAATTTCTTAAAACTGCCAGACTAAATACACAGTGTACATAGACATACCAGTAATTTCTCATACATGTATCATCTGTTCATCGACATCAGCGTGATACAGGCGCGTGGTTGCCGTGCCTCGTAGGGAATGGTTGGTCTTGGTGCCCTCAATACAAGACGTCGTTTAACGGTAGCCTGTAGAGAATTGTGATTGCATTTGCAGTATACCAACCATTTGATATAGTACATCTTGGTGTAAAGTAAATGTAGTCGGTGTGTTGTCATACTTTGCTAGAGAAAACAACAAAGGAAGTGACATTTGTAATAGTTCTCTATTTGCAAAAATACCTGGAATCAGTTGTTAAACTTTTTGAAAATTAGGTTTTAATAAATCAGAACAGTGTGGTACAAAATAACTATCCCCGCTACGAAGTAAGCGGGGGTATATAGCGGTCATTCCGTCCGTCCGTCCTTCCGTCCGGTCAATTTTCTCAAAAACCGTCAAAGGTACATCAACCAAACTTTGTACAGATGTTAACCATGTTCTTCCGATCGCGCACAGACAATTTTCAATTTTCTGAGATTGATATTTGTTGCCGTTTCCATGGAAACGTCACTTTTTGGACTTAGTTTTATTGTGTTCAATGGGGACAAGTTTTCTCGGATACTGTTCAACCTAGGTGAATGAAATTTTGGTTGTGAGTACTCATGGCAATACTCTTCATCGAGAAAACCAGTTCCGAAATATAATTTTTTTTATGGAGTTATGGCCCTTGAATCCGGAATTGAACTTGCTACCAAAAGAACTGTGATGCTCCAATGGGGACAAGTTTTCTCGGAAACTATTACATCTAGGTGAATGAAATTTAATATGGAGGTAGTCCAGTTTTACATGTAGGTAGTCCAGATGATACTCTTCATCGAGTTCACAGTCCAGTTCCGAAATATTATTCTTTACGGAGTTATGAAGCCCTTGAATCTGTAATTGAAATTGGTACAAATTACCGGTGTGATGCCCTAATGGGAAAAATTAGGTTACCTGAAAAATATTACATCTGGGTGAATGAAATTTGTAATAACAGTCAGTTCCTAAAATTATTTTTGACAATATTATGATGCTTGAAGCTGTTTTTTAAACATGGTAACCTTCACATCTATAATTCTCAATGGACGGATAGCGGATGGCGGGGGTATGTGAGCCATGCTCACTTTTTTCTTGTTAAGTTAGTAGTACACTATGCATCTTACACTTACCACATATATCTGTACTTTTCAAGTAAGTGTTTTTCGTATTTTGTATATGAACATGACACATGCATTAAAATAACATATAGATAATGTTTAACACGATGCATATGGCCATTAATGCGAGGACGAAATACAACACACATTCATTTACATACGTTTCATTGAAGCGAAAATGCCAATTGCAAGTCCCTGCAAAGTATATTGAAATCCAAACTGCCATGCTTTCAAACATAAACAACATGAAATCTGTCACGTAACCAACATTCACACAACCAATTATCAATTCAAATAAAATAAAACAAAGGAAAGGTAAAATTGGTCCCTGTTTCTATCGAGATTGTCCAATGTTGCTGGTAACAAACTATTCTCACAAACTGTCAGTCTATGAACTCTTGCGAGTATCCTGTTCTAAATTATGTGTTAAAACGTGCTGTCAAAAACATAAATGGCACCTTTATAGAACCGGACATTGTAGTTTGTATATGTACACCTACGAATAAAGGGTTTTGTATTGCCTAAGTAATAATGATACATTGCCTTAGTGATAATAATGTATTGTGACAATAAGTTCTAAACAGCATGATCTCACTAAATATGACTTGCTCTTGGCATACATATCTGTGGCAGTGGCTTTATTTAAGAAATAGAAGACGAATTGGAGTGCTTTATCGTTGAATAAAACATAGCAGGGAGCATAAAACACGAAGATGCTCTTAAACAGTTACTCGCTTTTATATTAACACCGTGGAGATATAATGTTGTTGGTATAAACTATATTTTGAAAATATTTATGCCTCCCGTCACAGAACACATTCACTTGCGTTGAACAATCACAGTGACGTACAAAATGACGTCATTTGCTAAGCGACGATCTAACTGACGTCTAAAATCACGAGCATGTTTTATTGTCTCGTAAAGCACGCTGTAGGTCCCATTGGCCGCCTGTGTTTTATTGTCGTGGGTATCTTATATAAGTAATTTATATACGTGAAATAAACAATTGCAATCCCGTGCAGCAATCCGATTTCTATTTTGGTAAATATATATATAAAGTAAATATTTTAAGGATCACCAAGCAATAAGAAGAGCACACCAAATACACAGTATATGAATACATGTGAAAGCAGTTTTAACTATAAGGGAAATCCATACACCTAATACATTCATAATTTTAATCTCAACTAGATGTTGTCTCATCTTTGTCATGGTGAGCATGTAAAGTTGCTAAGTTTGACCTTCATTTGAGGATACTACACTTAAAATTTGGATAGCAGTTCGTGAAGACACATTTCAAGAATCGACACATAAGCAAGTTATATTGAGAACACGGTAAATACATTGTGTGAGACGACGAGAATTACTCATTAAGAAAGGACAACATTACAATTGGTGAAGTTCTGCATTGCGCTGTATTAAGGTCACTGATGACTTTGACAAACCAGAATGTATTGACTTATCATGTAATCCTTACCTCAGGGTGCAAAGCATTAGAAATGAAACCATGTAACCTCCTTCACAATCAGAGTGACATATATTCCCCTAATGTTCTAGATCTCTTGGTACATGGTTACACTGTCTGGTATTGCATCAGATCAGTGTATATTTTGCATTTTACTATTTACATGCAACAGAAAGAAATGTGTCCCATTTATTATTGTGACAAATATCCAGAGACATGCAGGCGTAAGTATTTAAAGTCCGAAATGGATAAAGACTGGTAGGTGTCTGGTTGCCACCGTTGACCAGTTGAACATTCAATGTTTTCGTATTTAAATGGTTACTTGCATCCTCTCAGCTCTTTAAACAGCTATACTGATTGGTTTTGGCGCTATACAAGTGTTTATGTATCATTATTGTGTTACTGTAAGGGAAATATAATTTACATTTTTCATATCTACAATGGGACTGGTATATGCGTCTACACACATCTTAGCACTTTTCCATTGCCATCTATGTCTCCAGCAGAAGTCCTTCACTCGCAATTGTTCCTTCAATAAACATTAATAAGGCTTCATCAATCACCTAAATTGGATGTTGTATTTGATTCGTCCCTGTTATTGTGCAGCCGCTGGGTAATCCGTTCACAAATACACTAAGGTTTCACGTGAAAGAGTTACAAGAAAAGCCTCTAAAAGGCATGGTTGACGGCATCTTGATAAGGGTAGAATGCATTATGAAAAAGATGTGTATGCCATATGTAAATGGAGACTACATTGTGGTCATTTTGGGAATAAATGCCTCGATTACTAATCAAACATTAAGTTGTTAAACAAATTAAATACATTATTTATTCGTAAATACAAATCTAAATTGATATTCAACTAGTGATTTACTTCAACATATATTGAATTAACATTATGAATTTAATCAAAACGTTGTTGAGAGTTTTGTCTTTGCAATATTCCAGAAATATTCATAAGAATATGTAGGCCTATACATAATGTAACTCCCTTAAACAATTTGTTAAAACTTTGCTGATTAAAAGCATACCTATTCGATTGATTATGAAGCATATTTAGGTGTGGATCGAAGCCATGGTTCACTGTGATGAAAACATTATGAGTACACTGAGTAGCATACATATTATTTAAAAGTTGATAATCGAGTGAAAGTGGAGTGGATAATGGAGTTTTGAATAGCCGCTAATATTATCAATTTATAGATGCTTACAAGCAATGTTTGCAAGTGAAGATTCTTTGATTTAGCAAAATTATTTCGGATTACCCGCTTGGTCAAGTGGTTAACAATTTGCCATAGCTGTGTTCATTGGTCATATATTTTTTCCACAACATAAGTTGATATGAATATTTCGACTGCAATATAGGGTGAAATGCCAACAGTGTAACCAACCAATAAGACACGACAAAACAAAAGGTTTGGATAGACTGAATTCAGAGCTAGTTCAATTAATTAAATTCGTAATGTCTATTTTACATTATTAAATTGATGTACTGAAGAATTGGAAAATCTATTCATTTTGAAACGTAATAAAAATTAAATAAATAAAATTTCAAACTGTGTTCCTATAAATTCCATCTCACCAAACATACGATTCATAGGGGAGTTGATGTACAGATATTTTTTAATTGAATTTCATCACCAAATGTCAGTGGTGCACTGAGGAGAACTAGTCTGTCAACACAGAAGACCAAACTGAAGTTGAAGTTGCTTACATAAATCGATTCCTTTTCACACGAGAGAGCTTTCACTCGTGTGAGGAATTGTTTTCAGCTCGGAATACAGTATGTGTATGTAAGTGTATAAGAGGTATTATACCAAACATACGATTCATAGGGGAGTTGATGTACAGATATTTTTTAATTGAATTTCATCACCAAATGTCAGTGGTGCACTGAGGAGAACTAGTCTGTCAACACAGAAGACCAAACTGAAGTTGAAGTTGCTTACATAAATCGATTCCTTTTCACACGAGAGAGCTTTCACTCGTGTGAGGAATTGTTTTCAGCTCGGAATACAGTATGTGTATGTAAGTGTATAAGAGGTATTGTAATCTAACTCTACTTCTTGTTTCTTTTATTATTGGTTGTCTTTGCAGTGAGATTCGAGTTAATAGTAAGTTCTACAATTTTCAAGGAGTTTTCATGGATATGTGATGGTTTGGATAACATGTATTAATTTTGTTATTCAATAAACAGTGTTTGATATTCATTCAAAAAGATTTAAGGATCCCTAAATAACCTTGATTAAAGATAAAGCTAAATTTGTTCATGTTAGTTTCTGCATTTGGAAGGTCAATTAATTTTATGTTCTTTATCAGAATCTAGAATCAAACAGTAATTATATGTTACAAGTGCCGCCGATGCACATTGAATGACCTTAAAATGCAATATTTGCCATTTGTATCAAGATGACAATTAACATTTGCGAAAGTAAATAAATGAGAACTTTGACAATGTAATCATTTATTAAATTTTGCCTAAGGAGTTTTAAATTACATCAAAGATACAAGCTGTGATGTCATCCTGTTGTGGAATGTGTAATTCACACATATATGTACGCCGATCTACCATTGCACTGGTTGTAATTCAGAACAATGGGTCATCAATGAAGCCATCATTCTCTCAACTGATAGATCTACATTTGTATGTGTTTTTGCAAGTACTTTGAACTAATCGAATGTCCTTTATATTCTAATATAGGCTCGTATGTCCTCACTTCAACAGAGCAAATTGTATTTAATTTTTCTTTTGAAGTTTTGCATTTTTGTTGTTGGATGGAGAGGGAATGTTAAAGTGCAATTTTTACAGTGATAAGTATTTGTTTCAATGTGTACAATATCATTGCATGTAATTGTAGTTTAAGAAATACATCAAAGACGCAAACATGTACCTTTATTCAAGTTTTAAATATGGAACCTTACAACTGAAATAAAGATAATATCCAATGCAGTTTGGAATGTTCCACAGTTACATGTTTAAATAATAATAATATGGGCATATATATATAGTGCCTTTTCCCACACACTTATGCATGCTCATGGCGCGAAGAAAAGTGAAATAGAGTCACTGATAAACAAAGGAGAACACGTGTGTTTTTAGATAAGATTTAAATGCTGCAAGTGTTTGTGAAGCTTTGATCTGGGCCGTGTTCAAGTTAGGTTTCAAAGTCATCGCTCAGATAGCGATTACTTTTAAACCTCTCTTGAACGTGATTGCTATATGTAGCGCTACGTAGCAAGGCGAGTAAACTTAGAGGAATTTGCACTGTGTCGTTCAAGAGAGAAGAAGCGATCATTGAGCGCTACATTAAGCGATGAATGAGCGCTGCGAAGCGCTTCATTTTGTTGAACCGCCGGCTGGAGTGGAAGTGGATTCTATAGTCGCGGGGCAAGATGGTGGAAGGATTGTTTGCCAAATGAAGACACTTTGAAAGGAGGTACAGCTAGTAGGAGCTTGTTCTGAGATCTGAGAGTTCTGGGTGGTGTATATTCTACGATTAGGTCACTGAGGTAGGATGGGGCTTGTTGGTGGAGGCATTTGTAGACAGTGACAAGAATCTTGAAATTAATACTGGATTCCTTCGGAAGCCAGTGCAATGATTTGAGGATAGGAGTGATGCTATCAGATTTTGACTTCAAAGAAATAATACGGGCAGCTGTATTTTGTATTTTTTGCAGTTTATTGAGTTGATACTTGTTGAGGCCTGTGACTAGAGCATTGTAGTAGTCTAGTCTAGTCTAATCTGACTAGAATACTTGCACTGATGTATTTCCTAATGTTTCCAATCCTGCAGAGGTGGAAATAATACATTTTGCACAACGTGTCAACTTGGGCATGCATTGAGAGGTCAGATTCCAACCAGACCCCAAGATTCTTGACCACAGTAGAGAAAGCAATATCAGCTGAACAAACGGTAACATTTTCCTAATCGAGCGCATTCAGGTGTTGTGATTTGCCTACAAGCAACACATCGGTTTTGCCGTCATTCAATTTTAGTACTTGTCATCCAGGCTTTGATTTATTTCGTACAATGCTTAGTGTCAATGAAATCAGAACTCCTCTTACTGATCATGATAGTGACAGTACGTTCATTCGGAAATGCTTTTCACATCTCCATATTTAGTAATGGAACACAGTTTTGTTATAGATTTCTCTGAAGAGTAGATTCCCTGATAACATTAAATCCAAGGAGTCATTAAGCTGACCGAGCATGAAACCAGGTTTCTTTGTTATCAGCACCAAGGGACTTAGAGTCTTACATAAAGAGAAACAGCTATCAATTGTCAATGTTTTACTTTCGTGTATGAAAGAGTGGTTTTGTCAGTGTTCGTAGTTTGAGTGATGTGAAGCTACAATATATTTGATAGCATGACAATTACCATCTGAACATTTATTCTTTTACTTTCAGTTGTAAAGTGCTTTCTCACTTAATTTCTCTACTTCCAGTTGTATATTTCATTCTCTCGATTTATTTTACTTTAGCAATAAAGTGCATTCTCACTCAGTATTTTCACTTTCAATAGTTAATTTGCATTCAATATTTTTTTTCAAACATTTTCAAAGAAATATTGCGATATGGTTGTATTGTGTCGATAAAGCATGATTTAAGAATCAACGGGTATTCCAAAAATTATATTCCGTAATGCTACATCATTTTGTTAGAATCGTCAAAAGACATATGTGGGTTTCTTGTGAAAAGGTTTAGAATTTCAATGACAAAGTTTTGAACAACTTGTTTAAGATGTGTTGACGGTACAAAAATCCTCTTAAGACCTTTAAAACGTTAATAAACCTATTCTTTATTTTTTACTTAAATACATTTAAGTACAACATTACATCAACCGACATAAGAAACTTTGTTTTAAAATGCAATTATGCCAATAACATAATTGAACCATTAGATGCTTAAAACATTTCATAAACTCACTGAAACACTGAACCATTATCCTTTTACGTTACATAAACCATTTTCACATTAAAAGTGTCTCAGCTCTGTCACCGTGTTCCATTTACATATACACATGTACCTCAATCCTATTAGAGGCTGTCAAAGTTTCATTTTTATTGCGACATCAAGTTTTCATTGCACAGATGACGATGGCTTGAATAAATACGTTCCTTGACTTTCAATTATTATTGCTGAATTTGTTTGCGTATCCAGTATCCACACATTTCTATAAACACACACACATGAAATATTGTTTCATTTACTTTTTCATGTTTAGATAAATAACTTCCATGATATTCATTTCAAATAATATTAGTCTAAACTTCAATATATATTTAGCAATTTCGTTTATAATGCTTTACATTGACTACACTGTTGCTCTCTCTATTTCTGTATTCTATGTAGATCCGGTTTATAACAGTGACAATATCTTCCAATTCCATGTTTTGGCAAGAAAGGGTATAGTATTAATTTCAGCTCCCGACATTCAAAGGTGTCATGATGATTTAATACGTTTATCCTTAGACAATAGTATAGAAAGATTCTCACTTGATTTCTATCTGCAGTGCAACATTCTAATATAATTTCCTATGATCATTGAGAAACAAGCAGTGCAGGGTTTACAAACTACAAACACGCTACATTCTCTTGTCAGTTGTCCATTGGCATTCCATAGAAGCAAATAAGACATTTAATACACGGAACATTATCCATCTTACAAGATTGGCCTCTTTCCACTGGTACCCTATTGTTAAAATATTTAATAAACTGAACAAAACTAAATAACTTTAGTTCGATAAATGCAGTTCTGTTTTAAAACATACTGTTTTCAAAAGTTGAAAAATTGAAAGATGTCTATAGTTATCGAAAGAACAAGCAGTAACCATAAATCATTTGCATGTAACATAGGTATGAATATGTTCTCTGCATCGACAAAGAAAAGTGATCCCTTTAAACTCTCGGTACTTCACATCGTTTCTTTAAAACAACTGACTCGACTCTAAATCAGTAAATTCCTTTGAGTATTGTTTAACGTTATTGCTTGTTTGTGCAATACAACAATTGGATTGTCTGACGTCACTCGATTACTTTGCATTCACTAAAATTGTTTGCCACATAACAATGTTATCCTCTATGTAAATTTGTCCCAACTTAGAATTAACAGTTAACTTGAAACACATTCAATTGTTTCCATTATACCTTGGAATAACGATTTTATTGACACTTGGTGTTGGTACTTTAATCCTGTTTGTTACTAATCGTTTCACTGTATTCCTATGGAATTGCAATTATTTCGAGAGAAAAATATGATTATATCTAAATGCAATAGTGATTATATTTGTGTCTGTCTTTGTGGAAAAATTACACCTATTAAATGAAAAACTTAGCTGTTACCATTTTTATTATTAGGTATTTAAAGCATATCCTGATGTTTTGTATTCATGTATCCTTATACCACTTATACTTTGTTTTATCATATGAATTATTTGATTCCTACATTGAGGAGTGGGTTTTTAGCTTAAATGACTCGTTTGGGTAAATGAGTGTGTCAGTATTTTTTTAAAAGGCCGTTTCTGGCATTATGGCAGTCATCAGTGGCGAGTAAAATAGATAAGAACAAAAATATACCACTCAATTTATAAATGACATATTACTAATTAGGAATCCCAGAAATCAGGGGAGATGACTATAAATATGTGTGTGTTCTTAACATTTACTATCAAGACCTGCAGATTATTGTGAATTGTGCTTTTAAAGTTATGCGTCTCGATGTAAGACCTGATAAATAAATCTATAAAATGTGATGTATTATATATAAATCATTGTACGACTCTATATGACTAATGATGTGGAATCAGGAAATGACACACTTGCATCTATTTCTAAAATAGAAGATTGAGGAATATTTTAGATTCAAATAAATATTACTTGATGTAGCTTATATTTACAATGAACATTTACATGAGTAACTCTTTCATCACAAAACCATTTGCACCATATATTGTGTTGTTTTGAAATTTGCTAACATTCTTGGTGGTATCTTTAAATTATCAATGTCACGTTTTCGTTAAGCTAGTGATGAATACCAAACCAACCATCAAAACCAGACGAAATTGTCTGGGATTTTCCTGAATTACCATTCAATCCAATTTACCCTGATAGGGCTATAAACACCCACCCACTAGAGGCTCAGATATGATTGACTTTCTATTGATATTCAACAAGAATCTTTCTTCAAAATAATAAATATTAATAATAAGAAAAGTTATTTGGTACTGGACACTACATGTAGTCGTATAATCTATAGTTTCATTATAAATTTCATTAGATTTATTCCTGACATTTTCCTATCAAATAATATATCAATATGCTTTATTTCATATACGTTGCATCATACCAGGGCAATGCAAATGGCTTTTCATCTCATCCCATATGCCAGTGGGACATTAAGAAGTCACATATCTTCAGTAAAAATGATAATAGAAAATCTATGACTATGGGACCATAGTACATTATGAGAGAGGCCAGTGTATCTGAATATATACGAAAATAGTAAGCTATATATTTTCTCCAAAAGGTTGACCATACTTCATAAATTTGCTACAAAGTCAAGGTAGTTTTACCAATTTTACCAAGATGAGTGCAAAATAAGTACAAACTAACTAAGATATCCATCACAGACTAAAGCTGTAGTGATGCACCATCTCTGAACAATCCGGAAATGAAGACTATATTGGAAACTCTTCATTAATTTTCTTTTAATCTTGACCTACGGGCATGTTAAATGAGAGTAATTTGTGTATTTGGGAAAATGGTAGCATGTATACCTTGTGAGATCATTGAGGACTCTCAGCTAGGTTACTTTCAAGACTATAACCCCGAGCAAGAACATTACATTAGTTATGAAACATATATAATTATATTGAGTATTGACAGTTTTAGTAATCAGAAATAATTTTATTCAGATGTGTTATCAAAATATATACATTGTACATTTAGTGGGAAAATGGGGATGTATATCAAACTTAGCATTCTTTCAGTTGCAGAGATTAATCTTACATTTGTCTTCTTTTGTGCATTCAAATATCCATTTACATAACCTTCTTTTTCTGGAGCTTCAATCGTTACCAAACTTGAAACATCATTGAGCTCCAATTCAATGTTCCCATGGGATTTCTCCAGATGAATCTATTTGTAGCATAATTGAGGACACACTTATGAAATTAAGACGTTTAAAGATGAATACTACTGTAATGAGTGCAATGGATCTTCGAATTGGTAGAATAACTTCTGTGTCATCTATTATGTCGAAACGACTATGCATACCTTCAATTAGATGGTTTCATGAGGAATGAGCATATGCTTTATGGAACCATGTGAACAGCATTGTTCTTCATTATTTGAAGACATGTGAATTTTAAAACTTAAGGCCTGACAATCAATCAATAAATCCCGTGTGGTAGTGTGAGACCAGTGGAACAAGTTGCATTCTATGTTGTCATAGGATGGTTTCCAGGTTTGAAGGAAAGTAGATATTGTATGATAACGAAGTCTGATTAAAATCGACCTTGTTTCGAGGAATGATCCAAACCCCAGTCAAATATTTGTCCAATGACAACAAAGTTTTTAAATGGTCCCTTTTTTAAAAGCATTCGGAATAGACGAAATGATAGCTATTTGGAGTTATCTGCCCCTAGCTTCTCGCACCGAAAGCTTTTGTTGGAAGTCTTGTGATTAGTTAACTGAAGTGCGTCAGAACATGGAAGTCTACAGGCTGTTATCAGACCGTTTTGCGAGGAAACGTCTGAACTATATGAGTTTGTATCCTGGTAGATGCACTATTTTGCAATTTGTATTCCACGGAAAACCGTCTATTTTAATCAGACTGACGAGGAGGTACCTGGTACATTTATCTTAATAGAAATAATAAGAAGCAGTTTTAAAGGGACACAAACTTCCAAAAATGTACAATGTAGATATATATGGAAATGATTGATAAAAGCAGTACATACATACACAACAGGAATATAACCATTGAATTTGGTTCAACAAGAAATATTTAATCTCGTTTTGGTGGTGTTCGACTTCTTTTGTATGACGTATCGTACAGGGAATGTGACACCGTTAATGTTACAATTTGTAAAGTTCGTTAAATTCTTATCCTACTGTCAGATGCGCTGAGCGAAAATGGTTGGTAAATAATTGTAAACCAACAGACACAGATCAAAACTCTGATTCAGGGTGAAATGAATAATCTTCCCACAGGAACATACACATCCGCATAGAGTGTCACTGATGTATCTTCATATTATGGTCAGTGTCACTGTTTGATTTATGATGCAAACAGAGCAACACGGGGATTACAAACAGCAAAAATGAAGGAGAACTAGTTTTGTTGGTAGTCACCATCTTCATTGCAAGGAATGCTCATCGATAACTATTTAGGTCATTCATAATAATCTAAAGAATTTGTGCCTCATAACTTGTTTTTTTTTTTCAGCCAAAGATTTTAACTAACAGTAGAACACCTTTTATCACCCAATACTGCTTTCCACAGTAGAAATATTAAATACTGAAATATGAAAGCTTATATGAAATCAAGCAATTTCATTTTTGGATATCTACTAATTTTTGAATGGCTTTACATCTATAAGATCAAAAGTAAAAGATGTCAAAATAAATGAAGATAAAGCATACAATCAACATAGCATCGTGAAATTGACGTCATTATTCTATGACGAAACAGTCATGATGAAAACATTTATTTTCAATAATTGTGAAAAAATGATTCATTAAAGGGAAACTATAACAAATCTCCCCTCCGATTAAGAACGTCTGACAGACTACATGCCTTTGATGATATTTCCGTGACGTCATAGAAACATCACAGTTTCGAAAGAGTATTGTTGAAATCTAGCTCCAGATCACATCAATTATTTCAAAATAAATTAATTAATTAATCAAAAATGTTAAATTATGCACGCGGATTATGTCTACAGTAAGGAATGGCAATTTGAGTATTTATATCCATCCTTTGATTAACTAGTTCGCCATAGTATTCCGACCTTTTGTAATACTATATTGATCATATTATACATTGTCAATGAGTTCAGGACACAACAATTAACATTTGGATAAAGATGAAAACTGATACCATTCAGAGAGGACGACATCACATTAAATATAACACGACATTACTATGTTATATGTGCGCTATAGTCCTTTTCCAAAAGTCACTATCAGGTACACTGTGTTAGATAGATCAATAACACATTTGACATTTGTCAATCATTAACTGTATAGATTAATACTTCGTAACAACCGAAATGAATAATTGGTATTTACTACTTCTAGATTTAACATACCAACCTAATAGCCAACCTAAGCTTATATATGGCTCAAGTGTGGTTCTGTCGTGTTGTGGCCTTACGTGATGACTATAAACAGCATAATTGTTAAGATCCTTTATACCTTCAGTTTTGTACTCTTTTTTAACGATTCCTCGGCGAATCATCATTTTGTAAGCTAAGACTCAGTGATAGGAGCACGCCAGAAAGGGCTATATATACATACAACTACCAAAATAATATCATTGTTAACTGGGAAACTGATAGTTGTCCCATCGTTAATTTACGATTAAATATTACTTGATTCGCTTTTTCAAACACGAATCCCACACAAAGCAGTGTGTACATATTGCTGTAAAACGGATTCTATCCTTGCTCGAAAAGAAACGAGAAAGTTAATCGTAAAAAGCACGAATAACATTTTCTTTGTATGTTTGTATGTTGTCATATCACATTAGAATCTAATAAATTGTAATTTTCCTATATTTGTAAAATGTATATGTTTTTGCAATTGTTTTATGTCAATTATCAAAATTTCAGAAAAGTAGTTTCTCGCACCTTGTGATCGGACAACCTAGTTTAAATATGACCTGTCCATTATTGTAAGAAATGAACCGCGTGGAAAGTTGAATGAATATGCCTGTACAAGTTGTGACTTTGTTCAAGTTATAAACTACCGGGCAAAAGAAAGTTTTCACCTAAGTTTATTTCGATTAATTCAATATTTAAAAGAAATCAGATGTATTTGACTATGACACGATACAATAATACTTATCTGCAGTAGTTTGAATGACTTTGTTGGTGACTGAGGATAAATTTTAGTTCAAATATCGTTTTGTAATGATGACAGGGTTAAGAATGAAATTTTCACCAACATGACCCCTGCCCTGTTTAAAATGTTTTAAATGTGTGCAGAATCAGGCACATTTATTTATTTTCACATAGGATATGTCTTATATGTCGATGAACAGTTGTGTATCATCAACAATAATTTAAAAACAAAATTAAACTTTAAATTTCATTTTTTTTTTAAATAATTAAAAAAATAATGAAAAAACATGTAGAAGTATTCTGTGACTGCTAACTAAACACCTGTACTTATAAGTTTTGGATTATTACATCGAAAACTTGAGATATTTGCAATTGAAAATCACTCATATGATAAAATCAACTGAGGTGAGTACTTTCTTTTGCCCGGTAGTTTAACATGTACAATACAACTGTCACTTTCCAAACTAGAAGCATCCGGTGATGGGAACAATGCTTCCAGCTGTTCCCTAGTGTGAATACAAACACTTACTTCTGGGGGTATATTCACTAAATGAAGCCAAACTTTAGGTTTCATTCCGGAAAAGGCTTCATAAGAGGACTGGTTATTACCCTGTGAAAGGATCTGGGTTTTTAAAAAATTATTTTTACAGCTTCAGACCATCTTGGAATATTGTTTTCACTCATCCATGAAGAAAGCATACATTCATTGTTGTAAACGTTATACCAAAACAATACCACAACGTTGTACAATGTATAACATGTACTGGTGAAATCATACAAGCTATAACTTGTACAGTTGTCCTGCACATGTTATAACCTGTACAAATGTCTAACCTGTACACGACAAATATACTGTTTGCGGCTTTTATATGCAACGTTCTTATGTTATTTTTTTTAATAACCATACGTTTTAGAAATTTATAAGTCAATATAAGATAAGATAAACGTTTATTGCCCTTTAGGGATTTGTTTTTACATAAATGTGAGTATACATACAGAGTTTTGAATATTCGTATATAATACATACATGGAAACAAGATGATACAAACAAATGTACAAATAGAGTAACGATTAAAACATGATTTTAACGATTAGGCCTATTCAATAGAGAAAATGACAGTGGAACAAACGACATTTTGTATCGATTAGTTTTGCACGTCAGTACATTATAGTGACAGCCGGAGGGTAACAGTCCACAACAGTCATGTATATGTGATGGATAACGTGTGAATGCGAGCGCGTTTCAAGCAAAGCGACCTTTGCCCTACGGAAGACCCGAGGGCGCAGCGCCTCGGGTCGTCCCATAGGCAAAGGCCTCTCTTTGCTAAAACGCCCGAGGTTGAGGGTGTTATCTATTTTATATACTATAAAAACTAACGTGAGTGCAGTTGTCTAAATGTGTTACTGCAGGTGGTCAAAGTAAATTAAAGCGTACATAAAATGTCATCGCAGTTTTCTGACAGCAGAATACTGACCAACAATCAACCCTTCTCAGTCACCAATCCTTCATGGTCTAGTGGTAGAGCCTTGGGCTACACTGCGAAGGGTTGTCCCGCATTGTCTGCTATGGAAATATTAAACTTGGCAATTTTGTGGATAGATTAAATGATTAAATTTTTAAATGGTGCAACTAATTGTACATGACGGTCCTTATACTGGCTAATACCCTCATGGAAGGTTATTATTCTGTTCAAGGCACTTCCAGTGTAAGGACTTCTCAGAAGGACTTGTAAGGCCCTAGTTACTCGCGTAGGGAAGTTCTCAAGAAAAAAACAACTGAACTCAAAGAGTGTTAAAAGGGCCTTGAGGTATATACATGCAAAGGGTCACTGATCATTTTTAAACTAAATTTTAAGTTTCCGAGAGAGTTCTCTCTTCTAGGTACCTGTTTTGGCCACTCGTGGTTGGCAGTACTGACAGGAACCTCTGTGAGGTGAGGTGAGTTTGGGTTCAACGCCACTTTCAAGAGTATCTCACTTATATCATGCCTGCTAGTATATTGGCGGGGGAAAAGCCCGCAACGCCATTGTGGTGAAACTTACGAGCATCGGCTGGAACAAGCGAGCCATGGGTGGATTCAACGGCGAAGTTCATTGTAGCATCGGGACCTCGAGCTCTATGGACATGCACGTCAACACCAGACATTGGCAGGCCAGTGACAACAATCCGCCGTGTCAAACAGTACATGCAACATATATTGCGGCAGTGTTCGCAGCCATGGGTTGTGCTCAGTAAAACGTCCCCTGCCAGAGACATTTAATTTTCTATGTGAATCAACCATTGGTTTCTTCAAGCATTGCAGACATGTACATGTGCGCTCCGCGGGTATGTTCAGTTTCATTCATTTATTTGCGTTCACATTTTCTATTTTACACCGACATGGTACATTTTCTCTACTCAGTTTATTCCGTATTATATAATACGCTTATAATGCACTGGAATAAAACATTCTCTGTCATTCACCAGCTTCGTTCATTAACGAGATACACGAGATACACGGCCATACACTATGCGAGTTGCGATTAATCTGATTTGTGAAGTTGAATCTCCAATGGCACAAACTTAGAAAAACAATGTTTGACGTTCTACCCTCTGGTGTAACAACCGATGATTGATGATTTAATTTCTTATGAACAACCCTTTTATCGACAATGGCAAAGTGAGTCATTCATAGTTAAAACGGAATTATCAAAGACTTGTGATTGATTACGTTTGGCAATCCAACGCCAACTTACAATGTCAACGAGAGAAGAACTAAGAACCCGGACAGCAAGAAGTGAAATCGTTACATAACTTGAAATACCTCTCACTTGATACAATCACTTTGATGTGTAGATATGTCTTTGCTGCGCACAATAAGTTACATAATTTAGTAAAATAATTTAGTTCTGCGAATTCCTGTTCTTGTAGCACTAGATCACTCATCAACTCTTACAAGTGACTCAATGACAACATGATAGTATCACCAAACATATCACAAATGTCAACAATTATCCCTATACGTACCTTTTGACAGTTAGACTTAAATTTATGTTGTCGGGTTCCATGGACACATGACGTGAACGGCATATTTCCCCAAATAAGGTAGTAGCTACATGAAAATATACACAAGTTAACCATTATCTCTAACTGTCATATCGTCCCGTCTGAAGTGTGGTTCTAAATCTTCACATTCTGCATTCATAAACTCGCAGTGGCATTATTTATACGACAAATTATCACTGATACCTGTGGCTATTTTAAAGCTTTTTTCTTTGAGTGAGCTATACTAATTAATTCTCTTGTATTGTTTTAATACAGCAAAACTTACCAACACAAATATCACCTTTTAATAAAGTAGTACACCAAAAACGAAAATGTAGCTCTCGTGTCCTTTGCTGCGTACGTTATTTTGAAATAGCTGCATCATCATTTAATAACTCAATCATCATTTTTGTATGTGTAACCTAGCTTTAAAAAGTATTGAAGTGTTGTTTAAAATCTAATAAGGAAATAACCCATCCATATCCTAGTAGATATCAACAGGGCAAAACAACTATAAGGAGTAGTTACTGAGGTTCACACCAAACTAGAAACGTTCTAAAAGGGCATATATCAAACAGATTTGTGTCCATTGTCAAAATCGAAAATCCTGACAAGTGAAACCCTGACCAAAGTTTGACTACTACATACTTTTAACAAACAGATCCTTTCTTGTTGGCGCCTGTCCAAATATCACCCTTTACAAATATCTTCCCATGACAAATTACCGGCTTATCCTGTCGAGTGCGAGCGGCTGGGTGATAAATCTTTAAGATGCATTGACGTGAGAAGAAAGATTAAGCTTTTGAATCTGTGTATCCTTTAGGATAGAATGGGCAAAAACCTTCTATTCAGAAACACAATTTTTATTTATAAAATAAGAACAAATGTGTAACACGTGTGTCTTGTATCTAAACATGGAGATGTTAAGAATTATCAGCATACCAACACTGCAAACGGTAAAGTATGTCAATGAATCAGGAATTCTAAGACAATATAGCTGTTTACGGAAATAAAGACTCTCAGTGGTTAATGAGTTGAAAGCCACTGCATGATGTATGCTGTAGGCTGATAATTGTTAACATCTCCATGTTTAAATACAAGACACACGTGTTACAAATTTGTTCTTATTTTATAAATAAAAATTGTGTTTCTGAATAAAAGACTCTCAGTGGTTAATGAGTTGAAACTCATTAAGTCAATTTGTCATCTCTCTTAAAACACCCAAGAACCCTCATACGACCACTTCACTATTCTCTACAAATGAATGACTACATATGACCCATGGTCATCTGAACAAGCTTGAGGTCAAGCAATAATTTAGATCTTCTGATCATTGGATGAGGCAAGTGATTAAGACTGTCCCAGTCTGGGTCAATAACAATTACAATGACCGACAGCATACAGTGATAATTATCTTGGGACTAACGGGATGGTCAGCCGTATTAAAGCAACATGATTTTTGATACTCTCTGCATACAAACATATATGAACATGATACATGAATATTAAAGGCTCTGTAGCACCTTTTACTTTCTGAAATACAGTGATCTCACAAAAAGGCAAATACGTGTTACAAATTACAAAATAAATCTCCTGAATCAATAAAAGAAGTTTTAAAACAAATGTGCATGGTTTGGTTAAGCCATGCGAATCCTTTCCCATCGAGCGACCATTTTAATGTGTTCACATTAAAATGGCTGCTCGAAGGTAGTTCAAGTGGTCTGACTGATGTAGCGATATCTATAGTTTTAAATATTGAACAATGATAGAATGGTCAACCACCTTGATGTCAGAACTCTCAAATTCACATGAGACCTTCAAATCTACCTCACACACTAAATAGTTCCACAACACTGTCGTTTTATACGTCCCACCATTTTCTTCCACTATGGATAACCGATTTCTATGGATACGGCTTTTCAGGTCATGTAATGGGATGTTTTACCCATTAACGTAGCAATATTTTGTTTAAACTTTTTAAATAAATGGCAAATTTGAGAAAACATAATGTGCAAAAGACGTGCTACAGCGCCTTAATGATACAGGAATAAAAACTATCGTCTTACATAAATATCTATTAAGTTTGAATTTATATGTTGAAATATATTTTTCAAAGTACAAATGAGCTTCTGTTCATGGTATAATGGTATCAAAATAGAGCCATTAGTTGTGTAACTAATCAGGCTTTCAACAATAAACTAAATACGTTTCAAAATGTAAATTGTCCAGAAGTATTTGTCACTTGTAAAACAAATACTGATACAAAACATTCGAGGGCCAATTTCACATTTTAATGGTGTCTTCCCCTGGTTTAGAACTCGGGCCTTAGGCCAACACACTCAGCACTACACCACTGTGATCCACTACTCCCTGTGTTATAGTAACCTATATAACGAATAGGGAATAATGGTCAAGGAAATTGATTTGGATCTTCATTAGGTAATTATGTTACAACAACTATCTTTCCATATGAAGTCTCCAGACGCGGTGACTTAGATCTAGAGCAAAGACGATCGCTATTTTTTGCTTGACACTGATTGATATGCGCTGTACTTGAAGCCTCCATTGGTATGAGGTTTATGGAAGATTAAGGTCAAGTATTTGACAATCTATCTCCTTATGAAAAATATATAGAAACACATTCGTGCTTCTGCGCCTTTAAAACAGACTCTTGGAATTACCTTGGCTTGGTGTCGGATCTTGGATAATACTATTATAATTTACTAAAAAATAATACCAAAATTGTACAATTTTCCTAAAGATTTGAAAGACATCTACGCTGTTGAAAAAGTGTAATCAAGATGAAATAATACATTTTCTGACAAATGGATTCCGTTTTTCAATAGTTAATATGTAAATTAACTTAATTACCTCGCTTGGCAATATTGTATTCATCCTTATGGGACAATGTGTCAAGTTTGGTCAGTTATTGGAAGATTCAATTGCTGCTTGAATTCAACTGGTAGATCATATTTTTAGAAATAAAATTTTTAAAAAAAACCCCAAACTGTTTGTTTATGGCAAAGTACATTCACAAAAATATAATATTTTGTTCTACCTTTGTTTCACCCTCTCCTGATTTCTTTACAATGTATCTGTCTAGAGGTCCAGTCAGAGTATATTCCTTCTACAGGAGTGGAGTATGGAGTGATTAAGGAATCATAATAAGAACCTTAAAGAAATCCAGTTAAACAAGGCTTTAATGGTTCCTGCTTGTATTGATTAATGCTTTGGTATTCATCAATAGTTTAATAACAGTATGACGCCAGCACCAATAAATATCAACTATTTTTCTACACAGCTAATTCAAAGTTAATTAAATATGAATGTGCATTTTTACATGTGTTTGTGTATTTGTATATATACAACTACAAGCTCAAAACCAAATATATTCCAAGTTTTGTAGTGTTACGTAATGTTACTGTTCATGGGACTGACTGAAAATGTGAAATGGTTTATATCTACAACAGAAATTACAGTAGTATTCAGCAGTAAACGCCTTAATGTGTTACCTGTGTCCTCAATTAAGCTACAAATGGATTCATCTGGAGAGATACCATGGCAACAATTCATTGAAGCACAATGACGTTTCAATCATATGTGCTTTTGCTTATGTTATGCAACCTTGGAAGTTTTTATCCTCACAATTGAGGCTTCAGAAAATAAAGGTTATGTAAATGGATAATTGAATGCACAAAAGAAGACAATTTAATATCACCTTCAAACGTTAACCTCTTAAAAACAAATCTATTTAAAATCCCAAAGTGTTCACTAAATTTACAATTCATGATTTTGAATACATATATGAATGAAATTTCCGCAAGAGATCTTTAGGATTCACATTATACAGTATATTGTAGGTGTGACTTAAGTTTTAAACGAGAAGCTAAACAATGCTAACGTACAAACATTGTAACAAAAATTAAAACAGTTTTCTTCTATACTTTGTTATAACACAGTGTATTGATGATAAAACATGACAAAGAATTGATCAAATATGTTTTTTAGATTAATTAATGAGTTACACACATTACATCCTAATGTGGTAGAAGAATTTGAATCTCCAATTAATTAAAAATCTCCATTTGAAAACCATTATATCACTTGGAATGTAGAATGTTGTTAAACTTGTTTAATCTGTTTTCATAGAATCTACCTCACGGGGAAATGCAAAAAAAATAAACAAAACATTTCAAAATTTGTAAATGGTATTTATCCATCATCAACGTTTTAGGAACCTTTTAGATAATCACCTGCAATTTCGAATATTTGTTTGCAACATTTGCCAAATTTGCACTGCAGTTATTAGATATGTTTAATAGGTACTGAATGATGAGTGGAAATGATCTTAATAACTTAAAGCGACCAATCGAAGGTGGCATTTATAACTAAGCATCGTTTTTCGATCAGGCTACCATTATAGATGTCCAACTATAGAAAATGAAATTAATATAATTCATTGATATTTTAAAGAATTGCCAACAGATGTGTGTACACTGTAACCTTTTGGGACAGACTATCATTGCATAATGTATTTTATGTTACGTTCAGTAATATTTTACGGGAATTGAATAACAATAATATGCCAAAATAGAATGAGATGATACTACTGTGATAACATAAAGTTATTCATTTTTAATGTAATGTAATGTTTCACAAGCCAATATTCAGAAATAAGACCGTAGGACCATCCAAAGACTATACATCCTTAATGGAAATGTTATAATATTCCTCTCTGATGCGAAATTTAATCATTGGTCCTTGTCCAACGAAATGCTCGCATATATCAATGCAACCATTTCCCCAAATACACAAACACACATGGTCAAGATGTAAGAAGATCAATGAAGAGTTTGTTGAGGTTCCGATTAAGAGCTATCAGAAATAATGAGGAGGGTCTTAGTCTGGAACTTTGTGAGGATGAAGTCCACGATTTGTCCTAGAGCTTGTGATTAAATTGGACTATTAGTGCTTATGATTGCTCCTGCAGTGAACCTTACCCAAAGCAATAAGAAAATTACAGATATCAATACAATCGTCGAGTAGTATTAGATGCATATATTGTGACAATAAATGACACTGTTAGGAAAACCAAAGCTAAATAAAGCACATTTTAAAGAAAAGCGGGAATTATATCATCATTCACATATTCAAAAAGGGTTTTCAGGGACACACATATTTTAGATAATGGTTAAAATGCAATATGATGTGCGCAGTTTCAAATAAATTCAGAACACAATAATAGGGGATCTTTGAACGTTTTCATCACTGAAATGTTCAGCTTTTATTTAACTTACTACAAATTAACTACTTAAACTTTAAAACTTGACGTCACGACAGTCAATAGAAATTCATCACTAACTCGAGATAGAACACGGTCGTAACGAACTCCAAGGGACCAAAGAATTCAGTTCGCTACAAGATAAGATAACATTTACTTCCCAAAAGGGAAATGTGTTGTGTATAATTACAATTAACCAGCATATAAAACATACAATTATCATTCAAAACAATACATATTAATACAGTTTACAGAGACAAGAATATGATATACATGAAAGTCTATCGTGCAACATTACACTTATCAGAATTTATTTCTCTAATGCTGCAAGGAATAAATGATTGGCGAAACCTGTTTGTTCTAAACGTCAGCATTCGCAGTCTACGTAAACGTTGCTGTCCCTTCTTATATATTTTTTCAATGTTCTCATTCCAGTAGAGTTCAGAATCAAGGATAGTACTCAAGTACTTATATTCATTTACCCTTTCTATAACATTTCAATTAATGTTAACAGCATCTAATGAAGACTTATTTCTTCTAAAATCAATAACCATTTCTTTAATTTTTTAAACTTTCAAATATAAAGAATTAGCTTCACATCAATCTATAAATCTTAACAGCTCAGATCTGTAGGCAACTTCCGATTCTCTGATTAGGCCTACCACTGCAGCATCATCAGCAAATTTGATCGTAAAACATGAATCAGCATTTGAAGAGTGAGTGAGTGAGTTGGGGTTTAACGCCGCTTTCAAGAGTATTTCACTTATATCGCGGCTGCTAGTATTATGGCAGGGAGAAAGCCCGCAACGCCATGTGGCTATGCTTTGCGGTGAAACCTGCGAGCAACGGCTGGAACTAGCGAACCATGGGTGGTACTGCACTGAAATTCAGTGTAGCATTGCACCCAAACCTGACTGCGTGTAGAACAGTTCTCTACTGCAGACAAAGTTGCCGTGTCCCTGGCGGGATTCGAACCCCGGACCTCTTGATCCGAAGCCGAACGCGCTAACCACTGCGCTATCCCGCCCCCAGCATTTGAAGAACAGTCATTTGTGTACAAGATAAACTGAATTGGTGAAAGTTTATCAATTAGCAGTTTAGGTTGAATGGTATTGAAGGCATGTGAAAAATCAACAAACATTATTCGGACATTATTCGGACATAAGAACTATTCCTTTCCAAGTGCTTATAGATGTTATTTAAGAGTGTTGTTGTTGCATCATCTACTTCACGCCTTGCTATATAAGCAAATTGAAATGGGTAATTACATCATTTAACAACAATCCCTTAACAATTCGTTCAAGACATTTCATACCAACAGACGTGAGAACCACTGACCTGTAGTCGTCGTTAACAAAAGGTTTGTTTTTTTTGGCAAAGGGATTATTTTTGACATTTTCCAAGGAATGGGGACATGATGGGAATTCAATGATTCTTTATAAATCTTTTGAAAAATATCAGCCAGTTGGACTCTACACTCTTTAAGAACTACTCCAAGCAAGTTATCGGATCCACAGGCTTTATGTGAATTAATCTTAGCAAATGAATTGATCACATCATCTGTTGAAATATTTAACACCTCACATGGTGGGAGTGATTCCATTACCTTTTTTCCCCTCCTCTGAAAAATTACTACTATCAAATCTAGAGTAGAATGAATTTAACTCATTTGCAAACAATAGATCGTCACTAGTTTCCAACTTACAATATTTACTGTTTGATCCAATAATAGTTTTGATGCCACTCCAAGCATTCCTCAAAATGTTAACAAAAAATTGCCTTTCAATCTTTGCTCTATAATCTTCCTTACATTTTCGTGTCAAAGCAATTATTTCTTTCTAAATCTCTTTAACCTTAACTTTGTCTCCAGCACAAAACGCCCTTCTCTTTTCATTCAACACTGTTTTGAACTCTTTATTAACCCGTGGCTTGTTATTTGGGAATAATTTAAGACATTTGATAGGTACAATATTTTCTACATAGAAATTTATATAACCAGTTACAGAATTTGTAAGGTCACCTTAGTTGTTTCAAACTGTTTTCAAATATATCCCAATTAGTACAATCAAAACAACCTTTGATTGTACACTATCCGATGTTGGCTATTCACATTTGGCATATTATATAGGGTTTTTGACGGGACTTAGTTCACTATATCCGTGTGTTTGCTATATCCGTCTTCGCTATATCCGTATTCTACTGTATGTATGTAATTGAATACCAAACATGGTAACACACATGTAGTAACCTTGAATAAAGGTGACGGAACGTCTTGCTGTCGTGTCATAAAATGACCGAAAAAACGTCCTTATGTTAAACACGATAACTGCTTTCGATAAGTGTACTTTCCATAAGAGTATGGATAAATCTATGCTCCAAAAACTGTAATGCATATATTTTAAGACTTATTTACAACAATAAGTTTTTGCCTCAAAATGTAACTGTGAGTTCGATTTGTGGGTACCATCTCTCCGACAGAAGGAAAAGGTTTAAATTTTCGTAAATATTCAGTCTCGCTAGGTTCAAAATGTAATATGTTCCTTTTCAATTGTTGATTTTTCCATTATCATTTTTACTGAAGATATTTGACGTTCTTAATGTTCCACAGGCATTTGTAATGAGATGAAAAGCCATTTGCACTTTGCTAGTATGATACAACTTGTTAAGAAAATGTCTTATATAATAAATATATAAATATAATGATACAGATAATTTTAGGATAGGTTATACGACTACATGTAGTGTCATGTAGTTGATAAATGTTTTTATAATCATAAGTATTTTAAGAAACATTCTGGTTGAATATCTAAATATGTTAAGAAGATTTGCTTTTTGCTAGATAGCCAAGCCTTTACCACAATATCTGAAGCTCAAGTCGATGTGTGTTTATAATCCTATCAGGGAAATTGGATTGATTGGTAATTCACGATAATCGCCGATAATTATTTTGGTGGTTGGTTTGGTATTCATCACTAGCTTAACGTGATATTGATAATTCAAGATACCACCAAGAATGTTAGCAAATCTCAAAACCATTTGCACCAAGATATGGTGCAAATGGTTTTGTGATGAAAGAGTTACTCATGTAAAGGTACATTGTACATAAATTATAAGCTACATGTACATCAAGTAATATTTATTTGTATCTAGAATATTCCTCAATCTTCTTTTTTTACTCTTTATTTCTTCTCATCAGTATTGCGTTTGACTGTCATTTAGAGTATTACAATGATTTACATATAATACATGATATCTGCTTAGCAAAGTCGTATATCGAAACACTTCATTTTAAAAGTGCAATTCACAATTATCTGCAGGCCTCTGTAAATGTTTTAGAACACACAAATATTGATATCTATCTCTCATGATGTTTGGGATTCCTTTTTCCTGTTAATATGTCATTTATTAATTGAGTGATATTTTTTGGTTCTCATCTATTTCACTCGCCACTAATGACTGCAATACTTCCAGAAACGGCCTTTAAAAAAACTACTCACTCACTCATCTGCTTAAATCAGTCATTTAAGCTCAGATCCCACTCCTCAATGTAGGTATCAAATAGTTTATTATTCATATGATAAAACAAAATATATGTGGTATAAGAATATGTGAATAAAAACATCAGGATATGCTTGAAATACCTGATAATAAACATGTAAACAGCTACGCTATTCATTTACTAGGTGTAATATTTCCACAAAGACAGACAAAAAGATCATCGCTATTGCATTAAGATATAACCATATTTATCTCTCAAAATAATTTGATTCCATATCAAAACAGTCAAACGATTTGTAACAAACAAACAGGATTGAAATTCAAACTCCAACTGTCAATTAAAATCGTTATTCAAACGGTATAATAGAAACAACTGAATGTCGTTTCAATTTTGCTGTTAATTCTAAGTTGGGACAAATTTACATAGAGGATAACATTGTTACTTTGCAAACACTTTAAGTGAATGGTAAGTAGTTTAGGGACGTTAGACAACCCAGTGTCGTATTGCACGTACAAGCAATAACGCCGAACAATACTCAAAGGAAATTACTCATTTAAACTCGAATCAGTTGTATGAAACAAATAATGTGAGCTATTACCAAGAGACCAAAGGGATTTCACTTCTTTGGTGATACAGGGAACGCATTCATTCGTGTTTTACACATTAATCATGCAAATGAATTCAGTTTTTAATGAATGCTTGTTGTTATAGACATCTGTAAATTTATGGTTTTGAAAACGGTATGTTTTAAAACAGAATTGAATATATCGAACTTAAGTTATTCTGAAATTTCCCGGTCTGTTTAATTGACTGTTGTACACTATGGTACCAGAGAAAATAGGCACATTTTGTAACATGGTTACTGTTCCGTGTATTATTTGATTCTATAGATTGCCATTAGACGATTGACAAGAAGAGCACTGTAGGGAGAATAGTGACGCTACTAGTACATTTACTGCAGTACACTTTGTTTATTTTAGTTCACAAGTACGTGCTTTTCGGTTTGTAAATTTATGTTCTGCTGATGTCTCCATGTTCTCAGGAAATTATCAAAGAATGTTGCACTGTAGATATAAATTAAGTCACAATCCTTCTATGCTATTGGCCAATCAATCAATTGACCTATGCTACTGTCTTAGGATAAACGTATTGAATCAAAATGACTTAGAATTTGAAATAACAAATTTCCTTTGAATGAGCTGAAAATAATACAAAACATGGAATTGGAAGATATCGTCACTGTAAAAACCATAACTGAATATGGACACAGAAATAGAGTGAGCAACAGTAATATATAACCTAAGAAATAACTCTGAAATAAAGGGAATTTACAGTCGAACTGCTTCCTACACTAAATCGTTTGTACCTAATACAATACATCTGTGGAACGCATTATCAGATTTCAAAGAGACCTGTTCTCTAACAGAATTAAAAACTTTAATCAATAAAAACGAAAATACATATAAGTTATATTTTGACCTAAACTACGGAACTCGATTTTGTCAAATTGTTCACTGCCGCCTCAGACTTGGTTGTAGCAACCTGAAATCCGATAGATATAACCGACATCTATCCGATAACCGACGCTGCTCCTGTGGATATAAGACTGAAAACGCTTTGCACTACTTTCTTACTTGTCATAATTAAGACCACTTAAGACAAAACTTGCACTTCTCTACACTAACGGATATAGTCTTGATACTCTTCTAAATGGAAACAAAGAACTAACCCACTCTGAAAATCTCAAAATTCTTGATTCAATTCACATTTTCATTAATAAAATCCAACGTTTTAAAAATGACTTTTAAAAACTCTTAAAACTCAAATTGCCATATCGTTCGTGCTACACATGGGTAGATAGACACACTTAACCGGATGTATTGCTTGCAAGATATGATATAATAACATTTCATGTTTGTATAAGTTTTTCATAATCAACATCGTTGTCGTCGCTATTATGTGATGTGTTATGCGTTGTAATGGAGCGGTGTTCAAATAAGCCTTGTGGCTTGTTCACCAATCCTTATTTCATTTTATAAAAAAATATGTTTAAACCATACTGATATGTTTGATCCTTGTAATGTTAAATAGTATACCCTTAATATAATGTCACCTGTTATTGTATTGTAACCAGGTTGAACAAAAGGAAACACTTTCGTTCTTTGCATGTATTTGTTTGCAAAAAATGAAGACTATGTTATAGATAAATATCTGCACAACTGTATGTTCAGGTGTCACGTACTCCAATGCTTTCCCTTACATAGCTAACGCATTTACTAAACAGGATGTTCGTCGGGATTTGATTGTCTGTACAATCAACAGTCAAATTTAGCTGGTGTATTCTGTACTCAACCGCAAAAGAAACGTCACCATACAATAAACAAGATAATTCATTCCACGAGTGATACTCACGACTGAAACAGAGATACATCATGTCTTCAGAAGGAAAACTTAACTAAACCTGAAATTTTAAAACAATATCTATGCATATTTCTGAGAAACACACCTTTTAAGAATTGGCAACTCCACGTTTTAGAATCTCCTTAACTTGATGAGATAGGAGAGTCCAACAGGCTTACAGTAAAGACGCATCATTAAATGAAAGTTCAAGAAGGTTATTCATGTCGACACCATATGTTATTGTATTTTATGTAATTCTACATTTTATACATGTGACTTAAATGCCAAATACCCTGGCCCAAAAACATTTTGAAAAAGCGATTTCAAAACTGCAACTGTATTTGAACTGACATTAAAAGAAAAGTATCATTCTCTAACGTATGGAATTGTGAGTACTTCTTCAATAAATATGTGTCCATCATAAAAATTCAAAATCCACTTTCTCAGACAGCAATATTTAGGGGTTGGTGACATTTCTTTTGCGGTTGAGTACATGATAGTCTTACACTCAGACTCTGAAAAAAAGTATGTATTCTGAAAATATCACCATTTTATCAAATATTGAAAAGGAGACTGTAAGAAATGGAATTTTAAGAGAGCCTCCTTTTCAAAGTGTTTGATTAACCTTGAAAAACGGGATATTCACAGTGTAAACAGCTAAATCAACATCGTAAATAGTATTATATCATTTAGATGGCATAGACGGTCTTCTGATGATGGGCATTATAAACAGGGAAAATATTAATTTGTTCCAAAATGCAATTGCTTGCTACTGAAATTATATATTGCATAAAATGTTATCATATTTGCGGGCTTCATTTTTTACAAGTAAAAATATCATTTTATCACTCTGGCATGCAATACTGTGGGATATGTAGTCTTGTCTTGTCCGTCTATCCGTGATTAGGGATAACTTTTATTTTCTTGAATTAATAAGTAACTCAATGAGTGTTTCATATACTTATGACAGGAGAGATCGCATTTAACGTAAATTTGAGTCTTTTATCTGGTAGTGATCATTTACTCCGATATATAAAAACTTGTAATAGAATATTGATTTTGATGTATTCAACTTGTAAATTCCCTCCAAAGATATGATAAATATTTACTTTTTTACACATTGACATAATTCAATTTAGGGAGTATTTCATTGCTTAAACGAATCAAGTATTTTATTTAACAACTCTTTTCATTGATTGGACAGTATTATTAAGCCACTGATTACACTTCCTTCCCGTTATAGAGCTCTTTATTTCCGTTAGAACAGCGTGCTACATTCCGTTTAAAGACAATATATTTAATATCATTTAAAATTATATTTGCAAATATTGAATCTCATATAGATATTAATAAACATTTAATCTTAATTAAAGATGATATTTACAAACATTTAATCTGAATGAAATAACATATTTACAAACATTTAATCTGAATTAAATAACATATTTACAATACTTTACAAGTTTTTACAAATATTTACTCCGGATTAAATATGACTAAATATGATATTTACTCCAGGATTAAATATGACTAAAGATGATATTTACTCCGGGATTAAATAGGAGTAAATGATTAAATATCATATGTTTTCCCAGTGAGTGTAGCCATTGTAAAGCATTATAAACTAAGAAGCGAAATATACATGAATTTTGAAACTGACATTATTTAAAATGAATATCATGGTGTTTTTTTAATTAAAAATTAAAAAAATAGACTAAGAAATATCTGATTTGTGTGTATGTCAAAATGTGTGTATGAAAATCAATTGGATTCGAAAACGAAAACGAATTTAGCAATAATAATTGGAAGTCAAGGAACTTATTTCATCATGTCATCACCATTTTAGAACACCCACTATGTCATGAAAACTCGATGTCACAATAAAAATGAAACTAATAGGATTGAGGTACATGGGGACCAAGGAGACAGAGCTTTTAATGACACTTTTAATGAGAAAATGGTTACATAAACAGATAATGGTTCAGTGTTTTCTTTGAAATTTACGGTTTTAAGCATCTAATGGTTCAATTATTCGATTGGCACCATTACCATTTCAAACAAAGTTTCGATGTAATGTAATAGTAAATGTATTTTAGTTAAAAATAAAAATGAGTGTTATTAAAGATGTCAAGGTCTTAAAAGGATTTGTTTGTACCTTCAACGCATCTTTGACAGGTTTTTCTAAACATTCTCCTTTAAATTTGACAACTTTTCACATGAAACCGATAAATGTCTCTTGATGATTCTACCAAAATCATGTAGCTCTATTGAATTATGGAATATTTTATTCTTAATGTCAATTGATTATATATACATTATCGGTATGATGCAACCATATTGCAATATCAATTTTTTTTCATTTTTTTTTTCAAAATATAAAACAAATTCTTTGAATGAAATGCACTTATCTATTGAAAGTAAAAGAACTAAGTGAAAATGGACTATACTGCTTAAAATAACTTCATTTCAATGAATTAAGTGAGAATGCACTCTACAACTGAAAGTAAAAGAATAAATGTTCAAATAGGAATTGTCATGCTTTCAAATCTACTGTAGCTTCACATCACTCAAACTGCAAACACTGACAAAACCACTCTTTCATACACGGAGTAAAACCGTGGACAGTGATAATTGATCGCCGTTTCTCTTTATGTAAGACTCTGAAGTCCCTTGGCGCCGATAACAAAGAGAACCAGGTTTGATGCTCTGTCAGGTTAACGACTCCTGGGATGGATTGTTATCAATGAATCTAACTTAATCTTCAGAGAAAACTCTATGAGAACTATACACGATTATTAAAAATGACGATGTGAAAAGTGTCTCTTAAACGAACGTACCGTCAGATTGAGTAAGAGGGTTATTAACATAAATCTGTGTAACATTTCATACCAGATTAAAGATTATCTCTATTACAGCTGTGGGGTTTCATATCTAAAACTTGCCAGTAGAATTTGATACACATGATTGTCTTCTTCCAATGGCATTTAGAAGTTAGTTAGATGAAGGAGAACGAGTTTTATTTATATACAACTTCTTTATGCAGGAGTGTGACGTTTTGGTGGAGATCTAAACACCATCATCAATGAAATGATACTGGAAAAGATCACAGGATGAATATATATATATATATATATATATATATATATATATATATATATATATATATATATATATATAAAAAACATAGAGTGTTGTTCAATTATACAGTCGGTATATATTCAAATGGTAGTTCAAAGAATAACTAACGACGATTTCCTCCTACATGTTTCAACTTTATCCTCAGTGGTCTGGTTATCAGGACAATATCAGAGGTAGTTATTTTTAGATAACCGACCTCTAAGCTACATGTTATCAGATAACCAACCTCTCGGTTCGATATGGTGAACATGTCTCGGCTTCGTCTCGCCATGTTCACCATTTCGCACCTCTGAAAAAACTTACCCTCGGCTTACGGGTCTAAAAGACCCTTTGCCGCTATTTGTGACTTTCAACATTCTTTAAATCATTTTTTCTGTCAGTTTTGTCATGCCAATATTTTCATTTAATTTACACAAATTAAAGAATATCAAAGGTTGTAAATACGTGTACATGAAAGATAACATGAGACAGAATGCACATAATTTATTTACCGTCATTTTAATTTCATATTACATGTTTACACAAATATTCTTGTTATGCTTGTTATAAATACAATGAATAACTTCGTTTGTTAACATCTCCGTAATTCAGCACACAGTTTCCATGTTGTCCTATGTGCAACTGCAGGAAATGCCACAAAACCATGGTGACACGTAACACGGAATGGTCCCTTTTTAACCAATCCATTTTATCGTCAATGTGATGCTGTATTTGAAGCATACAATAAAACGTTATTCTTGATGACGACTCAAGCTACATTCGTTTGTTTTCCCCTGAAACAAACAAAAATGTCACATAAGTAACAGACTCATGATGAATATATACATCCATTGTAATTGTGTCGTTATGAATGGTGAGTACTGACTGTTGCCGAAAATTGCCATGTTGGTGATAGTCGACTCAATATAATGACGATATAAAGATAAACTTAGTGATTTCTGATCGAAAACCAAACAATGCTCCGCGATTGACACGCGTCAATTAGTCAAACGTAATTTTGGAAACATATTTACAACAGACATCCGGACATATTAATTATGGATGATAAAGTGTTATAGGTCATATAACTACTGTACATGAAAATGGGATGACGTTGCTCGATTTTAACTGGAAACTAGTAATCATGATATATTTGAATTGAGTATATTCAAGTTGAGTGAAATTATTTGAACTTAAACCCGCCGTTATGGTATGTTGGAATGTATTAATTTAAGCCAAATGAAATATTATGAAAACATTACAAAAGATGCATCTTTAAAGACCCACAAACCTCGACCATATCAATTTTCGGTTTTTATTCAAGCATATTCAAAGATGACGAGGATTCCACTTGATATATGTCAATTCAACCAATAAACACCTTTTATAACGCCTTTTTATCTGTCTCTAATGACAGAATCCACTAAAATTAGCCTTACATAACTGCCTAAATAACATATTTACCTTTGTCCTTTTAAAACAAAATTACATATAAACACGCTCCGTAAAACGTACTACAAATGGCAGCAGATGTCAACACTGGTTAATACTGGATGTGACCATTGCTGGACCCGTAATTCTGCAATGTGTTTTGGAACAATTCTTATCATTGCCCAATATGGCGGCGGCACGCATGTCAGATGATGAAGATGTTCAAACGTCACAGAGATCTATTACACATTTTATACGGATTATAACGGTGTTAACACGCCTCATTCATTGACTCACGGGTATGTTGAATAATCTTTGTTTTCACATTCGTCCATTTGCGAAAAACAAATTATATTTTCCATATTTTTGTTTATCACTGTAACAATATGTAATAAGAGGGGAAATCTACACGACTGAACTATAGCCTATAGAACTATATCATGCTAGGAAAATGAGAAAGTCTGATATTTTTTAGTAAAGCACATGCAATGCTATAATCTAATGAATGTTTATGTTATAACACTGAATCTAAGTAATTGTAAATGTACAATACTATAGATTTAAAGAAAGCCCGAATATTTGTTCCTAAAAAGTGTAAACCAGTAACAATGATGAAAATTATATTATTTTCTTAGTTTTAATGCAACTATTCTATTAGTAATATAAAGTCACATTTAAAATAAAGTCACATTTTATGGTATGATGTGAGAAAGTGACATTTTCACTTGTGGCTGCGCCACTCGTGAAAATATCACTTTCTCACTCCACTCGTAGCCTGGGTATAATAATAGAAGAAAAATGAAGTAGAGTTAGATTAAAATGCCATTATACCGGACACACATACATACAAAACAACTCCTCAGACGAGTGAAAGCTCTCTCGTGTGAATTGGAATCGATTTATGTAAGCAAGTTCAACGTCAGTTTCGTCTCCTTAGTAGACAGTCGAGTTCTCCTCAGTGCATCACTGACAATTGTTGACGAGGTCAATTAAAAAATGTCTGCACATGGACTCCCCTATGAAACGTATGTTAGCTGAGATGGACTCTAAGGGAACACATTTTGAAAGTTGATCGTAACGAGTGAACGATAACTAAGTTTAAAAATGAATAGATTTTCAAATTCTGCAGTACATCAATTTAATTATGCCAGATAAACATTACAAAATTAATTTAATGAACTAGCTCTGAATTCAGTTTATCCAAACGTTTTGTACTTGTGAGGAGGTTTATTCGATGGTTGCACAATAACAGGGACGAATAAAATAAAACATCCACCACTCTAGGTGATTGATGAGCCCTGATAAATGTTTATTGAAGGGGCAATTGCAACTAAAGGATTTCTGCAAGAAATGTACATGACATTGAAAAAGTGGGTGCTAAGATGTTTGTAGACGCATGTGTTAGTCTCTGTGTCCATGTGCAAAATTGCCAAATTATATTTCCTTGATATCTATAAAATAATAATGATAAATAAACAATTGTATAGCGCTCAAATCTAATCAGAAAATGTTCTATAGGGCTTTGAGAGGATGCAGATAACCATCCTAAAACACTGAATGTTCAACGGTGGCAACCAGACACCTACCAGTCTGTTCCCATTTCGGGCTGACTGACGCCTGCATATGCCCTTGGATATCTTTAATGATACTAATGGTACATACATTTCCTTCTGTCACTTGGGTGCAATGCTACACTGGATTTCAGCGTAGTACCACCCATGGTTCGCTAGTTCCAGCCGCTGCTCGCAGGTTTCACCGCAGTGCATAGCCACGTGGCGTTGCGGGCTTTCTCCCTGCCATAATACTAGTAGCCGCGATATAAGTGAAATAATCTTGAAAGCGGCGTTAAACCCCAACTCACCTCACCTTCTGTCACATGTCACTAATGAAATGGATAATTACACTGACCTGATGGACTACAAACAGTACAACCATGTACCAAGAGCCCTGGAATATAGTTGGGAATATGTGTCACTCTGATTCTGATTATGAAGGCGGATGGTTTCATTTCTTTGCACCTTTGGACTAAGGATAACGTGAACAGTCAATAGATCATGATTTGTCAAAATCATTAGTGACGTTAATACAGCGAAATTGTAATGTTTTCTGTTTGTCAAAGTTTGTATTTCAGCACAATGTTCCTCGTCTTCTTAAACCATTTATTTACAGTGTTCTCAACACAACATGTTGAAGTGTTGTTTATTCACATTATGGCTTCTGGAACAACTTTCTAAATTCGAGGTGTAAAACAGTATCCTCAAATGAAGGTCATACTTAGTAACTTTACACTTTCGACATTACAAACGTAAATGATAACAATTAAATTTAGTTCTTATATCTTTCAGTATTTTCATAATATGTTGTGACAAATATAACTGTGAACCACAGAAAGCAGTCAGATAAATCATCAAAAACGGATCCCTTTGATATGAATATGTTTCTCCAGTGTCAAAGAAATTGATTCCCTTCGGAATGACAAGTAAGGTGGTCGTTCACAGGATTTCCCTCTAACAAAGAGACTATTGTTTGAGTTGAGTGAGTGATGTCCTTTGAGTATTAGTGTTTGAAATTGCTTTCGACGTTGATGCGTTGATTTAAAGGGATGCGGTGACCGGTTCGTAGATGCGGTGAATTCGTAGACGCGGTGGATTCGTAACCGGTGGATTCGTAGAAGTAATATATATATATATATTTAAACATGTAATAGAACTTAGCTTTTGCGACCAGCGAGTTCTGCATTCACATTAATTTGTTTAGAAAACAACCATTTTTCCGTGTATTGTAAGTTGTACTTGTTTGTTATTATGGAACTTAAAATTTCAGTTATATCAGTTTTATGAATTTAAGGTACGACTATGTAAGGGACATCGTTTTTTTTATTCATAAACGAAAAGTACACTTAGATTTAGTTCATTGTTAATATATGTTCTTTTTAAAGAAGCACATTGTATTAGCTCAACTTGTTGGATATTTACTTAGGTTATACGTGTTATGTATACCATAGTGTTCATCAAAATCCCAGTTCACTTCGAAAGTTTTGTGCAGCAAATTGATAAGGGGCTATTGTATAACCAAACAAAAACCTTCAACCATTACTCGCTACTTGTTGAATAAGTTCATATGACACACTGATCTGTTTTAAATCTAAAATTAAAGCTTGAAGAATATGAACTAAATAAATGTTCATAACTAATATTGTTTTCTATGTTTTAAAAGTGTTAGTTTAGTAGTATCACAACTCATTCAGGTATTCCATCCATCCAACTTCTGCTATTCCTGCACATATTCCTACATTCTACGGCTGAGAGGTTAACAAGGTGGAAAGGCGAAGAAACAACAATATGCTTTTTAAATAGTTTATGTTAAATAAATGAATATTTTGGGGCAGGATAGCCAAACATTTCTACATGCAGTTAAGGTATGGGTTATGGTGAATGTTAGTGCAGTACCAGCCATGGTTCGCTGGTTCCAGTCAATGCTTGCAGGTTTCATCACACGTGTAGCGCCAATGGTGTTGGATGCTTTCTTAATGTTTAATGTTAAAAACAATGAGTACCATCACCCAAGAGAATGTTCAACATTCAAAGTTTTCCTTATGTCACTAGTTCTACTTCCAAAGACGGGGAACTCAGTTTTGCTGCTTTGTGGCCAATCAGACTGAAATGTAAGCCTTCCTAGCAGCATTCTCTTTCTTCCTACCCCAAACTATAGCTGTGGTGAAATTTAAATTAAAAAAAACATCAAGACAAACACTCAATGATGTAGAGGGTGGATAATCATGTATCATAACACAAGAACTGACACTAAGCTGGTAATCATTTGCCAGATTTGTCAGGTCCTTAAACCGTGATGTGTATTCTCTCGTGTATTAACATATCTTCAAGTTAGTACAGGTTTATATAGAAGGAAAATCAGTAGTCTTTCTGATTAACTAAATAGAGTGAACATATTTATATAGCATCATAGTTTATCAATAAATGTTTAATTATTCTGTACAGCCAGGTAAGCTCACAATTGCGAGCATTCCAGGGACTGCTTTTAATTGTAATTAAATTGTGTCTAACAATCATTGCAGAAATGTATGGTATTGTTTTCATTTTCATTCAGTTATGCGCAATTATAGTTGCTTCACGTGTGTAAAGATATATAATAGATAAGAAAAGGGTTTTAAGAATGACTATAATTTATCTGTTCTGATAATGATGTGGAATGTTTATTGAAACTTTTGAAAACTCATAAACTCTGCTGAATGAGTTTCTGCTGAATGAAACGAATGTTTAGTTACATGTATCATAGTAAACTTCTCCACAATTTCATTCATTTGTAACATAAATTAAACATGATCATCAAATCAAAGTCGGTATATTCTTTTCAAAACAATGATATGTTGGTCTTTTTTTTAGGAAAACTTGAATATAAGCTTTTGTTTTGATACGTCTTTCCTAGATTAGAGAAATGGTTAAGTCGCTGTCCTTAATCGTGCGTTTAACCCAATACATACAAGAGACTTATTACAGAGCTGATCAATCGATGCCAGAAAAAAACGTCCAAGACAGTGAGGCAAGTGATAGGTTTGCATTTATCTGAACGAGAATAAAATTCTTTAGGTTAAGACGTTCTTCGATAAGAGTTGGACTTTCCTGTTCCAGTTAGTTCGTCTGATGCTCGGCAGAACGTAGGCAATACGCGGGGTCCCATCAGTTTCATCGAATAACTTCCGTCTGTCGAACCAATGATTTCTTGGAAACTGATATTTCCCTTTGATGTGTTGCTGTATTGAAGTGTAGGGTTAAGTAACTATTTTTCTATAAAAGAGGCAACAAATAAATAATTGTCATGTCAAGATTAGCATGATATGGTGAAAAGTTGTTTTGTTAATGCCACAGTATGCCATGCCATGCTATCTTAGACTGGTAATGATACTCCCATTTTCTGTGGTTAATTTGGTTGATCGCGGGAAAGCATGGAGTTATCTCGTAAACATAATATAAACATGAAATATGGCTCCATGGTAATTCACTTACAGAGCATGTAATACCCCCATTATCGATAAAAGCTATATCTATTTCTGCACCTCACACAGCGCAGCTAAGTAAATTAGCTTCCTTCTTTGTGGTAGCTTAATATTTTTTCACATCAGAACTGTTATTTAATATTACCACATTAATATCAACATGAAAGCGGCTGGTTGAGAGCAAAATATTGGCATAGTAACATGCATGTGCAGACATTATGGTATCAGACCACGATGACACAATCTAGACTGTAGGGAAGCTGTAACTAAATGGCTTGTTGATTGAGATCTTTGTTGTAAAGGTAGTCAAGTATTAGTTTTCACTTAGTTTCAATGTTGCACAATTCACAACACCACTCTCTCACATAATTACTGTCTTTAATTTGGTTTACTGTCAATATATCTAAAAGTTCACGAGATTAAAGGTTAAAAAAATACTGCTAGGTAATTTGTGTTTGAAAAATTGGTTTTGTATATTAGCAAACACGTTATGGAACTTATTTCAGATTACCTGTTTGTATTTCCACCTGTCTTAACTGTATGACCACGTTAACTGTCATACTCCATACCAAGGACTGATCAACTGACTTATTCCGTCGAGCATACATCAATGGTATATCGTTCTAATTCATGGTTGGAGGAAATGATGGTTAGAATCGCTATCAAAATGAACTATAATTGTTGTCACTGGTAATCACTTGATCCATTGATCCGGAAGTATTTCTGTTGGTGAGGCTTAAGAGGATTGATCGAAACCATTATCTAAATTCCAAATAATCGCAGTATTAGTCCATATAAAGCAGCATAATTATTTAGACTCATATTGTAAATGAACGCTAGTTTGTTAATACTAAAATCGCACTCATTAACCTAGATTTAAGAGAAATACGCCACAATGAGTGTGTAGACCGAGTGAGCCTTGTTAAATGACTGTCAAGCTGCACTGTCCGCAAAGTCTGATTGTTCAATGTTTGAAATGTATATTACCACATACCTCAATCATCAATGTAACTTTGTATCAAGGGCCAATATGACTGGAATGTCGTTGTGGATAGGAAACTAAAGTGAATACTTCTGTGTTTGCATGTACGCTATTTAAAGTCGCTGTAGCACTTTTTTTGCATATTATGTTTTCTCAAATGTGCCATTAATTATTAAAGTTTATACAATATATTGGTACGTTAATGAGTAAAAGATATCATTACATCTCAGTTTCAATAAAAAACGGTTATCTGAATTCAAAGAAAATGGTGCGACAGTGGTGTCGAACTCTTTAATGTTAGAGGTACATTAATTTTGTAGGTCTCGTGAAAATTTAAGAGTTCAGTTAATTGTACCATATTCATAACTCTATTCGTTACATCAGTCAGATCACTTGAAATACCTTCAAGCGGCAATGTTAATGTGAACACATTAAAGGGGCAGTAGCACGTTTTTTTAATGTCACCAATAGTGTCACCCTTCTCCCTTCGGAAAATCAAGTTAGAAATGAGTTTAAATGGTTCCTTAGAACCATTGGAATCGTTTTTCACCCCCGGGTGAAACTCAAGTGGGTTTATATGTCGTGGCGCAGCCCGTCTGTCCGTCCATCCGTCTATTTGTCCCGAAAAGGTTACCTGTGTTCTAAAATCAACTCCTCCCTAAGTTTTTGTTATCAATATTTCTGAAACTTTACACATACTTTGGATATACATCAGTGATACGCTTGTGGTATTTTGGCACCGATCAGTTAAATATTTTGTGAGTAATGGCCATTGACTTAGAGCACTGGGCTTTCAGATTTCAGACTTACGGCATCTGTGTTCTGAAATCAACTCCTCCCACAGTTTTTGATAGATCTTTCTAACACTTTACACAAGCTTTGGCTGTACATTGGTGATACGCATGTGTGTTATTTTTGGCTTTTCCATTTCAGGCTAGCAGTAACTTTTAATTCTTCAGCATTTGAAAATAAAAATATTGTATTGATTGGTGATAGGCCTTCGATTCTTGACATGCTTATTTATTTGTAATAGGTCATTATTTTACCCTTACATTTAAACTGCTTATCTGGAGGATAAGGAATCCGGGAGTTATTGTGCTCTCAGAGCACTCTTGCTGCAATTCGAAATAATAAAATGTGTTCACAATAAAATGACCGCCATGCAATTTTTACTTGATACAAAACACCATTATTAATACTACGGATAATTGGTTTGTCTAATAAGATGTTTTACCCTCTAAAGTAAATATAAATGACATAAACTATCATTAAAAATGGGAAATTTTAAATAAGAACATTTCCCAAAAAATCGTTTTGGAACTATTTTTATTGTATCAGGGGTATTATTATATAGTCATTGGTAACACTTATTTTTATTTTTGTGAGAGCACTTTATTTCACTAGAAAATCGTGCTAGAGCGCCTTAAGCACATCAGAATTAACATTCTAGGTGATGTTTCAAATGAGTTTGTTTAGTTATGCATGAACACCATAACTTCACAAGCAAATTACCTCGAATTTAATTCATATCCACATAGTATAACCGTATCCTATTGTCTCTTTTAGTATAATGAATCGTCGAATTCTATTGGTTGATATAAATAAAGAAAGGAATTTCATGTTTTACCTTGTGCAATTTAGATTATTAAATTGTAAGTGACACCGTTTTTCCTTCCAAACTACATTGCAACTTTCAGTGGATTTGTATTTTAAAACTTGTAATTAGGTCAGGATTGCCACTTAGTAGTTAAAGAGCGTCCTGAGGTACATCAGAATGATACGGATGTATATCATTACAATGTGAGTTATCCTAAAGGGAGTCACTTCACACTCGAAATGAACTGCTGAAAACTTCGAAGCAATGTTTCATGATTGCTTGTGATTGACCATCTATTGCATGTAAATGAATATGGAAACATTTATACGACAGATGCCTGTTGTAACAATTCAATCCTGCAAGTCATAAACATGTGTATTATTGTAATGTGGCACATATGTATATAAAATGTGCACGTGGAAATGAAAATAATGTTATAAATGCTCTCACATTTGTGAAATTGAAAGTTTGGATGATTTGGCAGTACTGCCATTTTATGGTTAAAGTTATAGATAGTTAACAATAAGCTATCATTCCTTTGATAAGGAAAGTAAAATACGTAACAACATCAAAAGGAAAGTGTAATTGTCACATAAAAGGACACATCCAACAAGAGAACGTGGTATTAGTTTAATCATTGTAAAAGTTACTTACTTTGCGTTATTTTGTAGTTTATACTACTTATATTGTAATAACTGTTAAATTCTGAATAATTCAGTTTTGTCTCAGAAATCTTACAATGCTGCAGCATATAGTATTCAATTAAATCATTGCATTACTTGTTTTTTCTGCCATCTATTATCTTTAATTTAATAGTAGGAGCCTACGTATATGTAAGTCCGTTCTGATGTAGCAGACCTATTTTTTCAAATGTCAAATCTTACAAAATCTTACAAATTCAGGTATAATTTCTTCATCAAATATTTACATAAAAATGTACGTGTTATGTGTTTTTAGGAGAGGCATACATACCAATCTGCTTTGAAATTCAAACCGAAATGGAATAGATAGTTTTCTTTCTTATAATCTTGAAATACTGTTTATAGATAGCTTATTCGCTAAAAATATAGACAGTATTAAATGTAGAAACACGGCAATACATACACTGAAAACATATACAGAATATCATTCCATATGTTTGGCAATTCACATTTTGAGATCAAGGAAAGAAAATTCATGACCGTGTGTACAAGTTTCCGTTCTGTATATCAAACACCACCATTCTGCCTCTTTATTCCTCCAATTTACTCAATTTATTAATCATTTTCAATCTATGGATATAAATCATCATTATCTGTAGGAAATGTAGGTAATCATTTGTCCCAATTGTATTTTTGTATGAATTTAATTGACTGTTTGACAGGCGATGCATCATGACATTTATTTTTTGTCCAAAGTGTTATCCTTATTCATCCATCTAGCAGTAATAACGCTATGTAAATCTTTGACAATTGGGACTTTAAGGACATCAATCTCAATTGTGCCGTCATTCATGTGATGGTCGTACACTTTGGGTACTCTACGACCTTTAATTGGTAACATGAGACAAAATGTGACTAGTGATCTTCATGTACAAGTTTTCATGTTCTCCATTACCTATTTATCTTTTTATATTATTCAATATACAGCCAGTAGAAGCATTTGGATTTCACGTGTATGTCATTAGGAACTTTTGTTATGAATCATTTCAAATGGAAGCATGTTCTTAAGACGAGTTAGCCTTTTTTATTTATAGATATCTAGTTCGTGTCGTCTTTCTCAAAAGTAATTTCCTTGTTGAAACATGCTATTTGCGATGTTTCATGAATATAAACGTGTATACATAAAAGGCATAAATGTAGATATAAATGCATCGACAGTCGGTCAAATCTAGGTTAAACCTCCAATTCAACCTGTAAAAGCTGACATAACTAGACTTCATAACTTATCAAGAATTTCTAAAATTACAAGAACATAAGATGAATGTCAACCTTTATAAAGCTATACCAAATGTTTGTGATTTCATGCATTTACTGTTAGTAAAATGGAACTATTCTCATCAATGTTAAATTGCAAAATACCATATGCCCGTATGCCTCGAGTTGAAAAGTGAATATACTTCAGATTTAATGTATTTTAACCATAGTCATCCAAATTACAGACATACTGAGATAGACAAGAATAATGTCTGAAATACTAAAGAAAGGTGTCTTAGATACAAAAGAATGATGTCTGAGATACAAAAGAATGATGTCTGAGATAGGCAAGATTATTTTTAAAATAAACAGGATATACACTATCGAAAGAAGAAATAGCGTTTACTTAACTCCAGCAAATGAAGTTAATGTAAAGAGATCACTCCGTCATGTGACTAGATTACAAGGAACGTAAGTAAATTTACAGGAAATGTTCTATATTCCTCACTGGGACCACAAAAGCATTCCTGAAACCAATGGTCACCATAACACAGTGACATGTTGCACTAGGACCTCAAATGAAAAATATGAACCTCCGTATAACTGCCCTCGTATGTAATGACACTTTGTGTTACGGTTAACATTAGTATCATATGAGTGAGATAATGCAATGCTTTTAGCAGGCTTAACCAAATTAACAGCCGACCAGACTAAGCTGTCATGAGATGTTATCGTTTGACTTTGATCACGCACATTCCTTCTATCAGCCAAAACCTTATATTTTCTCAACATCTTCATGTCGCGGTGTTTACTTATAATTTATGATTTATCAAGTATAAAGGTAGGTATATAAGTAACTTCAAGTTCATTTATTCACCAAAATCATTCACAGTGAATGATAGTACATTGATATGTAAACATTGATGATACTTGTTGACATTATTTTGCATACAGTTGAATAAACAAATAACTATTTCTCGAGCATTTCACATTAATTAATGCTTGTAGCAATTGTGATTTTAACAAATGGGAACTAAACGGGTGAATTTCCTTCTTTTTCTTGTTGGCACAATGCTACTATTGTGCCTATTCCATAACCTGGGAAGGATCATACAGATCTTCCAACTACCGTCCTATAGCCTTAACAAGTTGTAAAGTATGTAAAACTATGGAACGGATGATCTAGTTTGGTACATGGAAACAAATAAATTACTAATTGATATTCAATGTGGTTTCAGCATCATCTTGTTCGTTTAGAATCATTTATTCGTGATGCATTTGTTAACAAACAACATCTATCTTTTTCGCTTTAGAAAAAGCTTACGACACTACATGGAAGCATGGCATCCTGAAAATTTATTTGAATTTGGTTTGCGAGGGCGTATGCCTCATTTTATATCCAACTTTTTACAAGACCACCAAATTTAAAACTATGATTTCTTGGATCAAGAAATGGGTGTCCAACAAACTGACCATTCGGATGGTTCGCTTTTTGTGGACGATTTTGGAGAGGCAAAAATACGCCATCAATCGAGAGTCAGTTGCAGCTCTCTCTGAACAAAATATATAAATGGTCGTTGGAACACGGCTTCATATTTTCCAACGCTAAAACATCTGCGCAAAAAGCACAAAGATCAAGAACTATTTCTGGATAAATCTCCAATCAAAGTCGTTCCTGAGGCCAAGTTTCTTGGTAAATTATTAAATTATCTTTTATCCCACACATTAAAAACCTGAAAGCTAAATGCTTGAAGGCATTAGACATTTTAAAGGTCGTATCTAATGATAAATGGGGTGGCGATGAAGAAACTCTTCATCTCTATCGATCGATCACTCATCCGCTCCAAACTTGACTATAAATCCATACAATATGGATCTGCCCGCCCCTCTTATATCAAAATGCTAGATACAATCCACCACCAAGGTCTCAGGCTTTGTCTTGGGGCCGTCAGAACTTCACCTGTTGAAAGTCTTTACATTGAAGCTGATGAGCCATCTCTTGAAGATCGGCGCATCAAGCTATAGCTAGCACTTCAATATATAACCAAATACAAATCAATCCCTTCTAATCCTAGATACAGCTGCGTATACAATCCAGAAAACCACCAGCGGTTCTATGGCTCAAAACCTAAAGCAGTACCACCACTCGGTATCAGACTTTAACATCATGTTGAAGATTCTGATATCGACTTAACAACAATAGCAGAGCATGGTCTGCTTGCCGCTCGGCCGTGGCAGGTGGTCAAGCCCCGTGTCAACTTTTCTTTATCTACTCATAACAAATCTAATACAGACCAATTAATATTTCAACAGACATGTTTGAACTACGGGATTTTTGGCCAGACTATAAAGCAACTCCTTCAACAACATAGCTTCAAGGCTGCATGATGGCACCAGCATTGTTACTGCAGAAGGTAAGGCCATCCGTCAGGCCGTCCATCACAAAGAAACTAAACGCCTAATAATTACATTATTTTTTCGGATTCACTTTCTTGCTTACAGGCAATTAAAAACTGTAAGAGTGATCACCCACTTATCAGGGATATTTTATCACTTCACAATACTTGTCTCCAAAGCGACATTGTCTTTCGCTGGCTTTCTAGCCATATGGGTATAGGAGGTAATAACAAAGCTGACTCAGTAGCTAAATCAGCATTAACCCTCAAACATATTTCTCCTACCAAAGTTCCATTTACAGATTCTAAACCTGCTATCAAATCTTACATTAAACAACGTTTGAAGTCCAAGTTAGACCACCAACAACATAACAAACTTACGCTATTCAACCTCATTTAGGCTATAAGTATCTATCCTCTTTTACCCGGCGTATTGGACACACACTTTTAACACATTCTTTTCTTTTAAAGGGGGAAGATCCTCAATTTTGTATTCCCTGCCAGTGTCCTCTCACTGTTAAATACATTTTATGTGAGTGTTGGGACACTGCACATATCAGGGAAACTTTTTACCCAGATATTTCCATTGACAAAGTTTTTAGTCACTTCGGTGAACACAGAATGTTAGATTTATTAAAGGCAATACATCTTTTTGACAAATTATAAGTTTTATATTTTCTTAATCAGGTTTTGACTAACTGTCTGTCATAACTTGCTGGTGTTTTTTACGACCTTCGTGTCGTTTCTTGTTTGCTTTTTTAATTCTATTTTCATTTAGGTAATTAGCTCAAAAGTTCTCGCCGGGAATGGCTGCAAATTTGCCCAAGCGGCGTTACAACAATAACTCACTCACTCTTTAGTGTATCTATGCTTCTGTCGTGTTTATCACTCGTGGTCTGAAATATCTGATGTAGCTATTGTGTCCTTTGCTTCTTATGTTTATTAAAAATCATCATCATTTTTATATGTGTACCCTAGATGAAACAAGGCAAAAGTGAGCGCAGCTCACATACCCCCGCCTGTAGTTTGACCGCCTTTCTTTAAACTATGTAATCATAAATCATATATTATGATAAGGCTTAGGAATGTGGTTTGGTCAGCACATAACATAGAAAACAACAGGAAATGTAATTGTTTGCATAGGTGTGAACTGGACGAGATAACTAAATGTTTTACATCAGAATCTCACCTTCCAATCAGTTGCTTGAAGGTCAATATATATTCCTATGTATAAACTGTAGTTATAATCTTTATAAATAATTTATTTTTCATGAATTCAAAAAAGTTTAAAGAAGATTATCATTTTCTGAAATATGTTGCCACCATGAGTGAAAATAAAATTCTAGTATAATAACTTACCTATTGATGAAATGGAAATGTCCCACTCTCACAGTAAATGTGTGAAATGTTCAACATGTCAGCTCCATGAAGAAAGCAATGTGACAATAATCAAACAAAACACAAATGGGAAATCACCTCGTATTCATGATTTCCAACCATATAGACAAGTGAAATCAAACTAGGATTGAAGTTTACACATAAAAAAATTTTAAATGATAAAATCGGACCGTTTTTGGTCAAAATGTCCAAAATTATTTGAAGCATGGAGTTGAAACCCCTAAAAGGCACAACAGTATCATGTAGGTTATCGCTATACCAAATTTGAAGTTTCCAAAGGGTATAGTTTCCGAGATAAGCTCCGGAAACGACACAAAGTCCAAAAATGGGACCGTTTTTGGTCAAAATGTCCAAAATTATTTGAACCATGGAGTTGAAACCCCTAAAAGGCACAACAGCAACATGTAGGTTATCGCTATACCAAATTTGAAGTTTCCAAGGGGTATAGTTTCCGAGATAAGCTCCGGAAACGACACAAAGTCCAAAAATGGGACCGTTTTTGGTCAAAATGTCCAAACTTATTTGAACCATGGAGTTGAAACCCCTAAAAGGCACAACAGCAACATGTAGGTTATCGCTATACCAAATTTGAAGTTTCAAAGGGGTATAGTTTCCGAGATAAGCTCCGGAAACGACACAAAGTCCAAAAATGGGACCGTTTTTGGTCAAAATGTCCAAAATTATTTGAACCATGGAATTGAAACCCCTAAAAGGCACAACAGCATCATGTAGGTTATCGCTATACCAAATTTGAAGTTTCCAGGTGGTATAGTTTCCGAGATAAGCTCCGGAAAAGATTTCGGACGGACGGACGCACGGACGCACGGACGGACGGACACGCGGAGCGCTATATACCCCCGACTACGTCGTAGCGGGGGTATAAAAAGTATTGTTTACAGTCTAATTTTAACCATGCATGTCCCAGAATATGTCAACCGGTCAAGACGACTATAAGGACTACTGAGGTACAAAACATACTAGTAACGTTCTTAGATGGCATGTATTAAACGGACTTGTATTGTCAAAATCGAAAATCCTGAAAAGTAAAATCCTGACCACAGTTTGACAACTTAATACTTTAAGAAAACTAACAGATGTACTTACTTGCTCGCGCCTGTCAAAATATCACCCTTTACAAATATATTCCCTTGACAAATTGCAGGCTTATACGCGAACGGCTGCTTGATATATCCTTAAGATACATTGGCGTGGGAAGAAAAATTAAGCTGTTTTCCTTTAAGATAGACTGGACAAAAACCTTATATTCAGAAATACTTTTGTATTTATTAAATAACACATGTCGCAATGTATGTCTTGCATCTCAACATGTCAAATACAAGGAGGGTCAGTGGATGTGAAAAGTTATCAGCATTATCAACACTACGAACGGTCAATTATGTCAAGGGATCAGACATTTATGATCAAAGAAAATAGCTGATTATTGAAAACAAACTCTCTGTAGTAAATGAGTTGAAAGCCACTGAATGACAACAGTGAGTCAGTTTGTCATCACTCTCAAAACACCAAGTATTATTCATACCCCACCCACTGTTCTCTACAATGAATGACTGCATATGACCAATGGTCGAGGTCAAGCAATAATCTGGATATTCTGATTATTTGATGAGACATGTGATGGTTACTGTCCCAGTCTGGGTCAATAACAATTACAATGACCGACAGCACAGTGTGAAATATCTTGGGACTAACGGGAGTGTACGTTAGCTGTATTAAAGCAACACGATTATTGAGACTTTTATGAGTAAACGTGTATTATGATATATGAATATTAATGACACAGTGATAACAAAACCCAACATTTTCTAACATTAATTTCAATGTTTGAATTTATAAGTTGAACTATATTAATCGGTTTTGCTTATGGTATGATTTGACATTGTAATTGATTTATTAAAAAATAAAGTCATTGGTTGTGTACCTCATCAGGCAATAAAGAATAAACTGTAAAAGTTTCAAAATGTAAATTTTCCAGAAGTCTTTATCATACATGAAGGTATAACAAATTTCAAGTACTGTACTGTGTGTATATGTCTTTAGGTTTTGGCCTCTGTGATCCCTCACTGTATCCTAAATCGTAAATATAATCTACTTGCCACTGAGCACGACCGTTCAGGTCCGTATTTCCACAGTTCAAGTACATCTGAATGAGTGCAGTGTTGATGAAGTGCCTTGACAATTGACACAACACAATCTAGGGCCAAATTCAAATACTAGTGTTGGCTTCACCTGGTTTCGAACTCGTACCTTTGGTCAACATCCTTAGCACTACAGCACTGTGTTCACCACACTGTCGTATACACGTAGTAACCTATAAAACGACAAAGAAAAAGTAGTTGTCACTAGGGTGACATGATCCCCCCCCCCCCCCCCCCCCCCGCAAATTAATACTTCAAAATGGAAAATAATGTCAAGATCAGCAAAATCGACTGTCAAACATTCACTGTGACCTTGAGAATAATGTCAAGGTCACTAAAATCTAACCAACCATTTGTCTTCCCTAGGAGGTGCTTTGTGTAAGATATGATGGAATTCATGTGAATGGTTCTTGAGATATTCCATGTTGAAAAGTTCCGCTGTGACCTTGAAACTAATGTCATGGTCACCAAAATCTAATCAGATAATCCAGCGAATGGTTCTTGAGATATCCCGCTGACAAGGGTAAAATAACAAAGTCTCGTTTTGACCTTGAAATGTAGGTCAAGGTTACAAACCTCTGTAGGAACATTACTCTTCCTATGATAAACCCACATGCAAAATATGAATAGAATCCAGTGAAAAGTATTTGAGTTATTCCATTTCGTCGGACGGACGCAGCCGAATACTAAACTACCGGGCAAAAGAAAGTTTTCACCTAAGTTTATTTCGATTAATTCAATATTTAAAAGAAATCAGATGTATTTGACTTGACACGATACAATAATACTTATCTACAGTAGTTTGAATGACTTTGTTGGTGACTGAGGTTAAATTTTAGTTCAAATATCTTTTTGTAATGAAGACAGGATTAAGAATGAATTTTTCACCAACATGACCCCTGCCCTGTTTAAAATGTTTTAATAGGCACATTTATATGTCGATGAACATTTGTGTATTATCAACAATAATTTAAAAACAAAATTAAACTTAAAATTTCATTTTTTTTAAAAATAATTAAAAAACATGTAGAAGTATTCTTTGACTGCTAACTAAACACCTGTACTTATCAGTTTTGGATTATGACATCGAAAACTTGAGATATTTGCAATTGGAAATCATACATATGATAAAATCAACTGAGGTGAGTACTTTCTTTTTTCCGGTAGTTTATATCCCCCGTTTCGCGCTAAACGCGCGGCGGGGGATAATAATGGTCAAGTAAACTGATGGTCTTTGATTTGAATCTTAAGAGAGTAGTTATTCTACAACAAATACCTTTCCATATGAAGTCTCCAGACGCGGTGACTTAGAGCAAAGACAATGGCTTTTTTTTGCGCGACATTGATTGATATGCACTGTACTTGAAGCCTCCATTGGTATGAGGTTTATGGAAGATGAAGGTCAATTATTTGACAATCTATTTCCTCGTGGTAAATATATAAAATAATATTTTAAAATTAGAGCAATTGGCTCTGTAGCTCAAAACTGTAGGCTTGAAACAATAAACTAAATACATTTTAAAATATTAATTTTCCAAGAGAATTATCACATATATAACACATTTGAAGTACTTTTAGGTTTGGAACTGGAGAAAAAGAAACCCCTGTGACCTCATTTGGGATCATGGGGTCACAATTAAGAATCCCCATTACCTGAGGAGTCTGCACACAAGTTTTCATCTCTCCAGACCTTTTGGAACTAGAGAAGAAGATGGAACCAGCAAAAAAGTGAGCTTGGCCCACTAATACCCCCGACTGTTAAAGTTTGACATTTTTAATTTACTTAATAGGCCAGGACCATTAGACATGAGGTGGAAAAAAATAGTAGAAAGCTGATTTTCTCTGAATACCTTAAACATATTGTCCTTATATCAATGGCACAAAGTTCTGCAAATTCTAGCTGGTGGCTTTTTCAAAATGGCCGCCATTTCCAAGATGGCCGCCGGCGTTTTGGTAAATTAATGAATTATTTTTATTTTTAAGTTTATCATGTCATGTCATATATCAAATGAAAGCTTTCTTCAAGTGCATTCCAAAACTAAATAGTTTTTCCACATGGGGTGATTAGTTTATCCATTATTGGGTTTTGAAAATGTCTTCAATACCTTTTTTCGGTATACTATTTTAAAACATAATTTCCAAACCAAATCATGATTAATGATGATACATTAAAATCATATTACGTGTATTGATGATTAAAACATTTAGAAATACATTTGTGCATTTGGAGGTTTCAGTTATAAAGTTGACTTGCATATTCCAGCTGGTGGTTTTCCAAATGGCAGCCCTTTTGGACGGGGATTTGCTGGATCGTCGACTTGTATAATACATTTGTGCCAATCATGGCATGTAGTGTAAAAGAAAGGCTATAATTCTTTTCAGAAATGTGCAACTCATTATTGTAGAAAGGAAATGTAGTGTAATAATGACTTTAATCGTTGTCAAATACATATATCATGCATTCACAGTAAGTCACTTAAATCAAAGACTGGTGCAGTTTCCATGACATCCAGTACACAGGCTTGAACCTAGCTTTAAAACAAGTTCATTAGTTACCACAATGCGTGTCTTGCATCCACAAGAAATAATCTTCAAAACTTTTACAACTTCATTGCTTTTGCTACATGTCTGTCTATGTGAGGTATGTTCTGAAGATGTTGGAGGGAGTGATTCCAATTTGAAAGTGGATGATAATCTAGCTCTATGGACTGATTTGAAATACTTTTTGCATCGATGGTTATGTCATCTTGGGAACTTCCATGCTGATCGAACATATCCAAAGAATCCCAGTTTTGAGCATTGTCCAACAGGAGGGCTAGAGCTTTCTTCTTTCTTTGATTATAGAGAGTTTAGATAGTGTCACACCCAGAAGCTGCATGTGCAAACATTAGATGTTATAATCATATCCATCAAACACTACTATGGGTTCTGAACCACATAATGATTATGTGCAATATATAACGGTCACAGATCTGACCATATGTAACATCAACAGGTCAGGAAAGACAACGGAGAAGGTGACCACCATCATAGACAAAGAGTGCATCTCCCGGGAGTTCATCGTCAGAAATCACAGTGATATGAGAAGATTTGCCATTGTACCGTTTGTGTTTTCCTTTATCAGAAAAGTTTTGAAATACGAGGGTGGTTGCTTTGCAAACTTGTGGAGGAGATATGATTTCATTTCACACATGTGACTCTCATGAATAGCATGGTTGAATTTACTTCCAATTCAACCCCACTCAATGTGATTTGGCTACGTTTACATATATTTGATCAGTTATAGCTAATGCTGCTTTGCTTCCAACTGAAATCTGGATCTGTATTTGCCGATTTTCTAGCAATAACCTCGTGCATTTTCAGTCAGTTGAAGAATATGTGTTCATAGTTTCTCGCACCTCTAGACATGCTACTCAAGCGCAAGTGTGTGTGTGCATCTTTGAACTTTTTCAGAGCATCACATATTGGAATGCAGCATGGCATGGAATGGGCTCATTTTAAGACAAGAGTCATCAGAAGATGACATATCCCACCAGTCCCACATAATCTATAAAACACATCTTTGACAGATAATTGTATATAAATTACTTCAGTTAGGGGGTAATACACATGGTGAGTTTGAGGCATGATAAAGGGTTTTGGAGTTCTACAACAGAAGCAGACCTATCCCTGAACAAAGTCCAAATCCAACGTGTTTGGAAACGAAACAAAACAAAATTCAAAATATCAAAAGGCACCACTTCAGTTGGTGGGTAATACACATGGAAAGTTTCAACAGGATATCATGAACCGTTTTCGAGTTTTGCTCCGGAAACGAAATGATTATGGACGGACAGACGAACAGGGCGACGACTATATCCCACGGTATTACATACCGGTGGGATAAAAAGTGCTATCATTGGTGCCATGGCCAAGTGTCATATCTCCAGATACTTTCAACAATCTCATTAGATTCTTCTAAATTGTGTTTGATCACTAATTTCCCACTCAAGAATGTGTCTGTACTTGTAGTATTGGTCAGAAGACCATTTGGTCAACATAGAGGCGAGCAGACTTTGCATGAGCAAGATGACCTGCAACATGAAACAGTGGGATCATTTCTGTGATTGCAACAAGATGCAAATTCCAATTTCTTGTGCGTTCAGCTCGGATTTAAAGTAGAATTGATACTTGCTTAACATATGCAGTCCAGAGTTTGCCTGTCCTACTCGCATTGGCAGCAGATTTTGAACACATTCTTCATTTATGACTGCATCAGTAGAACGTTCTCCATTCAGCAGGGATTGGTGGACATTTCTGAGCAGAGTGACATCCATACAACCAGGTGATTCTAACAGAGTAGGCATGATGACATGAAGATAGAAATGGGCACGTTGGGTTCAGGCATATGCATTACCACTTATCAGATGAATTACACTGTTTGGAGCAAAGAAAGTTGCGCATAAATCTTCCAACCCACTGCCTCCCACCACATATCTAATCGATCCCATATATGACATCAGTAAATGAATAGTTCCAAGGTGAATAATAATCTTGTTCAGCTTTGAAGATTTACAATTTCAACTGCTCTGAAATACAGAAGTAGATCAAATGGCAAATGCATGTTTTTCGGCCAATTGTAGTGCAAAACACAGGTCAGAGTGGATGGTGTCGGGCCGGTAATGATTGTCATTTACAAAAGGCAAACTAGTGATTTTACTCTTCTCATGATTGTCAACTTGGACTGCACACTACATTAAGCTGTAACAGAAGTGATTGTGAGATCACCTCCAGTGGGAATCGAACCCGGGACCAGTAGCCCCATAGGAAGCCATTAGGAACACTTTCATCTCACTCTGTCACATACACCCCCTCCACAAAGTGACTCGTCCTCAAGTCAAGCTTTTGCGAGTTAGCAAGCACCTCAATTCGACGTACCCAGGGTGTTGTGAGCACTAGGGAGTTGCGACAAAACTTCAAGAATGTTCCTCTTGAACCAATGAAGCAACTCCTGTTCAGTGTGCAATTTTCAAAACCCAATAATGGATACACTAATTACCCTATTAAACTATGCATTTTTTTGGATTCCATTTGAAGAGGGCTTTCATTTGATATATGACATGACATGATAAACTTAAAAATAAAAATAATTTAACAATTTACCGAAACGCCGGCGGCCATCTTGGAAATGGCGGCCATTGTGAAAAAACCACCAGCTAGAATTTGCAGAACTTTGTGCCATTGATATAAGTAAGATATTTTTAAGGTCTTCAGAAATAATCAGCTTTCTACTATTTTTTTCCGGGTTGTCCATATCTTTTGACTAATGGTCCTGGCCTATAAAGAGTTGCTTGTTGTCTGGGCTTTTTCTTCCATCAGGTATATTTTCTAAGATCAGGATTTAATTCTCTCCAAATATCTATCAAATCAAGGGATTCAATTCTGTCTAAAGCCCTGTTTATACGGCGAACTTTGCACATATGCAATATTGCTTAAGGTAGTAATATATACACGGGAGTGAAAGTAAATTTACTTTGCGTTCATATGCATTTAATTTCTGCTTAAGCAAATGGGCTTCCAACTCTTTTAAAATATGAATAGAGAATTCCTAAAACATGCCAATTAATATTTATTAGATGTAAACTAAATAAATGACATTACTTTATATTTGTCAACATTGTTTTGACTATTTCGGCCTAATAATTTTTGAAGGTCATCGCGTGCAAGAAGGAGATTATCCAATATAGAGAATTTCAAAAACAGTATTAAGAGTTTCTTGAGTTATCTTATATATTTTCTCAACCTGTGTGAAGTCACTATGTCTGTATACGACGAACTTTTACTAGAATAGTGAAAATACCATATTTACTCACGGTAGTAAACATTTGCACCTGCCCCTGACTAGGTGCAAATTTGCTTACGGTGGTGAAAAATTTGCTTACGGTAGTAAAATATACATATGTGCAAATGCGTCCATACGGCGAATTTTGCTCATATGAGCAAATTTGCATATGTGTAATGATTTACTCATATGCAAACGCTCGCCGTATAAACAGGGCTTTAGACAATATTTCTGGCCTGAGGAGTGTTAGTATTTTTGTTATTTTCCAAATCTAATGTAGGATCAATCACCAAATTCCAATCTCCAACAATAGCTATGGCTTCATTTTCAAAGTTGCAGATATTTTCAAAAAGTTGTACATACCAATTGGGATCATCATTATTTGGCCCATAGAGGTTAGCAAGGGTGAATCTTTTATCTTTTACAGATATATCAGCAATTATATAATCACCATTTTCATCCTCCAGTGTTCTGTGAATAGTAAAATCAAAATCATTATTAAAAAGTATGGCCACTCCTCTAGAGTTAGATTTAAATGGTGCAATTATACTTGGTAGACCCCATTCATTTTTCATTCTGTTAACATTTATTTTATCCACATGAATATCTTGCAAGCATATTTTTTCCTGTATAGGTTCATAACTTCCTTTCTTTTATTTTTATCTGCTAAGCCTCTACAGTTAGCTGAAATCATTCTTATTTTTTTTATATTATCCATAATCAGATGCTAAAACCTTAAAGTTGTTAAGACTGTAGTGAATTAAAGTAGACATAGTCAATACAATATAATATGTTAAAGTGACAAAAGCAGGTTCAGAGTCTGGTATTTGGTAGATTTCAAACAATTGGAACAAGGTTTTTCTTTTTGTACCACAATTAAGTGATAACAAACATAAGGGTAATGAAAGATAAAGTAGGGAAAAAACAGGAATTGTACCTGTTTGGGGAGAAATCAATGAAATAAAAGAAAAAGCTATGTAAAATTTTTTTTTAAAATTAAGGCATTAAAGCTCTATCCTCTGAACCCAGTAGATAAATATAAGGAAACTAAGTGCCAGCTAATATTATGACAACATGTAAATAACTTCAATTCAAGGTCAAGGTCGGATATGAATAAGGTCAAACCGTGATCTAAGACTAACTTTATCAAATCATTCCAGATCTGTTAGTTGATCCAAAGAAAAATGTGAATATAAATATAGATAAATAAAGGTCAGCAGTGTCACATCACCACTGGTGGGTGATCAAGGGGTCTCCTCGATTTCGATTCTTCTCCATGGGTCACTTGGATTTTTCCGGATCTGTAGGAATATGTCAAGTCCCTGTTCTTGGATCCTGGTCTGGACTTTATGTGTTTTCCGTAGTTGAAAGGCCCGATTAGCAAGGCGTCCCCTCTGTTTTTTCAATACAACCGGAAGATCGGTGCGTATTGTAATTCTTGTTCCCTTGAGGGAAGCCCATCCTCTGATAGAAGCGTTGAAGACTTTCTGTCTATCTTCTGCCCTCACAAATTTCACCAAGATTGGTTTGGGCATCGTTGCCCGAAAATTAGCTGGGTCTGTGCTCTTGCGTGGTAATCGGTGAATGTTGACAAACAGCATGTGGTCTGCCCCCTCCACATCAAGTCGGCAAATTATGTCCCTCACAGCTGACCCTGGGTCCTTATCATCGGGCACCCCGTAGATAAGGAGGTTACACGTCCTAGAGTATAACTCCTGTGTTAGGAAACGCTTCTCAAATTCAGTTCTCATGTCATCCATCTCCTTCTTCATTCTGTCTATCTCCGTTGTGTTTTGCTCGATCTGTTCGGCGTTGTACTGCACTGATTCTATTATGTTGGCGGTTTTTTCATTGAGGTCTTTTATTTCGGAATTCATGCTGTCCATCTCACTCATCAGTTCGGAGGTCTGTTTATTCAGTGCACCGGCAATAAAACGTTTGAGATCCGCCTTGTCAGAGTCGGTGTCGTCCGTATTAGTAATGGCGTCCCATCCCGCCGGCGTGCTCGTCATGTTGGTTGATATTTCTGCTTGGTACGCGGTCTCCGAATTCAAAGGCTCAAAAGATTTACCTCCGGACGAGTTACCATGATGTTCCGATGTATGTTTACCTTTCTTTCCTTTCCTTGTGCTGGACATGTTTCTTTATGTTATGGGTTTAGCGAGAGAGTCAAATTCAGCGTGTGACCATACGGACAGCGCCACCTACCTGATCATGTACAACTTTATCTGTATTGTTACTGACATATATAAAACACATTTTCAATCGCGTAATGGTAATTATATTGTACTAGTGGTGTTTAAGTGTTGACTGGTATAAACCTTCTACTCCGGAAGTTTGTACCTGCCAAATGGCGATCACTAAGAACGATGTTACGCTGCAAACATCATTAACCTATGCGAACGTAAAATATCTGCTAGACCAACAGCTCGACAACTTCACAATAAACTGATATGCAGCATAAACAGTTGCTCCCGCCATGTGACACCTTTTTGGTACCTTATTATGTCAATGTTTATTTTATAGACGCCAAGAGGGCAGTTGGATACTTTGCCCATGAAGAAGAGATGGTGAGTAACTCTCATAGCACAAACAATAAAACAAATTCAATTTCAAATTTAATTCACAAACAATCTTTCAGAGCCTATATCTCCTAAACCAGAATCGACCATGGACCCTTTCCCTGTAGCCTCCCCCATATTTACGATGAACTAAATTTAAATGTACTCGTGTTTGCTTTTAGTTTATGGATCACATACAAATACCCTTGATATAGTCTATATTGCAACTTATCTCAACAAATTATCTCTAGTTTATGAAAATGCTGGAATCGAAACATTAAATTTCATAATTATCATACACAGAAATATGTTTGCTTTCACAATGAATTTAATTGAAGCAGAACTTAAGTTTTACAAGAGGTTAGTGTTCCATTTCATTTTCAAATAAAAGCACCAATGTCTAATCTCAAACACCAATGCTCTAAGGACATCATTCACTAATCTCAGATTGGAGTTCCTTTGTCAGAGGGAAATGCCGTGAACAATCACCTAACTTCAAATTCCAAAGGGAATCAATTTCTTTGACACTGTAGAAACAAACTCATATTTAACGGAGCCTTTTTGATTATTATACTGACTGTTGTGTTTGTTTCTCAGTGTACAATGGCGGATATGTGTCTCAACATTTAAAAACAATACTGAATGTTATAAGAATCAGTTGTTCTTGCCTCGTTCCGAAGATACAAATCAAAATTTACAATAGCGATCTATTATAGCTCCAGCAATGTTTTTCCCATTATCATTTTCTTTAAAGGCGCTGTAGCACGTTTTTTTATATTTGCATATTATATTTTCTCAAATGAGCTATTTATTATTAAAATTTGTGCAATATATTGTTATTTTAAGGTAAAACATCTCCTTAGAAGCCATATCCCTAGACAACGGTTATCCGGTTATCCGTATTGGAAGAAAATGGTGTGAAGTTAAAGTGACAGTGTAGTGGAAATCTTCAGTACCAGAGGTAAATATGTAGGTTTCAAGCGAATGAGTTTAGACAGCAAGATGGTTGACCATTCCATCCATCATTGAACGATAACTAAAACTCTATCCTGAGTGTTTAGGTATCACTACATCAATCAGATCACTTTAACCACCTTCGAGTAGCCATTTTAATGTGAACGACATAAACTTACTGCTCGATGGGGAATGGAATCGCATGGCATAACCGAACCATGTCCATTCGTTTAAGAACTCTTTTAATTGATTCAGGAGTAGTATTTAGCCATTGGTAACACTTATTTATATGTTTGTGAGAGCCCTTTATTTCAGTAAGAAAATCGTGCTATAGCGCCAAGAGAACTTAACGTAAACCATTGAATCATCAATAAGTGAGCCCTATACATAACCATTGACTATGAACATGGTATTTCACCATTTAGGGAATCTTATATCAATCATAACATGCAAACGTCTGACATATACATCTTATTTTAAATTTTAATTGAAGCAGCGGGACTGCCACATGTGTCTACAAACATCTTTTACATCGTCATGTATGTCTCTTACAGAAGTCCTTCAGTTCCAATTGCCCCTTCAATGAACATTTATCAGGGATCATCAATCACCTAGTTCAGAGCTATTTCATCAAATTACTTTACTAGCGTTTATCTTACATTATTAGAATGATGCAGCATTTGATTTGATTAACTTGAAAAATGTATACTTTCGAGATGAAACATTAGTAAACGTTTTATAACACACGTATATTGCTGTTGAATAATTTACAGAAAGTTGAATGAAATAACAACAAAGGATGGGAAAATCTATTCATTTTGAAAATGAAAAAGCCTGTCACTCTTTACTATCGCCCTTCAAACTATGTTCCAATAAAGTCTATTTCACCTAACATACGTTTCATAGGGGAGTCGATGTACAGACACTTTTTAATTGAATCTCATCACCAAACGCCTGTGGTGCACTAGAGAACTGGTCTGTCCACAAAGGAGACGAACTTGAAGTTGAAGATGCTGACATAAATCGATTCCAATCCACATGAGAGCTTTCTCAGTCTGAGGAATTGTTTTCAGCTCGGAAAATGTGTATGTATGGTATCGTAGTCTTATTCTACTCATTGTTATTCCCCGCTTATCGTGTCCGAACCAGAACCTATAAAACTGTAATGCCTTGCACAGTGAAACTTGGTGTGTTGAACAATTATCATGTGTAGATGTGAGTTTTTCACCTTTTCGGGACTTCTATTTGTAGCCATTTCCGTGGAAAAACATCTTCATCTTCATTTTGGAAGAAGACTCAAAATGCTTTTTACAATTTAACTTCTAGAACAGATCTTGAAAACTGAGATTACGACAGAGATTAATATATCTTTGGAAGTATTAAAGTATGAATTTATTACTAAGGAGTGAGTTCGGATTCGTCAAAGAATAAAGCTTCATATCATTGTTTACTATGTTTTGAACTTTACCCACTTGGCGGGGGATATTGTGGACTCTTTGAGTTGACATAGATATGTGATCGTGTGGATAATTGTGTGATAATAATGTTATTAAGTCATTGTAAACAGTATCAATGTTGGCAGTCAATAAACTGATCAGGAATTAAAATATCTAAAAGTCCTTTTTGCTTCCTAAGTAGATTCTGAACTAGTCAAACGTTATTTATATGTTATACATGTATGTATCACTGATGCACATTGAGTGATATTAAAATGAAATATTTGCAATTGTATCAAGATGACACATGATATGTGCGAAAGTAACGAACTTACATATTCGACAAATGAAGGATTGTTAATTGCACCATAGATACAAGCTGTGATATCATCCTCATATTGTAAGGAATGTGTAATTCACACATAGATACATGTACATACATCTATATACTGATCTACCTTTGCAATGGGTGTAGTTAAGGACATTGGGCAATTTTAGGAAGTCATAGGTCTTTCCATTGTCCTTGAGCCTCTTCCGTCTACTAAGTCTGTCGATAACTCCCACCAGGGACTCGGTTACTTTGTCTGATGAGAACTGTTCTACACGCAGTAAGGTTTGGGTGCAATGTTACACTGACTTTCAGTGCAGTACCACCCATGGTTCGCTAGTTCCTGCCGATGCTAGCAGGTTCCACCGCAACGTGTAGCCAACATGGCGTTGCGGGCTTTCTCCCTGCAATCATACTAGCAGCCGTGATATAAGTGAAATAATTGTATTTGAAGACAATTAACTCGCACAGGTTAATCTCATTTCTTGGAAGCGCTTGTGTCTTTGGATGAAGAGTAAACGTGAAATGAAATGAAATGTTTTTAATTTACATTTGCACAACAAAAACATATCAGGTAAATGTTTATAAAATAAATAAAACACGTAGTGGTCTATCTTATATCATTGAAATTTCTGGGCTGATGCTATTGATTAAAAAAAAAATCATGTGTATTCCAATTAGTCAAGTTTTAAATATGAAACCTCACACGTGAAATAACGATAACATATGACATGTTACACAGTTCCATGTTTAAAAACTCCTCTTACTAGTACTGACAGTGCGTTCATTCGGGAAACACTTTTCACATCTCCATTTTTAGTAATGGAGCACAGTTTTGATAGAGTTTTCTCTGAAGAATAGATTCCCTGATAACATAAAACCCAAGGAGCTGTTAAGCTGACCGAGCATGAAACCGACTTCTCTTTGTTATCAGCGCCAAGGGACTTCAGAGTCTTACATGAAGAGAAACAGCCATCAATTATCAATGTCGTCGGTTTTACTTTTGTGAATAAAAGAGCGGTTTTATCAGTGCTCATAGTTTGAGTGATGTGAAGCTACGGTAGATTTTATAGCATGACACTTTCCATTTGAACATGTAATTCTTTTACTTTCAGTTGTAAAGTGCATTTTAACTTAATTTATTTAGTTGTATATTGCATTCTTTCGAATTAGTTTACTTTGAGCAATAAAGTGTATCCTTACTTAAATAAAGATAGAATAAAGAAGAAGTTGTCATCCACAATAGCTGTCTTTATTTTATCCTCACTTCGATCTTTCACTTTCAATAGTTAAGTACATTTTCATTCAACGAACTAATCCAAACATTAACTGAAGAAAATTATAGTGTGATTTTGTTGCATTATGACGAAAAAGCATAAGCAAAATATCCTTGGCCATTCGGAATATAATCCATAGTGCTACGTGATTCTGTTAGAATCCTCAAGAGACATTTTGTGGCTTTCGTGTGAAAAAGTTTGGAATTTCAATGACAGTTTTAAACAACTTGTCAAAGATCTACAAAACAACCCAATTTTAAACGAAACTAAAATATAGCAACCAGCAAAAGCAACTCAGCGTTTAAATATAACTATGCTAATAAAATAATTGCACCATTTGATGCTTAAAATCGAACATAATTATAACTAAAAAAACTGAACCATTATCCGTTCACATAAATCATTTTCTTAAAGTGTTTCCGCTCTGTCACCGTGGTCCCCATGGGCCTCAATCCTGTAAGAGGCCGTCGAAGTTGTGTTTTCCTTGGTGACGTCGGGCTTTCTTGTGTATTCTAATACATTGCTGACAACATTCCGTGACTTGCTGGTATTATTTCTAAATTTGTTCATTAATTAGTACATACTTGAAAACATCTCAAATATTGGTTTGTCTATGGTTTTCAATTAAAATAAATATTGTTATAGATTGTTATAGATTGATAGTTATTCTATTTGTATGAAACTATCCATATCACGTTCCAGGGGCACGGCAACTTTGTCTGCAGTCGAGAATTGCTCATTTTGTAGGGCAATCATTTAGCTTTCGTATCGTAGTCATCGACTGTGTCATAAAACTTGTTGTTGATGCGTAATATGAGTTTGAATGAGCATTGAGTGGTATCGTCGTTACATCCCTTTCCTTTTATATAGTAAAAGGGTATGGTCTATATATATATATATATATATATATATACACGCCCCTGTGGCACGGACCACCTACTCGAGAAACAAATGATAAAGTAAATGCATATCCATCTTACAGTATGGCCCAATTGCCTCAGTGTAAATGTCAATGAAACAAATTTAGAATTTTAAGAATAGCTTAAGTTCGATAACTTCACTTCAGCTTTAAACAAATCATTTTCAAAAGCGTAAATTGAAATATGTTTATAATTATCGAGAGAACAAGCATTTTGAGCAAAAACTGAATTCATTGCATGATAAATGTGTAAAAGACGTATTAATACGTTCCCTGTATCGACAAAGAAGTGCGATCCCTTTAGACTCTCAGTAATAGCTCACATTATTTTTTTCAAACAACTTACTCGACTTTAAATGAGTGATTTCCTTTGAGTATTGTTCAGCGTTATTGCTTTTACGTGCAATACAACAATTAGATTTTCTTACGTCCCTTGACCACTTTGCATTCACCTAAATTGTTTGCCACATAACTATGTTATCCTCTATGTAAATTTGTCCCAATGTAGAATTAACAGTTAATGCTAGTTAATGCATCAATTGTTTCTGTTATACCTATGTAATGGCGAATTAAATTGATAGTTAGTGTTTGTATGGCAATATTACTTTTTGTTTTATTAATTGTTTTAGTGTATTGATTTGTACTGGCTATTATTGTGGGAGGAAAAAAGTATGGTTCCATCTAAATGCGAAACAGATGGGTTTTTTTTTACGAAGAACTCCTTATCTTTGGGAAGAAAATACACCTGACTTAGGTACCTAATCATTGTAATTTATTCATGTAGCCTTAGATCACTTATATTTGATCTGTCATATTAATAATATATTAAATGATCCTTGAATGAAGAGAAGGATCCGAGCTTAAATGACATTGAAATAGATGAGTGAGATGTTTTTACTCCGGCTGCTAAATCATTCAAGTTTGTATTGGACAATGAGAAGGCAAATACTTTTAGAGATCAGCTTTTTTCTGACCAAGTACAGGATTTACTTGTCAAATCAGTACATACGGCATTGTCAAATATTGATGCAAGTGTTAGGTACTTAGGAGATGCTTTGAACTTACATGTAGCTGGTTCAGACATGAAAAAGAAAGATGGAAATACAAAACTTAACCAAAAAGTCAAATGGTATGATGCAGAATGTGAAGATTTAAAAAGGAAAAGATACAGGGCACTCAATAAATTCAGGAGATGTAAAGATAAGGACTCACTCAGAGAATATCACAAAATAAGAAACAAATATGCATCTCTCTGCAAAGAGAAGCGACAAAACTACTTTCAAGATAAACAAAAATTATTAGAAAAACATTTTTGACTCCAAACTATTCTGGTCAGAATTAAACAGCTAGTGTAAAAAGCAAAAGGTAAATAGTATCAACATTAATGATTGGTACAATTATTTTCAGGAATTGTCTCATTCACTGACACTGACATGATCAGAGAAAATCAAAATATGAGTCACAAGTTAATTAAGAACAAGCTGGTTTTAGAGAAGGCTACTCAACTATTGACAACATATTTATCCTACAAGCTTTAGTTAACAGAGAATCCCGCCAGTGGCAGGGCAACTTTGTCTGCAGTAGAGAACTCTTCTACACGCAGTAAGGTTTTGGTGCAATGCTAGACTGAATGTCAGCGTAGTACCACCCACGGTTCGCTAGTTACAGCCGATGCTCGCAGGTTTCACCGCAATGCATAGCCACATGGCGTTGCTGGCATTCTCTCTGCCATAATACTAGCAGCCGCGATATAAGTGAAATAATCTTGAAAGCGGCGTTAAGACCACAGTCAACTCACCTCACCTTAGTTAACAGATACCTCAGCATCAAAGGTGGGAGATTATATGCGCTCTTCGTTGACTTTGCCAAGGCGTTTGACTTTGTGCAGAGGGGAAAACTATGGAACCTTTTGAAATTCCATGGTCTTAGCACCATAATGAATAAACATTATGAGAACGTGAAAGTAAGTGTACGTCATAATAACGAGATTTCACAAACCTTTATTAGTCAGTTAGGAGTAAGACAAGGGTACATTTTAAGCCCATTTCTCTTTACCTTTTCCATAAATGAATTAGCTGCACCAATAAATACCAATTGTGATTATGGCACTCAGCTTCACCCGGATATCACTAAGATATTTGTTACTATTGTTTGCAGATGATATTACCCTTTTCTCGTCAACAATCAAATGATTACAGAGTCAAATTAATGAACTTGATTGTTACTGTGATAATGGAAGTTGACAGTAAACATGAATAAAACACGAAAGTTCTTGTATTTAAAAATGGATGCAAGTTATCAAGTAATGACAATTGGTACCTTAAAGGAGAACAAATAGAAGCTACAGGATTTTATAAATATCTTGGTGTTCATTTCAGCAGAAACCTATCATGGAATAAACAAAGAAAGTATTTATGTGCATATTTAGGAATCTGAAAGTTTAAGGAAACATTTCATACTAATCTTCTTTTTTTTTTATAAAAGTGTATCTTACTAATCAGAAAATATGGGGCATATACCACTTTGATGCCATAGAAAAGATTCATTTATATGCATGCAAAACGTATTTGGTAGTAATTATAAACACATCTAGTCTGATGGTGTATTGATAATGTAGAATATTAAATCTTTATATAAATTAGAATATGAAAGTTATTAAATATTGGCTGAGACTTATTGACATGTCCCCAGACAGTTTACCCAAAAAAGTTTATAACATGATGTTAGTTTATGATAAAAATGGTAAAACAAACTGGGTGACTGAAATGTGTATTCAAAATTGACTTTTGTACTTTCATTAACCCAGAGATTAAAATATTTTTATATGCAGACATGGACAGCATCAATGACCAAGACAAACAAGTGTTTCTATTACAAAATGATTTAAATAAAAATAATCAAGGAAGAGTACTTATCAAAGGTGACTGTTAACAAATTTCGAATTGCTCTTTCACGTTTTAGATGTTCATCTCATGACCTCTGTGTTGAGACAGGGTGCTATATAAAAATTACTCCCGAAGAAAGAGTTTGTAAGCTTGGTCACTTAGATTTAAAAGAAGATGGATACCATGTTTTACTTAAATGCCCTGTGTACTCACATCTTAGAGAAAATTATCTACAAGCATAATATCATAAATACCCAAATATTATGGCATTTTCTGCCCTGTTATCGAACACAAATAGTAATATTCTACAAATATTCTTCTGTTCATTTACTATGTCTCCTTTTACATACATAATTTAATGAAATAATGTAATATATGTTGGAATGTGATGTTTATGATATGAAAATATAATATATGACGTCATTAGATGTGAAATGTTATGATATATATTATATGTAACATGAATAGATGTCAAATGACAGATATATATGAAGTGATGTGTTATGCTGTTACGTGTATTGTACAAATATGTAAATATTGTTTTCACTAAATGTACTTCAGGCCACGTGTGGCCTTTAAGTATTGAATAAAGAATGATTGAGATGTTTTTGAGGCTACTTTGACAATATTTCAGTCAAAAGTGGTGAGTGAAATAAATGAGAACCGACAAATACCAATGCTAAGATAAATGATATAGACGTATTACCAATAAGGATTCACAGACATCACAGAAGATGGATGTCAATATATGTGTGTTCTAAAACAGATTGAACATAATATTTAGATTCCACTTAGACTTCAGTGTCCGTGGCAACCATTCATAAAAGTGTCCTGTTCATTATCGATATATATATTTAGGTGAAAGAGTCCTGATATCTAATACACAGGAACTTATTAAAACAACTGCAACACAAACAACAAACATTTCAGTTACCTAAGTAGTGACAGTCCAAGCAAATATATTTTTTTGTATTAAGAATCCACTTTAGAAAGTTTACTGTCACTGTGCAACACATACAATGTATGTACGTCATTTCCTTCCAAAACTCGACTCGAAATGTACATTTCACGAACATTGCAATGGATTGGATTGCACAATTTCTGAACATTTACAAATGTAGTTCGTGCATTCAATTTGACACGCGAGAAGTATGTGCTAAAACCGCTCAAGCTGAACATCCATAGTACTACACACTTCATTCATAACCTGGTGAAGGGGCCACAAAAAGGTTGTAAAACGTTTTTTTTGTTTTATTTCACTCGAAATAAGTGAGATGTAAGTCAGTTATTAACATAATTTCCTCCTTGCATCGGGAAATATCATACCATGTTGTCCTCGAGCCACGTCCTCAGATAGGGCCTCTCAGACACACTGTCCTGGGTGCCGTTCCACTAACCGATCTTATCTAAGATCAATCTTAGCAACTTACGTCAATTTTATAATCGTCTTTGCTAAAAGTTACACCCGTTCCACTAACCAATCTTAGACCGATCTTAGCCGGTACCGATCTTACGATCCGATCGTAGCTAAAAAAATTACTCTTTTGCGTGAGAGATAGAAAATGCGAGGCACGAGTTATCTCCCTTCGCAGACTCTAGCAGACGATGGAAGTTGACCAAGCAACTATGGCACTTGAGAAGAAACACAGAGCCAGGAAAAGCAACTTTTCTGCCGAGGAAGTTGCTCTACTGGTAGATGAGGGAGTACAGCACCACTCTCATTTGTCAGCTTCTTTCGGAAACTCCCAAAATATCCCACTGTTTGGCATATTTATAACCAATTATCACTTTAATCTATTGAAATCATCTAAAGGTTCCTGAATATTTTATGATACATTAATTTCTACTGATGAGATGAGACTTGTTGACAATTTATCTTGTTGTCTTTGTAATGATATGAATGAAGGTATATGTCATGTTTTATTGGGATTGTAGTGTACTAGAGTGTTTTGACCCCATTTCTACATCTGTTTGTGATACATGTTTCTCCTTGTAGGAGCATGAAAGGATGTATCAATGTATTCATGGGAATTCTTTAATATTCTGTTGTTGTTACAGATTAACTTCAAGTGAAATAAATCATTTTCAAATTCTACCTTTATTCATTGTTTCTGGTTGAAGCTTACATACATGATTATTAATATTAACCACATTATACCACTTCTCACCTTGCTCATACTGTGAAGAAATGATTGATGAGGTGTTGTCTCACTTGGTGCCTATCATTGACCGCTCCTAGGTAGGGGTCATCTATGTGGTCCTCCTCCTCAATTGGTTCTGGTTGAGGTAGACGAAGATCAACGCAGTAATTGTGCAGCTTGAAACAGGCTAAAATCACTTTACAGCATTTTTTGGTATTGAATGGGAGATACCCTGTGCTTTTGTGCAAACACCTGCAAAGATATCATTGAGAACTTTAAAAAATTAAATATTTATCACGGAGTATCATGATTAGCATTATTGTTACATTGTAAAATAAAATTTTCTTTTGAAATTTTAATTCATGGAGTTAACAATAATTGATAATTTGAATAGTTTTGTTTTTTATTTTTTACACTTCTATATATAGAATACTAAACGATGTCCCGTTTGATAACATATTTATTAAACGAGTGGATGGTTTGGTATTTTAACGAGCGAAAGCGAGTTAAATACCGATGCCATTCACGAGTTTCATAAACATGTTATCAAACGGGACTGAGTTTAGTATTTTATTTATTACGCAATGATGTAAATAGCGCTGAATTGCAAGAAAATCGTTTTTAGTGACGCTTACTTGCAAATAGGTCACCCGCTATTGCAGTCGCGCGGCTAACAATGTGACGTCAACATAAAACGACTATGACGTCACGCGCCGATTGTGACGTTACGGCAGCACGCGGTGGTATCACACATGTGTGTAACCAACTCATTGTTATCTAATGACTGATCTCACCACGGTTGAGTAATAAAAAATAATAACGCATTGTGACGTCATCTTTTTATGACGTTATAATATTGTGATGTCATTACTCAATGATGTAAATGCATTGTGATGTCATGTATTTGATAGGCATTGTACAAAATCTACTGTCAAAACAATACTGTCTAGGAAATTTGCACAAATGTGTGTATAACCCATGTTCTTGCTCGGGCAATACAAACATTCTAAATTAATTCATAAAAGTCATATGACAATCTCTTTTGTCTAATAATCTCGAGTGTGTTAAAGTGAACCAACCTGAACCGTGATTTCAGAACACCAAATGATCTTTCAATCACATTTCTAGTCCTACAGTGTGCTGACTGGTAAGACTGCTCTGCCTTGGTCTTTGGATCTGCTAGTGGAGTCAGAAGCCATGTTCTACAACCATACCTGTACCAACATATAACAGATAATCTAAATACAATATTAACATTTTTCATCCATATTGTGATACATACAGATTCATGTGTAGGCCTACATTATATATGTACACATGCACACATATATCTTGTTTAAAAAATATTTATTATATACTATTGAACAATTTATTAAATGAAAATAAAATGACAGTACCATGTAGGCCTATGCAATTCAGGCTTTTCACCAGCATATGTCTTTATCCTACATATATAATTAAGAGAAGCATTGTACCCTCAATCTCCAAGAAGAAAGCCATCTGGGGACTTTTGTTGAAAGGCTTGCCCTATGTTGCTGTTGTTCAGGATTGACGAGTCATGTGCAGAACCTGGCCATCTTGCCACCACATTAGTGAATCTGAAGTGACATAAGTAATAACATAATTCATGTAATGATCTAAAATTGTAATTATAAACATTTTGGGAAACTGGACACAATTAAATTGTTGTGCATTCAGTTGACATATTAATATTTAGGTGGAAGCTGATTAGTTGGAATTACGAATAAAACCTATAAGGTTTGTATTATCTTCAGTTTGAATGTAAAACAAATAAAATGATGACGAGCTTGCAACGAATAGAAAAACCCCAGCAGGGCCCCATTCAGTAAGCGGAAATCAATAGCCATTGGTTGGCTTGGCTTGCCTAGAGATTGAAATGTCAAGGTCGTCTCTAATGTAAACAGGAAGTGTTAATAAATCTTTATTTATGGTTTTTAACGATTGAATAAAGTATTGACAATCTTACCTCAAGGATGCATCGCACACCGCCTGTACGTTGACAGCATGAAATCCTTTCCTGCACACAAAAGCAGCTTCCTCATCAGCAGGGGGCTTCGCAATTGGGATCAAAGTCCCGTCGATGGCACCGATAACTTTCGGAAAGCCGGCTAGTTTGAAAAAGTCATTCTTTTTCCTGATTAAGCTTTCCCGTGTCTGTTCAAAGGATATATTGTCAAGCACATCACATAAAGCCTGTATGGTTGGGTGAAGTATTCGTGACACACTTGACTTGGATATGCCACTGAGGTCCCCGAGTTCAACAAAAAAGCCCCCCTTTCCGAGAAATCGCAAAGTGGTGAGCACCTTAGTGTCGGGAGCAAGTGCGTGGGAACGCTGGGTATCCGACACTAAGTACGGGTACACCTTATCGATAAGTCCGAATAAGGCATGTCTAGGCATCCTGTACCTCGCTACGAGAACATCGTCGGACAAGGTGTCCAGAAGAGACGTCCTGTCCCGAAACACACGTTCCCGATTAAAGGCTCTCTCTTCCTCTTCATGAAGCACAACAAACGCCGCCATATTGGTTCCTCTATGATCGATTTTAGCTACTCTAAGTTGGTTGTAAGCAACTTAGACTTTGAATCTTAACTTAGATTGACTTAGATAAGATTTGTTAGTGGAACGGGATTTTAGGGAGTTACGATTGGCATAGGGCTAAGATCGGTTAGTGGAACGGCACCCTGGTATTTCCTGATACAACTAGGAAACTATGTAGTAACTATTACATATGCCAATCATCCTGCTTACCAATAATGTGTTACATTACTCAACTTGTGTTACCAACAACTTTCTAGAGAGAATAGTAAACAATAACAAAAGCATCTGTTATAGTCTGATATGGTAGTTGACGATTCGCAATCTATGTAATATATTTGTTGGCAATGGTTTAGAACTATAAATAAATTTTGTTTGTGTGTAGTAGGACATCCTCAAATGTAAACCTGGTCAAAGACGATTCTCAGTTATAAACGGATGAAGGTTTGGCCCAGATATTATCTTAAGTAATTTTCCACGTTTTCCCACCAGACTACACCAAAAAAGCGTATCTAATCACAGTAAACGGTGAAAATGTTGCCAAATGTTGCACAACATAGTTGAAATTGCAAGTGATTATTTAAAAGGTTCCTAAAACATAGATGATCGATCATCACAAATTTTTAACCTTCTAACTAATTTTCCCATGATTAAATTGAGTTAGGTTCTATGAACACAGATGAAGTATAATAACTCTCTCTCTCTCTCTCTCTCTCTCTCTCTCTCTCTCTCTCTCTCTCTCTCTCTCTCTCTCTCTCTCTCTCTCTCTCTCTCTCTCTCTCTCTCTCTCTCTCTCTCTCTCTCTCTCTCTCTCTCAAATAGAGAGTGTGAAATTTAATTTATGACTTCATTCAAATGTACTACATTAGGATTTCATGTTTGCAATTAATCAATGATTCCGCGCTAAATAATTTATTACATTATTTATCATATTTATCATCAATACACTTTGATATAATGATGAATTGACCACTTTCATCGTGTACAGTGTTTTAAAACCAACATTGTTGAGCTACCCATTTAGAATTGTATCCATTAATACAGTATTCTGGAATTTAGTGAATCCCACTGTATTGTGTTGCCCTTAAAACCTCCATTGTATTTTATTGTCTCTAAAACTCTAATGTCTTTTATTATTCTTAACCCTCTATTGTATTTTATTGTCCTTGAAACTTCTATTATCTTTTATCCTCCTCCAAACATCTATTGTCTTTTATTATTCTGAAAACCTCTATTGTTTTGTATTGTTCTCAAAACCTCTATGTTTTTATTTATTATCCTTTAAACCACTATTGTACTGTATTGTCCCCTAAACATCTATTACCTTGTATAGAGCTTAAAAACCTAACGCTACTCTGGTTTTACATTATTATTTTCAATTAAATAAACATGCAATATCAAATTATGAAATTTTGTGGAATTGTCGTATTAGACTTATACTGTCTTGTATAGTGCTTAAAACCTTACTGCTACTCTGGTTTTACATTATTATTTTCAAGTTACTAAACATGCAAGATCAAATAGTGAAATTTCTGTGGAATTGTCGCATTGTCCCTCTGAAACTGCACACTCTGCTACAATAAACCCGCAGTGGTATGTTTATACGGGATACTACACAATTATGCACCAAACATCTAATATAAACATATTACAATATGAAGTGCGTAAGTAAGTGACTTGACAAAAAGGAATGATCATTTCTTTATTCTACCTAGAGAGATGATGCAAATACATCTTCAGTGTTATTTTTGTATAAACATTCTGATTTTCTTTCACTTGGTCGGTTTACATCCTCTTGCACCAATAATCACTCTATTAACTTCTAAAATATGTCTTCTTACCTAACAGAGGTTTGCGCGTTAATACTGAACAATTTAACATGATGCATATTGATGGATTTTAATGAATATTTGTTGGTGCTGTTTTTGTTTTACAGCACTTTAAGAAATTGCTTTGATTTATATTGATGAATATTGGTGCATATTATTTTATGAAAAACAACAATTCTGTCAATATATAGTCGATATTATTGCATACTTTTTATTGACTTAGCTTTAAGAAGGTCATGGTTTAAACATTTGCATTACATAATTCTAGCATGATATATTTAAACGTTTTATTTATTAGTTTTATAGCATCTTTAAGACTTCACATCTTTTACGACCCATGTTTCATTAGCATGTTTATAACATATCATGCACCCCAGAAACTGAAAACATAGTTCATGCTTGACCTTTTAAGTATAGAAGGTATATATAAAAACGGTGGGCGTCTAAAGCTCGAGAGCTTCATTGAAATAAAAAAAAAATACATGATTAGTTGAGATACTAATATCATATTCTGCATATTTTCTCCGTGGTTTATTCAGTTTTATAAGAATAGTCGTGTTTTCACCAAGGACGTAGAGTCAATGAGAATTTGAAATGCAATGCAAAGATAAACTGTTTGAGAGGCATTCTAGACGTTGGTGTGATGAAGAAGACAAATAGTTATGGATGATCAACTTCTTTATTAACAATAGCGACGTTTCGGTATAGATCCTTATACCGTTATCAAGCATATGGGAGAGGTGATAAAAACAGAGGTTATATACATGATACATTTTGGTATGATAATGAGATAACAAAGACAACAAGATGAGATAACAATGAGATGAAAGGTGTAACAAACAGGTTGTGATAACATTGATACCAGTGGAAGGTAAACCCAACCCAAATTTGTTATTTTGTCTGGTTTAAATAAGATTCCAAAATTACGTTTTACTCATTGGCGCGCGCCACAGTCGAGTATCATCAAAATGGTAGTTTTCGGTAACAGTTCTCGATAAAGTAAGACCATTTATAATGTTTGGCATATTTGACCCCAAACAGCACAATGGATGTACCTTTAAAAACATCCACTATGTCAGACCTTATGTTTCTATACTCACCTTGTTGGGTTGTCTCCCTGGTCGAATCAATGGTAACACAGTTTACTAGATGGTAGTTGGCACATACAGACAAACAAGATGTGTGGTTTCAAGAGCTGCTGGTCCTTTTGTCGATTGTTAAAAAATAAACTAGAACTGAGTACAATATATGCTAGATGTCATTAACAAGCAAATGTTGACTTTAGAATTTAACATCTAAAATCATTACATTTGAAATAATTTTACATTACATTTTCATTGTAACTTTATTTGCTTGAGCTTTACCTTGCTCATTGTTATTGAAAGCCTCGAAATTTTAGGGTAAGCAAGTTTTTTCTATCTGCCGGGCCCATGTTACGTTATCAATGATTTTGTTAATCAGATAACTTCATTAAATGTCTAAGACAGCTAAAAATATGTATCAGATAAAAAAAAAATTTCATTTTAAAAAATATTGT